>CM076584.1:267275890-267875890 GCA_034641835.2 Pinus albicaulis
TACGGATTTCTCGATTTGCGTGCCCAGAATTCTGCAATAAATGCAGTTGTACGGCCACCTCGAAATCTGTGCCAAAACAGCAATAAATGTTGCTGTAAGGACCTCGAAATTCGTGCCAAAAGACAGCAAAAACTTGTTGTATGGAATCTGCCTCGATTTCCGTGCAAAGGTACAGCCACTTGCTGTACGGCCTGCCTAGAAAAACGTGCCAAATAAAACAGCCCCTTTGCTGCCTCGAAATCTGTGCCCAACCTTGTTGTACGGCCTTGCTGTACGGCCTCCTTTTCTCGAAAACCGTGCTCAACAAATCTGCCTGTTGTTTGCTAAATCTGCTGAACTTGTCTTGCTGAAATGTCTTGCTGAAATGCTGCTTTGGAATGCGTGCCAAGCTGCTGCCTCCTTCTCCTCACTGCCCAAAAATCTCCCTTGCTCTCTTGCTCTCCTTCTCCCAATCTGCTCATGAAAGAATGAATGACCTTTTCCTCATTTTCCTCCTTTAACCTAACCCTAAGTGACTTTTGGGGAATCCCTAAATCCAATGGCTGAAATAGATTGAGATCTAGGGCTGAGATTAAATGCTCATTTAAATCTCACTTTCTATTTTTAATTCACCCCACTTTAATAAAGACCCACTTAGTCATTTATTTCCAAAGTCACTTTTTCCTTTCTAATTTTACATTGACTTTATTAAAAGTCACTTTAAAATTAGACTTTAATAACTTTATCACTTAAGTCACTTTTAAATTAGATTTGACTTTATAAAAATTATAAAGTCACTTTAGGAGAAAAATTAAATTCTTTTTGGACACTTTTCCCTAGGCCAAAGATCAAAGCCTTAGGGAACCACCTGTCCTCCGGTACCAAATTTCAACACTCCCTCTTACCGAGGAAGGTGTTCCTCACCACACCCATCTTGTCTCTAAAGTAGACATGCTTGCCTCGTGGTAAGGCTTTGGTAAGAATATCTGCAACCTGCTCATCAGTGGGAATATACTCAAGCTTCACAGCTCCTTTCTGAACATAGTCTCTGATGAAGTGATATTTGATCCCGATATGCTTTGACCTGTCATGAAATACTGGATTCTCAGTGAGTTTAATGCAACTCTGATTATCACAGTAAATCACTGAAGGTCTCAACGGCTGACCAAATAAGCCAAACAACATCTTGCGAAGCCGGATGGCCTCACAACTAGCTAGACTGGCTGCCATATACTCTGCTTCCGCTGAACTCAATGCTACTGACTGCTGCTTTCGGCTGAACCATGACACCACTGTCGAACCCAACCCAAAATAGCACCCTGAAGTGCTCTTCCTATCAGAAGCACAACCTGCCCAATCAGAATCAGTGTAACTTGCCAATCTCACTCCATCCCCCTGCCTGTAGTCCAGACCATAATCCACTGTCCCCTGCAAGTATCGCAAAATGTGTTTTGCAGCCACCCAGTGAACCTTCCTAGGCTCACACATAAGCTGACTCATCGTGTTGACTGCAAAACAGATATCTGGTCTAGTGTTGACCAAATACATCAAGGAACCAATCAGCTGTCTATACAATGTGGGATCCACCAACTCGGAATTCGAAGCATGAAGCTTCTTCCAGTTGGTGATCATCGGTGTCAACATGGGTCTACAATCCTCCATGTGGAATCTGCCAAGGATGTCCACAATATACTTCCCCTGTCCCAGGAAGAAATGCCCCTCCTCCTGCCACACCTCCAAACCCAAAAAGTAATGCATCAAGTCGATGTCCTTCATCTCAAACTCCGCCGCAAGATCTCTCTTGCAGTGCTCTATGAGTCTCTCTGCACCTGTAATGACTAAGTCATCCACATACAGCACCAGAATGAGAGGCTCCGCACCTATCACAATATAGTAAAGGTTCGGATCTGCCTCACTCTTTGTGAAACCCATCTTCTGCAAGTAAGTATCTATCCTGGAGTACCAAGCTCTGGGAGCTTGCTTCGGGCCATAAAGGGCCTTCTTCAGTCTGCACACATGGGACTCCTTCCCATGCACCTCAAAGCCCTGTGGCTGCTCAATGTACACCTCCTCCTGTATGAAGCCATTGAGAAATGCGGTCTTCACATCCATCTGGTGGATCTTCCAACCCATCTCTGTTGCTATCGATATAATGGAGCGGATCGAAGTATATCGAGCCACGGGAGCAAAGGTCTCCTCATAATCAACTCCCTCTACCTGGGAGAACCCTCTAGCCACAAACCTCGCTTTGAATTTCTCAATGCTGCCATCTGCAGCATGCTTTACCTTGTAAAGCCATCTGGAAGTAACCACGGATTTTCCCTCAAGCCTCGGCACCACCTCCCAAACATCATTCTTCATGATAGAAGAATACTCCTCCTGCATGGCCTCTCTCCAGACCTGCTGGCTAGCTGCCTCCTCATAGCTAGAAGGCTCAGAGTCAAGGATGCTGGTAGCCATTGCCATATAGCTACAAAACCTCTCGGGTGGTCTGCTCTCTCTGACCGGCCTCTTAGGCTCAGCAACAGATGTGGCATCTCTCAAGGTGTCCTGAAGCCACTTGGGCTTCCTCTTCCCTGAGCACACTTCTCCCGCCGAAGAATAAAACTCCTCCTCCTCAACATCAGGAGCCTGAACTCCTGACTGTCTGTCTGCTGTCCTCACACTTTTTGCCCCGAACTTTGTACATCTTTGAGTACCATGTAGGAATAGTGATCGGTGGACTCCCCGATGTTGCTACGTAGGCCTCTGCGTGCTTCCTGCTACCACCCTACGGCCCCTGCAGAGCCACTCCCAACGACGGACACGACATCGTCATAGATGTACCTCACGGATCCTCCCCCGATCCCCGCCCACTAGATCCCTGTATTGACTCAAGCTGGCGAGGTGCAGCCCAGTCCGGGTCTCTAACTCCCGTGACCTCCTAAAGGCCCTATCCTCCTCGAACTTCACATCCCGCCTGACAACAACTTTCCTCTGTGCGGGAATGTAAATCCGAAAGGCCTTTGAGGTCTCACTGTAGCCCACAAAGATACCCTTCTCTGCAGTGGGCTCTAGTTTGGTCCTCTTCTCCTTGGGTATGTAGGAGTATGTGATACACCCAAAGATACGAAGATGACCCATATCAGGCTTCTTCCCAGAAAAAGCCTCCTCCGGAGTCATGTGCCCCAAGGCACGATGTGGACTCCTGTTCTGCAAATAAACAGCTGTGTTGCAGGCCTCTGCCCACAAAAACAATGGCAACCCCTGATCATGTAACATGGCTTTGGCAGCTCCTCCGATGGACCTGTTCTTCCTCTCCGCAACCCCGTTCTGCTGGGGGTTGTAAGGAACAGTGAGCTCCCTCATAATGCCTGCCTCCGCACAATAGTCAACAAACTCTCCAAGGGTGTACTCTCCCCCATTGTCCGACCTCAGGGACTTGATCTTCCGACCTGTCTATGTCTCCACAAGAGCTCTAAACTCCTGAAACCGCTTGAAGACCTCACTCTTGGTCTTCAAGAAATAAATCCAGGTCCTCCTGGAGTGATCATCAATGAATAACACATAGTACTCATATCCACTCAAGGAAACATGAGACATCCGGCCGCTCACATCGGAATGAATCAAATCAAGTATCCCAGTCGCTCTGTTGTCACTGCTGGGAAAAGGGGATTTGGCAAACTTGCCCATCGCACATCCTCTGCAAGTATCAAAGTGATCAGTACTGAACTCTGGCACACCTGTAGTGATCTCCCGCAAAGTCCTCGAGGCTCCATGATGCATGTGCCCCATCCTGCGGTGCCAAATCTCACACTGCTCAGAACTGCTAGCTCTGCTGTCGGTACTACTGCTCAATGCCAAAAGGGACTGAAATACAAACTTGTACACCTTTGCATGGCGTACACCTATCACTCTAGCTGAATCAGCTGGAGTGCCCCTGGGATACATCAACACCTGTCCTCCCCTGAATAGTATCTCATATCCTCTGTCCTCCAAAGCTGAGACGGATATGGGGTTCTTCCTCATCCCTGGCACATAAAGAACATCTGACACCTTCAAGGGAGGTTTGGACTCCCTCTGAAATGTCAATGTTCCCACACCGACTGCTCTAACAACTCTGTCATCACCGAGTACTACCTCTACATCAGTGCCACTCTCTGAAAGCTCTGAGAAGTACTCACGGACTCCTGTCATGTGATGTGAAGCCCCACTGTCCACATACCAGATACCCGAAGATGCTCCGCTAATCGAGGGAAATGCATGCTCCCTCTGAACCTCTATGGCAGATAATCCCGCACTAGAGGACTCACACGCAGTGAACCCAAACTCTCGGTCAAAACGATCTGCAAAGTCCTCAACCTCTGCTGAAGCTGCCATGCTCTGGTTCTTCCCCTTCTTCTTCTTCTTCTCTGGACACACAACTGTATAGTGTCCCATATTTTGACAATTCCAACACTTCACTTTGGAATAGTCCTTCTGTGTGTTATCTTGTTTACCTTTACCTTTGCCTTTGCCCCCACCATTGCTTGTGGAATCCTGCTTCTTCCCTTTGCCTTTCTTGCGTCCTGCCAACAGTGCTACATCCTCATCCTGCTCAACTGGCTTGGCTGCCCCAAGCTGACCTTTCCTGATCTCTGTCTGAATGCAATCATCCCAAAACCTCTCCCATGTGGGAAGGGTCTCACGTGCACAAACCTCATCAGCAAAGTTCATCCATGAACTGGGGAGGCCATTCACTGCAATCCGCACCAACTCAGTGGGTGGAATGGCCTCTCCAATCGCTGCCAACTCATCTCTCACATTAATAATCTTTGTGAGATATCCAGCTGCACTATCAGTCTTACCCATCTTAATGTTCTTCAGCTTCTCCTTCAAGACCATTTTCCGGTTTTCATTGGTACTCTGGTAGAGGTTGGTCAATGCTGTCCACATCTCATGAGCATTTCTCTTTCCTCTCACATGAGGAATGCAATGGTCTTTGATTCCATCTAGAATCAGTCTCTTACCCTTGTTGTTCTTTTTATTATATGCTGCCAACTCATCAGGATCAATAGGCACATTTACAGGGTTCTGTGCGGTATGCACCATAATGTCCTAGACTTCTGCCTCCTCAAAGATACTCTGCATTCTCTCCTTCCAAATGTTGTAATTGGAATGCCCATCCAACCTATCCTCCACCCTCAGTCCCAAAGACATCCTGCTGTCCTAAAACTGAAAAATAGCACTGTTGTAGTAAAGGTAAAACTGTTGTTTGTGAAAAATCAGCTTGCTGGAATTTTCTGAGTGAAAAATCAGCAGGCTGTAATTTTCCTCCTTGCTGTCCCAAACTGCACTTCAGCACTCAAGCTCTGATACCATGTAGAAATTTATAGTTTCCCACCCCGGTTTTCAGTTTTCACCTTATTACTCCAAAATAGTTAAATGCCCTTTGCCATAACCATACATTCAACAACTGGAAAATAAATTTTGCTGAAAACACAAATTCTGGAAATTTTTCAGAATGCTGGAAAATGCAAAAATAAAAAAACAGCAGTAACAAACAGCCATTCAACACATCATAACACAGTAATTTTTGGTCAAGGTGACCCTGGAAAAACCCCCTACAACTCTTGGGGAAAACCAGTTCGAAAGCTCCTTCTTATTTCTGGAAAAATGCTTTTTATAGTGAGAGAAATATTCAGCAAAATAAAAATCAGCAAACAGACTTTTACAACTTATCTCTTTTTCCGTGCTTAACCACCGCCTCGGAAAATGTACAAACAGCAAAACAGGAACAGCAATAAATGCTGTACGGATTTCTCGATTTGCGTGCCCAGAATTCTGCAATAAATGCAGCTGTACGGACACCTCGAAATCTGTGCCAAAACAGAAATAAATACTGTTGTACGGACCTCAAAATTCGTGCCAAAAGACAGCAAAAACTTGCTGTACGGAATCTGCCCGATTTCCGTGCAAAGGTACAGCCACTTGTTGTACAACCTGCCTAGAAAAACGTGCCAAATAAAACAGCCCCTTTGCTGCCTCGAAATCTGTGCCCAACCTTGTTGTACGGCCTTGCTGTACGGCCCTGCTGTACGTCCTCCTTTTCTTGAAAACCGTGCTCAACAAATCTGCCTGCTGTTTGCTAAATCTGCTGAACTTGTCTTGCTGAAATGCTGCCTTGGAATGCGTGCCAAGCTACTGCCTCCTTCTCCTCACTGCCCAGAAATCTCCCTTGCTCTCTTGCTCTCCTTCTCCCAATCTGCTCATGAAAGAATGAATGATCTTTTCCTCCTTTTCCTCCTTTAACCTAACCCTAAGTGACTTTTGGAGAATCCCTAAATCCAATGGCTGAAATAGATTGAGATCTAGGGCTGAGATTAAATACTCATTTAAATCTCACTTTCTATTTTTTAATTCACCCCACTTTAATAAAGACCCACTTAGTCATTTATTTCCAAAGTCACTTTTCACTTTCTAATTTCACATTGACTTTATTAAAGTCACTTTAAAATTAGACTTAGTAACTTTATCACTTAAAGTCACTTTTAAATTAGATTTGACTTTATAACTTTATAAAGTCACTTTAGAAGAAAAAAAATTTTCTTTTGGACACTTTTCCCTAGGCCAAAGATCAAAGCCTTGGGAAGTGCCCAATCTCCGGCCTGAAATTTTCACAATCTGAACACATTGAAGAAATAAGGGTAGATTTAGATTAGTTTCCTTCTTTAAATAAAAGAATAAAATGTTGATCACAAAGGTTTGCAAGTCCAAATGCACCTTATGAAGAAAAAATGTTAGAATAAGTAGGCTGTGTAGGTAGAATGTTGGGAGAAATTTGTTTGCTGATATAAAGTACTGATCATCTTTCTAAAATAGCCTGATCAAGGAAGAAAGGTTGTTAATGGATAAAGCATAGGTCTACATCCCAGAGATCAATTTCTGAAGTTCTTGACACCTCCAAGGAGTTGCCATCCCTAAGTGGAGCCACTATTAGTCATCAGTAAATTTTTGTCATAGAAAATGATGGCTAAAACAAGTCTTGAACCTTCAAGAGAATATTTTCATAGAAAATTACTCATTCTTGAAGCCTTCTGATGCTTTCTAAACTCAAAGAGTAATATTCACTGTTGTTTCATTCAAAAATCCACCAAGTAACCTTGTTGATATCAAAAGAGACTATTTTTTAGGCCATTTTCCATCATTTCCTAAGCCTGTTTTACTCATTTTTTCCCTCCCATATCTTTCATTTTCCTCTGAAAAATACCTCCTTTCCTCTCATTTTTCCTCCATTCCCTTTGAAACATTCCATCCTTTTACCCCTCATTTCACCTTAAAATCCCTTTTAAACCATAAAAAACACTGTTTTATGGTTTAAACTACCCTATTTCACGTATCAGAATCTCAAAAAAAACACTAAAAAACCCCTCTTTCGGCCTAAAAATGCATCCTTTTATATACAAGCTCTTAAGCCCCTTTTTAGTTTAGACCCCAACTCCTTCTCTGCATATGACCTGCACTCGCGACCAGGTGCTAGCCCTCTAGCCCTTTTTCCTCCGCCCCCAGTTTTCTACTCCTCTACAGAACCGCGCTTCTGCCTCATCCCTAGCCCCTTCCCTTACCTTTATATTTTCCCCATGCGCCCCTGCAAAATCCATTTTCCTTTATATTTTCCCCGCTACCTTTTTCAAGCCCTGCATTAATCCTAGCCGTAGATCTTTCCGATCCAATGACGCTAGATCACCTCCGTCATCCCTCCTCCTACCCCTTTTTCCTAGCCCTTCACACCCCGCTTCCAATCCCATACTCCTTCATCGGACCCTTCCCTTCCTTATTTTTTTAAGCCCCCTTCCCTTTTCTTTTCCCATTCCCTACTTATTTACTCCCGCCCGATCCTCACCGTAGATCTATATGATCTAACGGCCCTCGTTAAACCTGCAGATCAACTCTCGCACAGATCTACACTGTAGATCTTATTGATCCAATGGTTCTCGTTCAACCTGGCGTATAACCCATTACACATAACATTCCCGCTAGCAAAACAAATAGCCTACGTCACCATATGGCCCACCTCCCACTACCTTACTGCTCGTCCAATCACTGGCTGACACCTAGCTCCCACTATAATCTTCACCCATGAACCTCTCTCCATCGCGCTCCTCCCCCACCATTGGATCTACACCTCATCATCCAACGGTCAACATCACGTTTCGCGCGAATTTCCGTGTTAGGGCTTAACAACCAAAAGTCACGTGAAACCGCCAGTTTTCTGGAGGACGTGTATCGCGCAACCTATGGAATCGCGTTCGACCAAAAGAAAACCGTTTATCGCCCGAATGTCGCGCGAAAAATGCCGACGGTTTTTACAAAACCGCCAATCCATTTTTTGCGCCCAAATGCACATTTGAACCCTGTTTTCACAGGTTTTCGCCTCTCTGCCATGAAATCTCTTCTTCCACCTGCATATCCTGCTCCTCCGCCTCTGCCAGCCTTCAAAGCAATCGAATCCTCCCTTGCAGATTTTACTAACATTTTTATTTATTTTTTGCAGGTTCTATGGTGGTTTTAGGGCCGAAAGCCCTCCTACAGTCCATAAAGGGACAGGGCCAGAAGGTGACGACCTTTGTGGTCCAAACAGAGGCCAAATCACGAAGAAAGGGACTGCCAAGTTTCATTTCTTGGTTTGATCAGTGCTTTATGAGCACTGGTTATACAATCAAACCCTCCAACGCACTAAAAGCCACCTGTACATAGCAAAGAAGAAATAATAAGTGAAGATAGAGATTGAAGATTAAGGGATTAAAGAAAACTATGAAGATTCAAAAGAATCCACATTTTAAGGGTTAAAGACGCAGTTTAAAGCCCGAAGATGATTATAAAGGCCTAAAATCCAAATCAAAGGCCTAATTGAAGTTTAAAGTGCCAAATCAACACAAATTAATGAAGAAAGCCTCCAAATGCCACATCAGTGAGGCAATTAAAGCCAAAAATGCTACCTGCCAGACTTGTTTTCCCAAAATAATACACAGTTAGAGATATTTTGCCAAAGACAGCTCAGAATTAATTGGCAGCCTACCAAAAGCCTCCAAAGTCAACAAAAGTAACTGAAGTTGATGAAAGTTAATGTAAAATTGACTAAAACAGAGATAAACATCTGAAATTTTCTCTCTAAGTCCTCCTAAAGGCCAAGAAGCATTTACTCTGTGTTAATTAAACAAATAGATCTCCTTTCACTCCACTTCCTCAATTTCACCTATAAATATCATATGAGGAGCCTAGTATTATTGTTGGTTGAATACTTATCAAATGTAAATAGCTTTTGAAGCTGCTGAAGCTATGTTTTGTAATTGAAGAAAGCTAGGCTGAGATGAGAAGTTTGAAGTTGTAAAAGACCCACTGGACTTGAAGATTGTAACTGGTTTGAACATCAAATACACAAGCTGATTTATGGGATCCTGGTTTATGTCAGTGGTGATGTTTTTCTTACTGTAATTGTCATTTTTCTCATGTTTTCCATACTGTCCACTTTCTCTGATAAAGAACAGCAAATATAGATTAGGATTTACTGTCAAGTACCCTAAATCTCACTGATAAATCTTTATCTTTATGTTTTCTTCCAATGTTATTTTGAGGATAATTCAATAGAGTATAACCAATGAAGTGTTGGTAATCCCATGTTTACTGAGTATAACTTGAGACATTGTCTTTAAAAGTTCTTGAAAAGTCTTCTAATTAAAGTTGAAATAGAGAAGTCTATGGTTAGCCCTGTCCTCTAGTTTATCTAGAAATTTGTTGAATAATGAAGATTTATCCACTGATATTATCCTGGTCACACACTAATTCGAATTCATGCATAACACATAACCTCTTCTACAATTGATCATCAATATGCGGAAATAGAAACAGTCGCATGCGCACATAAACACAATATGTAATGGGGAAAGCTTATAGCTGAAAACCCCCAACTATTTTGTATATTATAATGGAAGAGAACATGTAACAATACATAGCACAATACTCCTCACAAGTACTCAGTACTATCTCCAAAAGTTACACACAAACTAGCTCATTTTTGAACAAGTCACGGGTTCAAAACTCCTCCACTGTTTGGCTGCCTCTACTGCGCAATCCAAGTTGGTGTAATGAGAGATCCAAGTTCGAATCCCACTGGCTTGATCTGCAATCCTCATTGGCAATCTCCTCCAATGCTTGTGCAAAACTCATGCACAACTAATGTCTCAACTAATAGCAAACTCACCCTTTCATCTACCTCTTCCACTGGTCTTCACTGAACTGTCCATGCACTGCAGTCAATTGATGTGTTCTTTAGTTGAATAATGAGTTAATATTTAGTGAATTAAATAATATTTAATTCACCTCACTCATCTCTAGTGTATTAGCCAGTTAAACTAAATACAACTAGTTCAACTAAGTTAACCCGAACACAACTCCACCAACTGTCTCATCAACTCCACCAAACTCCGCCACTTGGGTTCTAACTGAAGTCAACCATGCATGAGCTCACCAAACCCCTAGGAATAATGTAATTCTATTTTAGGTGCATGGGCCACTTCCGTAGCTCCAAGCTGATGCGCAAGATGATAAAGCGAAGTTTAGAGTCCAAATATTATTAAGGGTAAATAATATTTGACTTTTCTATTTTTAGCTAGGCAGTCTAAAAATAGACTTCGAGCTAAATGTCTAAAAATAGAGGTCCATCTATTTTTACCAACATGACCAATAATCCAAGAATAGCATACTGCAACTCTCGGACCATGTTCCATATGTCTAAAAATAGACATAGTCTAAAAATAGACTTTGCGCCAAAAATAGCCTGCGGGCCCACTTAGTGAAGGTAACTTCATTTCACTAAGCTCCATCATCTTGTTGCATTTTCAACGAGTCTATCTCCAACAGTTCCTTTGAAAATATTCCTTAAGAGTATGCTAAAAGCAGGATAGGTTCAAAGTCCTTACCTGATCTTAGGCTACTTTTTATGTTCATCTTGAATTTTTTCCTTAAGAATATGCTGAAAGCAAGCTAGATTCAAAGTTCTTACTTGATCTTAGGCTATTCTTTGTTTTTCAATGTTTTCCCTTAAAGTATATAAAAAACAGGCTAGTTTAAAAGTACTTACCTGATCTTAGGTTACTTTTGTGTCTTTCCATTAAGTGCATGCCAAAAGCTAGCTAGTTTAAAAGTACTTACCAGATCTTAGGCTGTCCTTTGTTTTTCTTGTGTGTTTGTTTCTTTCACAACACTTTTTATGTTTCCATATCACAAATCAATCTAAAGAATCCTTTGACATAGATGACTTGCCCCATGGACCACTCTTGAAACTTGTTGTGCAATTAGATCCTGTTGTGACTCCATAGCCCAATGGATTGATCCTGTTTCTTACTTATCCTATCAGCTGAACCATTCTTTCAACCTACTCACACCTTTACCCTTCAAAGACTTCCTTATTTTGATGATATTCATTCCAACCAAAACCAAACAAAACCCTTGTGCCTTATAACTAGCCTAATATCATAAACTAAGCCTTGAAGAAATATCTTTGAAAACACTTATATAGAGAGATCCCTCTCTGAATCCAGGAGGGCTAGATCCTAGGATTCCAAAGTGGTTTTGATGTAGGCTACGCAACGTTTTTCTTACCAATCTTGCAATAAGGGAGACACTAAAAATACCTTCACACAGAATTCAACCCATTCAATCAAAGCATATCAGGTTTGTTTAAAGACAACACAATAGTATGTGATGAGGCTGCCAAGTCAGATGATCATGAGGAAGAGGTGGTGTGTCTTTCTCAAAATCATCCTAGGCACAACCAAATAGAACAAGAAGTAGGTATGGGTGAAGCCCATGGCTTAAATCCTCATAGTCAGGTATTATTCAGAGATCCTTTTGTTGGTTTCTTAGAGACATTTAAAGGAGTAAAATATGCCATGAATAGTTTGTTGCAGAGTATAAAGAAGATTTTGAGCACTGTTATTCAAAATCAGATGAGATGGGAGTGGCCTTTTCACCTTTTTAGCATACCTAAAAGGCTGAATGAAAATCAATCATGTGGTCACTTACTTGATTAGTTGTATTGGAAAATAGAGTTCACCTAATGTAGATATCATATACAAGTAATATTAGGATAGATAGGTATGCAAGTAAGCTCAGCACTATGAGCATATTTTTAGTTTTATATTGTTTTGACAAAAAATAGAGAAAAAAAAAGAAAGAAAAGAAAATAGGGTAGATAAAAAGAAGAGGTAAAGCCCCATACCAAAAAAGAATGTTTAGAAATTATTGCAAGTCCAAATGCCACTACTTTTGAGAAATAAAAGTCTTAATTCGATCTATTACAGCCTAACCATGATTGAACATGTTTTAAATTTCTGTTGATAAGTTAGAAATGAAGATTTTCCAAACTATTTAAACTTGGCTTATCAATAGACTAGGTTAGGAAAAGATATTGGTTCCCAAAACTCAAATCTAAACTAGAGAGAGAAGAGAGGGACAAATAAAAAATTTCAAATTATAGCCCTCATTTTTTCTAGTTTTACTTGTACAAAAAATCTATGTGCAACTTTTCGAGAAATGCCACAGCTCATGACAAACCAAACTGCTCAACCTTGATTTGGTCAGGTTTTAAATTTTGTGTTGATAGATTAGAGAATGAAAATTTGTCAAACTGCTTAACCTTGACAGATAAGTAGATTAGGTAGAGAATAAAAGAGCTCATTAGTTTAATTTGAGCTCTTGGAAGTTATAAGGGTAGAAATAGATATTTTGTGCTTTCAAAAGAAAAGGTGATGATGTCAAGGGTTTGCCAATCCAAATGCACCCGAATGAAGAGAAAACGTTAGGAAAAGTATGATAGGTAGATAGAATTGATGCTGAAGCAATCATTTTTTTTCAGATGTTAAAAGATCATAGCTCCAAAGAACAGCAGAAAAATCAGCAATTGAAAAAGAGAAATCTTCCAGGTAGCATGTGAGGCATTTCATCTGCAAAATCAGAGATCTGAGGTTCTTAACACCTCCTGAAAGGAGTTGCCCTCCCCAAGTGGAGCCACTGCTAGTCATCAGTGTTTTTCACTATCTTTAGATGACTATAGGGTGTTTATATATTTCTAAAAACAATATTCCTTGAATATCTTGAGTTTCATAAATCTCACTACCTTCATTATCCTTATAAAAACTTTTTTCACTTTTCGTCAGTTGGTATTCCCAAAGCCACCATGTGGCTCTTGAAAGAATCATAATAAGCTTATACCTCTCATTTTCATCCTCTTTTCATGTCTATAACCTGATTTCCCTATTTTCCCCTATCCATAAACTCCACTTTCCCTCTAGGGTTTCCTATAGCTATCTCATTCCCATGTTCCCTAGGTTTCCCAAGCATTAATGGTCTCAAAACTATCTTTGTAGGCTCTTTAGATAAATCAAGTAAATTGGATTTTGGATCTTCAATACAACACTTTTGACCACACTTTTTTTTCACTTGGAGATCTCCAAGTCAAATTTTAGTCAAAATTAGGTCAAAGGACCCTCCCACTAGGTCATTAGGGTTTTTACATGTTTTAAGATAATAATTGGATGTTTCAGGCACTGCTTTTCCTTTGCTAGAATCAGGCTCAGATGAAATAGAATTTCAATACATGGTTATTCAAGAAGGACCTAAAATATTTCCAAAGAATATTACCTCATTAGTTCAAAGTCTACAAATGAGAAAAATGGACAAAGTTTGGCACTTCTCCAGGAGTGTTGAAAGTTGTGTCAGTAGAAGGTGTTGATGAGGTAGATTATCTACTCCTAAATTAAGACAACTTACAACAAAGGAAAGGGAAACAATTTGGTCATGAAGAGAACTAGGGTTTTGAACTTGATGGTCCAGTTAAGTGCCAAAATAATCACCACTTGTAGAAAATGACATGGAGGAAGCACACAAGGCCAAACATGAAGAAATTCTGTCAAAAGATATTGAAGAAATATGGAAAAAGGTGAGGTGAACTAGACATAAATGAATGAACTTGAAAGGGCTATAGAGAACTTAGAAGACAACACTAATGATTGTTGTAAAGCACTATAGACACCTAGGGTTTGAAAAAAGTGGCTAGACAAGGTGAAAAGCATGAGTTGAGCTCCATGGTGAAAACTACACAAGAATTTGAAGATGCTAGTGTGTGTAATCTCCCAAAGTTTTGAAAATGAGCTTTTCATGCCTCAAGGAGCAAAAGAAAGGTCAAATTCATCATTTCAGTCACCTACAAAGCAAAAGTGTCAAAAGGGTGTTAGTAAGAAAGGAAAAGGACTTTTAGCCTTAGAAAGTGGGTTTTCATAATTAAATCAAATTCCTCTTAACTATAAAAGCTCATTTTGCACTCCATATGAATCATTGATGCCTTGCAAAGAGTTAGAAGTTTCAAGGAGAGAAGAGTTTTTGAGTTTTCAGGCAAAATTTAGCTAAGTTGCCTCAGTGTTGTGCCCTTAGCTTGGTGTTGCGTGCCTAGGAAGTGGCGTTGTACCCTTGCCCTTTCTCTGCCATAGGGAAGTGGTGCTGCGCCCTTGACCTTTCTCCACCACTAAATTTCTGAAGGCGCTACATGCCTGGAAGGTGGCGCTGTGAGATGGGGGATGTGCTGAGCTCTTACTCAACACACTATGTGCAAATTTTATAAGGCGTTGCATGCTCAAAACATGCATTATGCGCTCAGAATTGGCGCTACGCCCTCAGCTTTGGTGCTGCTCCCTTCGCTAGGAAGGGTTTCTAAGCCCTCCAACCATTCAAACCACTTCAAAACCCTTTCAAATTTCCTCCAAAGTATTATAAAGCACTGGGAAGAGGTAAGTACCTGATATACACTCATCTTCAAGCTATTTTGGTGATTTCTTAATGAATGGAATGAAACCCTAACCAAACCCTAAGTTTCAAGTTGGAGATTACTGTTTAAAAATCATTTCATCTTCCTAGACAGAGTGTTAGTGATAGAAAGGGTAATTTCATAGCTGGAGGGTTGTCATTGAGTTTTTTTAGCCTCTCACTCATTCTCGTACACCTATACCCCCACTCAGTCATTCCCTCATTTGCAAGGCTACCTTTTCATTACCATCCCTTCATCTCATTTCCATTTACACTCCAGGGTTTTATAAAAGTAGAGTTCACAATGTCTGAGGGTGAAGACAATGGTGTGGAGGCCCAAATGCTAAGGAGGCATGATCATAAAGGAGGCAAGATAAATATATTTTAACCCCTTAATACAAGAGAGCTCATGCTATATCTCCTTATTGTTTCTTGTTTCTAGAATGTAGGATGCTATGAATTTTTTGAAAAGGTGTAGTAGGTGCAAAACCACCCTGAGCTAACTAGATTATTTATCATTAACTTGCATGAAAAACAAGTTAATCTTGCAGGGGTCACCTTTGAATTGTCTACAAATGCCATTGCCAATGCCACAAGCATACCTAGTGTAGGGGAGAAATGGTTCAAGTAAGCTAACCTTGACATGATTTATTTTGAGCCATACCTTAAGCCCAGGTATAAAGACCACAAAAAATCCATATTTCCTTTCTCCCACCTGCTTAATAGATATGCACCTATGATGAAGATTGTAATGAAGTATTTTACATGTGAGGGAAGGTTTTCCCATCTTTACTCATACCACATCAGGCTACTTATGCATTTTAATAGAGTGAGGATGTTGCACATACCCTATTACCATTACCGAAGCATTGATAAAATGGCATACATAGTGAAAAAGAGAAACTACTCTCAGTAGATGCAAAGAATTTTCCATCACTCACTTATCAAAATGGTTGCTATGCACCAACTACAACAGAAAGGAATTCCATGGGAGAACTTCATTACCATTAAGGTTTTGATTGCTCCACAAGACCATCATCAACAAGATATATCTTCCTCACCCCATCCTCCATAATCCATTCCTCCATCACTTCCTACTGTTCACACATCTCCACTCACTCACATTCCTTCACCCCATGATAACACTTCCACATCCCCATCCACTGAAATTTCTTAACCTCATGATGATCCTGCTTCATCACCTTCCCACAGCCCTTCACCCTCATCTCATGACACAAAAACATCAAACAGTGATAAGGGAAATGACACAGATGACACTGAGATGGTTGACATAGAGCCTTTTCCTTTGACCTATCAAAGAGGTCATAGGAAGGTTTTTGCTCCACAAATTGTGGAAGGGGCCTCGCCTTCATCATCAACAAAACAACTTGAAAAAGGGAAGGAAAAGGTCATTATTGAAGAGGAGGAAGACAAGCATGAAACTGAGCAAGAGTTTCAGCTAATTCACCTTGAAAATGAGAATGAGGATGAGGAGAAGATCATAAACATGTTTCTCAAAAGAAAAGATGCCTAGATTAGGGAGCTACAAGCCAATCTTGGGAGGGAAAAGAATGTGATCCACTTCCTTGAGGTAGAAAACCAGCAGTTAGAGACAGAGAAATCCATCAGTGAGTTCAGTGCTATCAAAGCTCAGAAAGAGGCCGGAAAGGCCAAGGCTAAGCTAGATGAGACCTTGGGCACTCTTGATGATAGTGAGGATGAGGAAGAACAACTTCCTAAGAAGAGGCCAAGGACAATTGGGTTGAAGAAGGCCTTAGCTCAAGAAAGAGAGAAAGAGACAGAGTTGGCTCCAAGTGAGCTGCTTGCCATGCAGATCAACTATGACATATAATATTGGCTAGAGAGATTCAATCTACACCTAGAGGATTAGCTTGAGAAGGAAAAAAGAGATATTGACCTTCAGAAGAATATGACAAGGCACTATGCCTTAAGAAACAGGATTGCAAGGGCCAAACTCAAAAGAGCTCTTGCAAAGATTCAAACCCTAAATGAGGCAAAGGAGAAGGAGAAACTTGACATCCTTGCTAATGTATCCCACCAAGCCTCCCAAACATGATCAACAAAGAAAAATCCAAATTTTGTCACTTGGTGCACATTTTGAAATTTTGACTGTTTGGCTAGCAGAAAAAAGGGCCAAATGCGCAGTGCCACTAGCGCTGCGCTATTTTTTGGGGCACTCAATTGAGAAAAGGTTTACATATCCATGTTCCTCATGCCAAGGAAATCACCCTCAAAACATTTCAGGTCATTTGGAGCATAATTGGTCCCTAAAAAGGGTTAAAAACCACCTAAAAAAAACCTTTCTGCCCTATTTTCAGCACTGGAATTATGCCCTTGGCAGTCTTGGGAGAATGGAATTTTGAGCATGAAAATGGACACCATTCTAGAAAACAAAAGCATATTTGGAAACTAGATAGGACAGGCTTTCTAATGAGTTATCATGGAGCTCATTTGGACACCGGGAAGGCCTCCACATATTAGCTACAAAACAGGTGATGTTTCCAAATTTGGCATTGCGCCCTCAGGCAGTGGCGCTGTGCCCTTGCCAGAAAGTCAACAAAAGACACAAGAAGTTATTGAAAAATATATTTTGAGGGTTTAAAGGAAAAATGTCACTAAAATTAGCTGAGGAGTTATGTTAGAAGTTATTTTTTCATTTAATGAGTTTGGGATATTTATGCCTTGGGCCTTACATGGTCTCAATGGTCAAATGCATTTATGATGTAATTAATGACTTATAAAACCCTAGCTAGGGTTTACTTCACCATTTGGCAACTAAATACTGCATTTAATGCCTCATATTTTGTTGGTTGGTTGATTATTGAGCTCAATATCATAGAGTTGGAGTTGAGAAGAAATTGGCTTTGGAGTTTTGTGAATGTTTTGATTCGAATGGAAATGGAGCAAGCACATTTTCAGGGTTCATGAATATGGTTAATGGTGATGTTTTTCTAATTTAGTACTTGTCTTCTTATGTTTTCATATCATTTCATATTTTCTCATGCAATAGAGCAGAAATTTTAGGTTAAGATATGTTGTTAGAGGCACCTTAAGTCTGTTTGCCTTCTATTGCTTAGATGTTTTCCTCTGCTAGGTCTTATTGGAGAATTATTGATTGATTTCTAGTTCCACTTAGCTTGTTGTCTTAAGAATGGTTCAATGGAGTCAAGCCAAAGAAGTTTATGGTATGCCTTGTCCTTTGGTGTAGCTTAAAACATCATTTTTGAGGTATTTCTTTGAAGTATTGCTTATTATGGTTTAGGCTAAAGAAGTTTATGGTTTTCCCTGTCCTTTGGTCTATCTTGGAAAGTCATTTCAAAGGTCTTTGAAGTCTGATTAAAGAACTTAGGAGTTCCCTGCTCTTTAACCATCACTTTCTTGTTATCTTACATGTTTACTTTCTCTGAAGGTAAAAAACTATAGATTTTATGAGTTCCCTTCTCTCTAGGGTTTGCTAGATTTTTGTTTTAAATTTTACTTGATGAAGCTAGGTCAAAGAAGTTTATGGTGTGCCTTGTCCTTTGATTCTTTCTTAAGCATACTGATCTTGAAAGCACTCCTTATTATAGTATATGTTAAAGGATTCTTAATTGCCTTTTAAACCTACTACATTCACCATTTAATGTTCATTTCACACCCACCCAAGCTATTAAGATCCATTTGGCCTTGTTAACTTTCCCTATGAAACACCCTTGATTTATTGTTGTACTTTTCAAGCCTTTCACAGACCCCATAGCCAAATGGTTTAAACCTATCTTACTCTATCTGTTCTACTTGACAAGAAACCCAACCAAACAAAACAAACAAACAACCCTATCACTTTAACTAGCGTAAGATCAGCATCCTAAATCAATCAAGTTACATCTTTTATACAAACATAGAGAGAGCCCTCTCTGAGTCCAGGAAGGCTAGGTCCTAGGACTCCAAAGTTGGTTTGATGTTACCCTTCTCTATTTGGTCATTTCCAATCTGCCAAATTACAGGGACCTAAGAGGGAGAAAGAAGTGTGATCTATCAAAGATCAAATGTTTCCAATGCGGTGAACTAGGACATTTCACCAGTAACTATCCTCAGAAGTAGAAGGAAAAGAAAGATTCTAGCTCGAAGGTTGTTGTGGCGGACGATGGCTCCGAAGATGACGTAGCCATGAGCACTCATGAACCATGAAAGTGGGGCGACATGGATCTGTATAGCAGCTACAGAGTTGTGGCGGGATCCTTCAGTAGCCCAACTCTTGGATCACATCCATGCTGCGAGAGCCTTAAGACAGTAGCGGGACAAGTGGAGTAGTGGGTGCAGAGAATCTGTAGTATACCTAGGGGGGATAATATATGGTATAGAGGGAGGTACCCAAGGAAATAATATGATGTAATAATATAAGAATGATAAATAATTGGGCCATAGTTAATAAATAAAGTGGTTAACCCACATTATGTAAGGGACCACATGTAGAGAGGGAATAAAGTGATAAGCCCATTGTATTGGATGTATGGTATTGAGAGACCCATGGCAACTACTCATGGTATTACATGTATGAAACCTATATAGAGGTTAGAGACTCTCCAATAAAGTGATAATCCCATTGTATTAGATGTATGGTATCAGAGAGTTTTGGAAACTCACCATGGTATTGCATGTATGAAACCATAGAGGTTAGAGATTCTCCATTGTAACTACCTGTATTGATGTATGAAACCTATATGTAGCCTCTATATAGGTTTCATACATCCAATACCATGGGTAGTTACCAATGGAGAGTCTCTAATACCATGGGTAGTTACCATGGGTCTCTCAAAACCATACATCCAATACAATGGGCTTATCACTTTATTCCCTAGCTACATGTGGTCCCTTACATAATGTGGGTTAACCACTTTATTTATTAACTATGGCCCAATTATTTATCATTCTTATATTATTACATCATATTATTCCCTTGGGTACCTCCCTCTGTACCCTATATTATCCCCCCTAGGTATACTACAGAATCACAGATGGAGTAGAGGTAGAGCTAGATGCTGAGAGGGAGCAACGTAGTGTAGATGCAACAACATCGCAGTGCAGATGCAACAACAACGCAGAGGGGTTTATGTGACTTCAACAACGCAGAGCAGGCTTTCTTATGCAGCGCAGAGGCTTCAAGAGGACAACGCAATGCAACAACAACGTAGGGAACTTCATCGCAGAGGCAGCGCAGAGGAGGTCTACTTACATAGTTCAGAGCTACAACAACACAACAACCTTTAGATGACATCAAGGAGCAGCAGCCTATGGAGCTTCAGTGATAATATGGAGCCCAACTGACTTGTCTGTGAAAGATTGGGTTGGAGTTTTTAGTTGCTTCTCTTAGAAACTGAGTTGCAGTGCAATGGTTGGCAGCATGATGCAACAGATTGAGAGGGAGTTGCAGTACAAATGTGGCAGTGGCGGTGGCAGTGTCATGGGCAGCAGTACAAGAGAGTAGCAACAACACAGTGATGAAGGGCAGCAGGCCAAGAATCAGCGCAGAGACCCACACCAGAGATTAATGAAGAACTTTGGGATGAAATTTTGTGCTAGAGCACATTCCTCGCTAAGAGGGAGTGTTGATGTTTTCGAGTGTTGGGGTAGCATCAGATGTACTCTAGCTCCCAAAATTTGTGGAGGGACTAGAGTATATGAGATTTCCAAGACCCAGAAAGGGATTGGAGAAATTCCATCCTATTTAAGAGATATTTATTTAACTAATTTTTTTTAATTAAGGACCCTAAGTCTAACTTAGGAAAATTAAATGATTAAAGTTAATTAAATTAAACATGTGATGAAAATGACTTAAGTCACACGGATCAAGCTTTGTTTTAATCTTAGCTGTCGATTCAAGATTAGATCACAGTCGTCGGTTTCCCAACGAGAAAAGTATAAAGGAAACGCTTAGGGTCAGTTGGAGAACACACACAGAGGAAGAGCACTGAGACTAAGTTGGAATTATAAGGCGTGGTTTAAAAAGAATTTCCAAAAGTGTTTCAACTGCAGCGAGGAGTAGTGTTAGTAGAAGGGATGACCTGATCCCAGACTAAGAGTGCAATAAGAGGCAGAGAAGCAGCAGACTGAGCAGCATCTACGCAGCAGTTGCATAGCATATAGGCTTCAAGTGCTATGCAGAGGCTATGCAAACCCAGAAAGGGCAACACAGAGGCAACAAGAGGCAAGCAGGGCTGACGTAGGCCTAGCCAAGGCAGTGCAGGGGTAGCGTAACCTAGTCTGGGGTGACGTAGGATCTTCCTAAGCAGCGCAGGGGCTGATGCAGGCTAATAGAGCCGACACAGTGGGATTCAGAGCAGTGCTGGGGTTTTTGAGGACTAAAAAGGGATGAGTTTTGTAAATTTCGTTTGAGGGTGTGAATCAGTCAGTTTTTCTGTCTCCGGAACAGAGGTATTGCTGCAGATTGTTTATTTATTTGTCGAGTTAACCAATTTGGTGCGCAGATTTGTTGTACTTAGAATCTACTTAATAATAGAACCCTCCAACAGCCAGAAGACTAGTTTTCCCGCATTGGGTTTTTCCGGGGACATTTGTCTAGAAAATCCTTGTGTGTCACTTTGTCATGACATGTATTCAGTTTAGAGCTGTATGTGTAGACTGTTATATGTATTTAATTCGATGTGGTTTATGAATATTTAGAATAATAACCTGTAAATTTAATCAAGTAGGAGAAGTAAAATCGAGAATTAACAATAATATTTCTTAGGTTAAGAAAGTTTCACACCCTTGACTTAGTTTGGTTCCACTTGGCTTCTTTGTGGTCCCACGACTTCACAACTCATATTCTACATGTATTACATAGAATTCATTTCTCCACAAGGATCCTTAGACATGGGAAGCCTCTTGTCAAGAAATATTTTCAAACCCTAGGCTCAAGTATCCTCTTAGCCCTTCCTAGAGAGCCCATCACCTTACTTCTTAAGAAACTAAAGTCACATAATTGAGTCTCTCTTGCTAATATGCTCTAGGAATCACCCTCTATCCATTCATTGATATGCTTGTTCTTGTGATTCATGTTATACTGGGTCTCTTCCCATCGGTGAAAGTATGTAAAGAGTAAGGAGCCTTAGTTGAGATGACAACGAACTATCGCTCCATCACTGCCCCTTGACCTAGTAGTTTCTCTATAGGATCCCCTCCCAAGACCCCTGCTATTTTGAGCGGTAACATGCCCTAAGTAAAAGAATTATGTCCCCTTCATCATCACCTGTGGAAGGTCCCTAATATTATGACTAATAGTGTTACTACTTACAACTACCCAACCTCAGAGAACAATCTTAAGTCAAATCCTCACATAAAGGTAGGGTATCTAGCTTGAAACCTCCCGAGAGATTTCTATAAGCAATCCATATGCCTCTTAAGGAGATCCATCGAATATGTGCAAACCCTTCCACCAAGACCAAGTGAAGTGGGGTAGCTCACTCCACTGGCCCTAACGCAACCTCATGATTAACCCTTGTGCAGGGTTTCCGAGGGAACATGCAGCAACAAATGGATTTCCACTCCCTAACTCTAGGTTCCATTGTTTGTTTTGGTAGCCTCAGAGAGTTAACCTCACCACTTATTCCAAGGGCCTAAACCTAAGCTAGTGTTGATGTGCTACTAGAGAAAAGAACAAATGTTGAATCAATTTTATTAAGTGTTGATTTTAGTGGTTGTTATGTACTCAAGGTTAATGAAGTTCAATTGAGATGATGTGTATTGATTCAAGAGCAAGTTTTATGGAATCTACATGAAATGCAATTTTTCTCTTTCTCTTTTGATGAAAACTAACTAAATAAGGGTAGAGAGTATTTTTCCTTTTCCAAATGACAAACAACCTCACATTCACTCTCAATATTATTTCTAAAATTCACTAGATTTATAAGATAAATATGATCTAAAAAACAACCCACAAACAAAAACAAAAATGAGATTTAAAAAAATCACCAAAGCAATAACACCAAGCACTCAAAAGCTCAAAACTTGGCTTTGCGAAAGAGAATCACCCAAAACATTTTATCACAAATGAACAAACAACAAATATAAATGCAAAGTAAGTTTAGATATAGAGTTCAATGTAAACAACAAAAGAAATTTAGTCATAATGATCTAACAATGAAACAAAACAAACCCTAAATGGAGAACAAGACTTGAGAGGCTTGAAAGAAAAAGAAAATTATTTCTGATCTAAACAGTAAAATATATCACAAATACTCAGTCAAACCCCTTAGATCTAGTTTTATGTCATCACAATGAATGAAATAAAAAAGTGCCAATGAAGGCAATCGAGATAGGAAAAAGCAACCTTGATAAAGACACCAAAATTGCAAAACAAGATAGATCCAATCCAAACACAACCTTTCTGAATTAGATTTGAAGCAGATATTAGCCAAGACAGTCAATAGCGAATATATTTTGGAGAAAAGAAGAAGATATCAGAGAAAACCCCTCTAAAAAACCACTTTTAGTAAGTTCTCATACCTAGGCTACAACAAGAAAAATAAGGTCATAAAAATGCAATGTGAAAAGTCTGACTAGACTGTTTGATTGCCTTGTAAAGCCATTTTAGGGAGTGAACATGAACCAATGTGAATTGAAAAAATGAAATAGACCTAGATCAATCCAGATCCACACCAATTCATCCTAAATAATTCTTAGTCAAGGTTTAAAAACAAAGGAAAGAACTCAACAATATAGAGGAAACCAAGATCTGAATTACGGAAAGAGAAGAAACACACTAGGGTTAAGCTCCCTAGTTTGAGGCGCCAATTTTTTTATACCAATAAATTCCTGTAAAATAAGGAGTTATCGCTCCATAGATTTTGTGCTAGATCCGTCAAACAATCTATGGGAAAGTGTACAAATTTCCAAGATATAAGGCAAGAATATATATAAAAATTCTATCTAAAGAGCCATAAAACACATACTTGATGCCTCGCAGACCGATGAACATTGTGGAATCTGAAGATGATGTTGGAGGTCTTGCTTCTGCACAGAGATCCTACTCCTAGTCGCTTCAATCCAATCCCCTACACACAAGCATTGACAAACAAACAATGTTTTTCCTTTGTAGAGGACATATCAACATGTACAAACACTAATGAAATCAACATACATATGAGAAATACACAAACAAGTGAAGGGAAACTCATAAATGCTCTTTATTCAATTAAAGAGACACATTATACCTTTAGCGCCTCATTGTTCCTCCTCAACCTTTAGCCTGGCCACTTCTTAGACCAAGGATGATCTCATACCAAATGGAAGTGTCACTGAGCTCTCTCTCAAGTTGTCTCTCTCAGACTATATGGAATTTTAGATCTAACTCTTCTATTCATAAGGTCAAATTATATACACTTATTGAATCTTTTGGGAAAATGTATCTGGACACTCAGGGGCTTGTGAAGTTCAAAAAATTCCATAATAATTGACCCCTAGCCAACTCATGAACATGTAGGTTGAGCTAATATCCTTTGGAATGACAGACTCTAAAAAATTCAACCATGGTCACTCCTAGTTGCGCTCCCAGTATAAGGCAACTAAGACATTCTGAGATATTCATAGAATGACAACGACCACATACATTATGTCACTATCATGGAGGTGACCATC
This sequence comes from Pinus albicaulis, assembly GCA_034641835.2. Taxonomy (NCBI): domain Eukaryota; kingdom Viridiplantae; phylum Streptophyta; class Pinopsida; order Pinales; family Pinaceae; genus Pinus; species Pinus albicaulis. The sequence goes on from CM076584.1 coordinate 267,300,323, forward strand.
GTGCTAAAAAGGCTAATCATAGACGATAAAGTATGTGTTGTGGCCAATAAGTCTTGGACAATGGTCTCTCTTACTAACTCAGGGTGAGAAAAATAAGCTACAACAAAAACATCGTGATAGATAACAAACAATATAATGATCCAATTTAAATCAAACAACTATATTTTTTAAACTATAAATATTACATGTAAATTAGAAAAAAAATCCTAAAAATAACTTTAAATAAATATAAATTTCTATTCATTTAAAACAAATAAATATAAATTAAATTTTAATAAAAATAATATCACAACAGCGTATAATAAAGAATAAAGAAATACACCCTTTTGCTCAAAATAATATCATAAAGTTTTAACAACCTATAATAGTAAAGAATAAATAAATACAATCTTTTCCTTTTATGAAAGATAAGTATAAATAAACACAATGTTTCCTTTTTCCAAAGCTAGATGGAATTTGGCTTTAGTGGTGGGAACATCGAGGAGGAATAGGGATTAAACTTTAGTGGTGGTGGGAACATCACGAAGAGAGGGTTGGGAATTAAACTTTAGTGGTGGGAATCTGGCCAGGAAGCTTCATGAGGAAGCTTCATTAAAGCTATATGAATTGGCTGGAAGATATTGAGAGGGGAAAGGTACAAAGCTAACTTCAGCTCCAAGTTTCTCTCTTTATTTAAGATAAATAAATACATATTCTATTTCGTGCCCATTGCCAAGGACGGATCGATTGCATCACTCCTCATCAAGAAACAACAGAAGAAGACAGTGACTTCTATGCAGATTCCTCGTACATTACAATGACAATCCAGGAACTGGATGGCACTCAAAAATCTGATTATACATACCCACTTCACGTGATGATATTGATGCCCTCTACAATACATGGTCGCCATCCTTGCCTGTTACCAAATCACAAACACATTGCATTGCCAAGTTAAGTAGAGCATACAAACCTTGCAGCTGTAAGTTTTCCAAACACAGAAGGCCATGGAAGGGATCCTGCCAAATTTTCACATAGAGTGGCGAGTTCCCCGTGTAGCCATATCAGCAGTTATAGGAAAAAATGGAAAAACATCCAGCGTTTGCGAAACTCCCCTGGGATTTCTTCCCTTCGAATATTTACTGAATCTGGAAAACTTGATATACGAGGTGAATCGGAGAAAGCTGTACATGGTGTTGCCTCGGCCATTGAACGTCTTGTATGCTCTATTGTTGCCAAGGACGAGGGATACCATCCTGACTTTTTCGTGTACTGTTTCTGCAAATCTCTTGAGCAACCACTTTGTGCTGTGGATAAAATTTGTTTTGAAAATTTTTCAGGAAAAACATCTTCGAAAGCACCCAAATCGTTTCTCTGCTTAAAATCTGGCCTGACATGCGACGAGGGGTCGATTTCTGTGAAGTCTGTTTGCGATCTCATGCAGTTTAGGTCTAAATATAATGTGAATAGCCTGTGTGCCCAGTTTTCGAATAATGTCTCTGTTTCAGAAACGGCGTTGCATTCGTACTGGGACTTTTCGGTTTATGGAAATAAGCTGCTTTCATGTCTTCAATTCCTACGCTCACAGGATGAGGAAACTACTCGGACAGTTAAATTGATGATTCGATTTGGGAAGCAGCTTTTATATGGGCCAAATTTATATGAGAAATTGGGCAGTGGAGATTTCATATCCTTGTCAAGCCTGCAGGACTTTTACAGGCGAAAAAAGCTGAATTATATGTTTTCCACTGCATGTCCGGAGACAGGTGTAAGAGATATTAGGGTTCAGTTAGAACGGCTGGAATACGTTAAGGTCTCCAGTCGAAAGAAGATTAGCATTCATGTGGCGGATCTCGAAGAGTCACAGCAGCCTAAGCGATTTAATGTATCTGTTCGCTGTGACAGTAACGAGGGATTGTTGCAGAATAGTGAAATCAAACGTATTTCCCGTGCAAAAGATTATTTTCAGGTAAGTGCGGATGCTTGATTATTTGTATTATATTACTCTGCCGTTGGTTTGCAACAAATATACAAGATATTACATAGCTAATTCATCCAAATTTCCCACCCTTTTTGGTTTGAAAAATACATGATTTTCTGGAAGAGAAGATATCTGAGAAACAAAAACAAGAGTTTTATATAAATTTCTGACAAAAATGGTAAAAAAAATCAGAATAGTTTTTAGTGCGACTTTTTGGAGTTTCCAGTACCTGAATCCGGTGGAAAAATTTGAGGTAAAATCTTGACTTCTATTATTTAAACTAGTTTTTTTACTGCATATATAGATTCAGCACCCTAAAAACCCCTAGGAAACTTCTATTGTGCAAGTTTACCCATCAAATGTCTGTTTTCAATTAATTCCTGCAAGATTTTAAAGCAATTAGACCTAAAAAATCCACCGAAAAAGCCTTCAAAAAGTAGCACTAAATACAACTCCAAAAAAACCCAAATTTTACAACCTATAATACTATTAATTGATTATGAAATCTTTCATAACCATGACATGTTGTTGTCCTGGATAGGTTCATTTAAGTCCTGACAATTAGTAGTTGTCAGAGTGCTAGACTTAATCCTCCTAGAGAGATTTATTTGAGTCTCGGTAATTAACAGTGGTAGGAGTGTGCTAGACTTTATCTTGGAGAGATTCATTTAAGTCTAGGCAATTAACCGTGGTCAAATTGCTAGACTTCATCTACATTTAGGGAATTATACCAGGTCCATTAGACTTCATCTGCATTTAGGGAATTATAGCAGGTTTGATTTTTCTATTAATCTTTAATTCACCTATATCCAAATTATACATCTAGTTAGCATACTTGTTTTTTTTCTACTAAAGTCTCTTAGGACATGAAAATGTGCTTTGGATGGGATATCTTCTACAATTTTCATAATTCTTTTCATGATGTTTTCTATAAGTTTCTTCTTTGGGAGGAAGCCTTTGACCATGCAGGATTAGGAGAGAATCTCCCATAACCATGAACCTGTCCACCTGATGTTCTTTGGCTAACTAAATCTTCTTGGTAGATACTATATATCTCTCCTTTATTATTTTTCATATGAGTAAGATCCCATTAGTATTAGGAGAGCAACAAAAAAAAGAGTTTGGAGGTGAATGCCTTACAAAACTTCTCTAACAAAAACACAAAATTTACAACATACAGGGCTACTAATTGATTATGAAATCTTTCATAACAATGAACCTGCTATTGTCCTAGAGAGGTTTATTTAAGTCCGAGCAATTAAAATTTAATTCACCTATCTTCAATTTACACCTTGTAGCATATTGTGAGCTTCTCTCTTGAAGTCTATTAAGATATGAAAATATACTTTGGATGAGATGACAATTTTTCTGATTATTTTTATGACATTTTGGAACCTTTCATCAGATTACCCAAAATTAAGAGACTCTCTCATGACCATAAGTGAATCTACCTAATTTTCTATGTTTAAGGAAAGTTTATATCTCTACTTTATTATTTATCATATGACCAAGATCCATAAATACTTGAATATTTTGTGCTCCCAAAGGCCATAAAATACCCCTTCCGATTCTGCCACCCCTGTATGGATGCCGGATTTGTGGTTTGATGCCTGATTTGTGGTTGGATGTGGTTTGACTTGTATTGGGAGTAAAATGTTGGTGAATTTGGTCAAAGTATTTAATATTTATATGGATTAGGTGGTTTGATTTTTGTTGGGAGTAAAATGTTGATGAATTTGGTCAAAGTATTTAGATGAAGTAAGTGGATGCAGGTGTTAGATGTGGATCAGGGAGCATCAGATCATGAACTTGAGAAAGCCTACCGGAAGTGCTTGATCCGAATTCAGTTTGAACATCATGGGGTTGGGTCTGAAAATGCCATTAGGGTTGCTGAAGAAGCATATGTTAATCTAAAAGATCCTGCAAGGCGAGATCGATACGTCCGGAAGGCTGTGGAAGCAAGCGAATCTGCCATCCTCAACTCTTCTTCCAAAACCCCAAGCAGTTCAGAACAAAAGGCGGTAATTACAAGAGTTCGAAGGCTGCCAAAGAGACATGGGTTCGTGGCCTTCTGCAGAGAAGGGCAGGCAACAATGGATTTCAGGCTGGGAATTGTCACTCATGAAGCGGACCTCAATAATATTCGCCCAGACATGATGGCATGGGTAGAACAAGCATGGAGGGACCGAACCCCTGATCAAATACTTGTTTTTCCGCCGCCTGGCAGGTTTCTGGTGATGAACATCCGTTATAAAGAAACTGAAACGTATGTTACAGAGGATTGGAAATTCCGTATTTCGCATGTGGCAGAAGGGGATAGAATTGGAACGGTTGGGAACCAGAGATGGGAATGCGGATTGAGCAGCAGATGGTTTAAGTGGAACGATGGAATAACGGGTAGCAGGAGCATGGAGTCCATTGTGAAGACCGATGTGGTTGCCCTCGTCAAAGAAGCTGTAAAATTTAGTGAAGTCACTGGTTGAGGAGAATATGGTTGCCCTCGTCAAAGAAGCTGTAAAATTTAGTGACTTCACTGGTAGTTTTGAAGTTGTTTCAGAAAAACTACGACGTCCTCCATCTTGTAGATTTGTTAGATTTGAAGTTGTTTAAGCAAAACCATATTCATATTGTAAATTTTTGTATGGAACTTTGACATGATCAATATAGGGAGGGAACTTCAAATTTCTTTTAGTTTATTACATCTGAATTTGATATTTTTATTATTTTTTTGGATTAGACATGGAAATTTAAATTTAATTTCTTACATGGAATTTGATATATATATATTTTATACAAGATATGGAAACTCAAAATAAAATATAATAGTATATTATTTATGAAAGAGGCTTCCTTTATAGATAAGGCATTGCTTTATGGGACACTCTTAATTTGATTTTATTCAATTTTTAAAGGAATCTTTATTTTTCTTTCTTACTTTTATGTAATAGTTTCAGAATTTTACTTTAAATTCTTATTACGTTTAATCTCATTGTTATTTTACTATCTAATCATTTCTCAAATTTTTATTAATTTATTAATATAATAACTTTATTTTATCAAATATTATTATTTTATTAATTTCATTGATTTTTTTCATTTACATTTATTCTAAAATGTGTATTTGAATTTGAATTTTTCTAAAAAAAAAATTATTTTCTTTCAATATTAAATTAAAATTATAAATACAATTTTCATGAAAGTAAAGATTCTCTTAATTTGTAATTTCATTTTTCACAATAGCTATCTTATTATTTTATCAATTTTCACAGTTTTTTCTTTTTCCTTTTTCCATAATAGTAATTTTTTTACTTTTATTATTCAAATTCATAATTTTAGTATTCATCTTTAACACTTTAACTTTTCAATATTTGATGATGAATTGATCATCTATTATAAACAATGAAAATTTAAAAACTTACCAAAAAAACCTTCCATCTTAATTTAATCCTAAAATAAGTGGCAATATTTCACAGGGTCTAATACTCATGTTAAAAGCAACATTGTCTCTCTATGAGTTTCTATGCAATAATAAATCTAAGATGAAGTAGAGAAGGGGCATAGAAAAGTCTCAAATATTGAATAGAAACATGATTTAAAAAAAAAACAACAACAAAAAACAAAAAAAACAAAAAAAACCCAAACTTCTCTCTCAATTTACTTCTAAAATTTCAAGTGGCAATATTCCACATGATCTAGTACGCATGCTCAGAACAACATTGTTTCTCTCTATAAGTTCCTATGCAATAATAACTCTAAGATGGAGCAGAGAAGGGGCATAGAAAAGGTTTCAAATATTGAATAGAAATTTTGTGACATGGTAAGGAAAATCATTGTTTTGTAATTTCATCTTTTAATTAACAAATTTCTCCACATAATTTTGTTTCATTAAGGTTGTCATTTTTTCTGCTTACCCACATTAAATTGTGTTTTTTCTTCTACATTTTAACCTCCTTTTTTGTTTTGATTAGTGGTTTTTTTATTTTGATCCATTTATATACATTTTTTTTCATCCTCCTAAAGTCTTTGCTCTCTTCCAAAGGTAATAATCATTATGGGTAAATGAAGATGCACAATGCATATTGTTTATAGTTAAAGTATCATACAAGCACCTCTCACATACATGCCATTATCGTTAGTGAGTTTAAACTATTTAGAGGGAAGGTTTTCATGGTATAGAAAAGTGTTAAAAAATAAATACAATAAACAAATACCCATTGTATATTGTTTGATATTGCTCAAATTTTGTTATAGTATGCCTTTTTATCACATCATTTAAGTAGATTTCTTAACTAAAATTACATCAAACTTTTTAGAGAAATATTGTTGTGTTGCTTGATATTTTAAACAAAAGCTAAGCCTTCTAAAAATCATTAATGGATAAAAATCACAAGGACGTGTTGACGATCTACATGGAGGAATGCTTAAAAGAAGAATATGGATTATTATTAAAAGTAATATTGGTAAAATTTTCTAAATACTCGTATCTTTTGTAGGCACAATGCTAGGATCCGACCTTAACTCCCTAGTTAAGGAAATAGTTTGTTAGCGATCATTGTTATTATATAAGTTCCACAATGTAGTTTGATTGTGCAATCAATTAATGTAGTGTGGTCTCTAGATGTTGATATATTCTATAAGCACTATGGTATTAATTAGATGCAACATCAACACCTATTACTCACATATGTGGATTAAGTTAAATTTCAACATTCAAGAAGACTTTAGAGGGTACAAAGCCATAACCCTAGTAAGACATTAGGGAATGGAAAAACCCTAATCCCAACCTTGGCATTTATGAGGATATCTTAAAATCTTGGCCACAAGGAGGAGAGATTTGATTCTATTAATTCCTAAACTACCCCCAAATTAACAAAATTAGGGGCCCTCCCTTTTCAAATTGTTTATGTCAGGACTCATCTTCAACATCGCTTTGTTGACTTAACTTCTCTTTGATGATGGTCATATTGCATATGACCATTGAACATATTGACTTATTTGCTTCAACTTGTGATTGAATGTGATCTTATGCTTTGTACCATGCATATATCCCTTATTGGTTTCATTTTAATGAACACTTTATTATGAATGGATGATAAATTTATTTTCATTACAAACATCGAACACCAAAAAGAAAGATTGAGCGAGGAAGTGTAGCATTCCTAGATCCCTTGGTCATCTAGCCCTAACCACAATATTTCTTTTCTCTCATTCAATATCCATGAGGTCAAATTTTACATGTAATAATGATATAATACAAAATGAATATGAAAACATAAAAATGTAGAAAAAAAATTGTTGTGTAGTCTAAATTCATTCATTACTCATTAAAATCACGAAATTTCACACAACGATATACCAACAAAAGAGTTACATACAAAGATGAATAGTAATACATGTTTTTAGTTTAATCTATGTCTACCAAACTAGTTGTTAATGAGTGATTTCCACCCAACCATAGGAATTAGTGATGGATTCCACCATAATGCCAAACTATACCATGACACCACTATTTATTTTTGTATCTTGGGAGGTACTCCAAGCCCTAGGTTTCAGGGTTTGGAGGGAAAAGCACCACAAGTGACCACAAGTATGTGGGATTGGAACCCATGTGTTTTTTCACTAAAATATGTTTTGGGAATTCCTAGGAGCACATTTCTACATGTGACGATATGAGACAATAGAGGGATGAAAGGAGAATCCAACGCTTCGAGAATCGCCGAATTTCGAGTTGTAGAAGTGGAGATATGATTTTTTGAAGGTTAATGATGGGTTTGCACAGTGTATGTAGGTCGGCCTAAGATGTTTTTAGGCTCATGACAGTTGGCAGCCCCTCATTGTGATATTTTAGGAAGCCCCTTATTGGTGTACAAATAAAGGGTGAGGTGGAGGACTTATAACATCCATTATGAAACAGATAATACATCATAAAGGAGCTCATTGAGGAGGACAACTTCTGAGTTAGGACGCAACAAAGAAAGGAAATTCTAGCATGGATTTCAGGACTGTATTAAGGGTAAACATGGGTCTGTGTTATGTATATTTTATTATTATTTATTAATTAGATTTAGTTATCTTAGGTTATTAACTGAAAAGGCATGATCAAAGATCATGCCTCTTCGCCAAGGGACACCTTGAGGCTATATTTAAACTGGCGATCCCTCATTGTAATCATCTCATCTTTCATCATTAATAATATATATTTATCAAGTTCTGCGAGTTTTTACACTCCATTGGTATAGGAGCCATCGCTCTTGGATATATGATCACGGTTAAGAATTTAGAAGAATTTCAGAATTTTTAAACGAAATTAGCATAAGCCATTAATCCATTTCGAGAATTTAAATTTTGCAATACGCGTACGTATTTAAGGCTACACGACTCAGGCCCCACGTTCAGAGGTTCGATACCTCACTGATCTGCTTGTATCTGCACATTGGTTCCCTGCACACCACCAACATCCTCACGCCACCCTACTAGCCGTCAGGCCCTGCCGGTCTCCCATACCATCTGCTACAAGCAATTGAAGACGCCAGCACAGTTTCTGTTTATAAAGTTTAAAATAAAAAAAAGACGCCAGCACAGGATCTGTCCTCCGGCTCCCTCCCTTCCACGTCCTGCGGCTCCCAACTCCGCCGCCTGTTCCACCCGACTCCGCCAACCATCCCACATTCCGCCGTCATTCTATTTTCCCCGCGTCTTCCACTCCAACTTCATACTTACGGTCACGTTGACATAAGACCGATCCGATAAGACGTGTACATTCGATTGGGTATACGATTGGTAAACGAACGGTTTATTATAGTCATAGTTAAAGATTATAATATATATATAAACAAATTTAATTTTTATATAAATTTTAATTTTAATTAATTTTTATATAAAAATTAGATTTTAAAAAATAAAATAATAAAAATTATTATTGTTATATAATAATTATATAATTGATTTATATATTATATAATTTTTAAATCAATAATTATATATATATATATCATAATTATATAAATTATTTAAAAAAAATATTAATTATTATTAGATTAAAAAAAAAATAAAAAAAAATAATAATTAATTAAATATTAATTAATTAATTAATTTTAGAAAAAAAAAGGGGAAAAGAGAAACTGGCAGAAAAATACTCCCCACCTCATACGCGTTCGATGTCGTCGTCGATGTCGATGGCTGAATTCCAGAAGAAATTGGGAGATCTTGAGAAACAAATCAATAACAATTCCGAAGACTTTGGAAAAAGATTAATCGATCTTGAAGGTACAGTTGCAGGACATTCCAACGACATCAAAAAGGTTCATGATACGACAAATCGCATAGAAAGACAAATGTGGCTAAATCATCACGAGACCACAGAAGCAATGAACAATATGACAGAACTCTTCAACAAGCTAAATGATAAAATAGATAAGTTGAGTCAGACACAATCCCCAACATCTCCTAACAGGGAACCAAATCAACAAAACAATTCCGCAGATTCAGGGAACTCGGAAGATCATCAGGAAAAAACTGATTCTCCGCATCATCAAGAAGATAGTAATGCAGATTTTCAAAATAAGCAGCTCTGGAATGCATTCGCTAATCAATATCCCCTTCTTGTTCCACCATTAGCATATCAGCGCAAAGCCAAGATCGACCTACCCAAATTTGATGGTAATGAAAAAATAGCGTTGCATGGCTTAATAAAGCAGAAGAATATTTTGAGATTTATGACATTACTAGTGATGACGAAAAAATTAAGCATGCTTCCATGAAAATGGAAGGAGAAGCATATAATTGGTATATGCGGTGGAAAAAGACGACGCTCGCTATCAGTTGGAGGAAATTTAAGGATGCATTCTTTAAAAGGTTTCAAGGCATAAAAGAAGAAAAGTTCTTTTCAACGTTTATCAAATTACGCCAAAAAGGAGATGTGGATGAGTACACGCGAGAATGGGAGACTTTGGCAACACGAGTACCCGGATTATCGGAATCTCGTCTAATTCAGTCTTACATCTCAGGACTTAAAATCCACATACAAGAAGAGCTAGAACTACATGAAATTATGTTCGTAGAAGTAGCAAGGCAAAAAGCAAAAGCTGCTGAAAAGAAATTTGAAAGATTATCAAAACCAGAAAAAGTATATTCGAGACGACGGTTTCCTCAATCTGAAAATGTAGATGACACAAAATATGTCCCTGTTCATCTTCGTGAAGAAGAAAAATCTAATTTGGAAAAACAAAGAATGCGAGAGGGCAAGTGCAAACGTTGCGGTGAACACTGGGACCCTAAGCACAGATGTGCTAATGAAAAAACGAAGAATCTATATAGTTGTGAAGCAACTAACGATGCTAACAGTACTGATTCGTGTATAGAGGGATTAGAAGACAACTTAGAGTTCTCTCCAGTAGTGGATGGCGAAACTATTCCACAAGTGTCATTATCAGCTATGACAGGCATATTACAACCTCAAACCCTAAGGTTAAGAGGACATATTAAGAAAAACAATGTAATGGTTCTAATAGACACAGGCAGCATGCACAATTTTCTAGATTCAACCATGGCCAAAAGACTCAACCTCTTTACTTTTCCCATGCCTAATATGAAGGTAATGGTGGCCGATGGTAAGAAAATTGAACAAGTAGGAAAATGCCATAAAGTCAAATTGCAGATTAAAGACTTTCATTTAGAATCTCCATTCTACACCGTTCCATTACGAGGAGTAGATGTGGTCTTAGGAATTCAATGGCTACGAACTCTAGGTACTTATTCTGCCAACCATCAGAAGCAGTTTATAAGTTTTAAGTGGAAAGGGCAAAAATACAAGTTGTATGGATTCCAAGTCCCAGAAAATCAAGTCGTATCTTCCTCTCTGATGACGAAGATGGTTCAAATAGGAGCGCCAACATCTACAGTACAATGTCATAAGTTAGAAATGTTATCTTCAAAAGAGAGCCACGACGAGTCACCAAAAGTCAAGACAGGATCCGACCCTGTCGATATCAGATATTTTCACTATCCAGATCAACAAAAGATTGAACTCGAGAATATGCTCCACGATCTTTTTTAAATGTGGGAAGCAAGAGCCCGCCGCTCAAGAAACCCAGGTGTTCGTCAACATTTTCCATCGTTACATATGCTTTGAGGACAAAGCATCTTTAAGAGAGGGGCAATGTTATGTAAGGAGGTTTGTGTGTTATTGATGGATTTGGTGGTTTTGGAGTTTCGGCCAGCGAACTTTTCACTATCTAGAATCACTTGCCTCTTCCATCAAGGGCCCCCATCGGGGCTATATTTAAAGCCTAGGTGATCCCTCATTGTAATCATCTCATCTTTCATCATTAATAATATATATTTATCGAGTTCACCAGAGTTTTTACACTCCAGTCTGAAAGTTATGGAAGGGAGTTCTGATATATGTTGGGTTAGGCCGAGTTAAAGAGCCTCTTCATAAGTTTGTTTGGAGGCTTGCAGATAGTCTGGAGAAGTGTTTGAGGGGTGTCTTATTGCAATAGGAATGTTGTGCGGTAGGTCGCGGGAAATAACACAACAATAAAGGATTGTGTGGTCTATTTTGAGGGTTGGTTTTAGCCCTTACCCTCGGGGTGGAGGAGGAGTGTCCCTCCAAGCCAAGACCACAGTTTATTGAAGTTGTTTGAGGGTTGTTCAGGGATTAGTTGAGGGTTTTTGCAGCTTGCTAAAATTCCCTAACTAGGAGCAGTAAGTGACAACAACATGACAACAGACTTGGAGACAAGGTTGGTGTGTGTTGGGTCAAGAAGAGACCAGATTTTGATCAGTTTATTTATGCAGCCTATGAATTCCATTTAGAGGATATTCCTTGGTGGTGAAGAGCTCATCCTAAGAGTATATTTCGCAGCATAGTATTGGGTTCCATTGATCTGGTGCAGGGTAGTGTGTTGGCCACCCAAAGGAGCCCTAGAAGAGCTATCTTGATGTGACAAAGAGGAGTTGAAGGTTGGGTGAATTTTGGTGCCAAAGTACAACACCTTGATGGACAAAGGTGACTACTAGCCTGAAAACTTGGAGCTTGGGAATTAGGCCTACCCAGAGAGCAGATTGGATCAGCCTATGTACACTCTAAAAAAGTGATTTTCAGCAATGTTAGGTGGTAACCCTCCTAGAGTCTCAATGTGTTGTGGCCTTGATGGACTAAGACACAACTACTGAGTATTATGGAAGTGAATGACCGAAAGGACGAGATACGAAATCAGGTTTTTCATTGTATATTGTATATCAGAGGCTGTTGTATTATTCAGGTTTTGGTTTAATATAATGAAGATTGGTGATTGTATATTATTGTACAATTTTGTGAAAAATTGTGTATATTTGTGCATATGTGATTTAATGCTTTATATTTCTGCTCTGTAAAGTAGTTCATGGTTGAGATTCTTTGTTTGGTAGCGTAAATGATTTTGACACTCTAACCTAGACCCAAGGTCGTGGAAATTCAACATGGTATCAGAGCATGTCTCAGCTACTTTGAAAGTCAGTGAATTAGAGTTGTGTGCAGTGAAGTACAACATGAGAGGGGGTTGGTCACATTGTAAGTGAAGGGCTCTCTACAATGTCGAAGTTCCAAGCAGGTCTCCAGTATGAGGACAAGTTGGAGGGATTTTCCAACTATAATCCTTCAAAGGAAAGAATCAAGTTGGTCTTTCAAGTCAACAGGATCTCGGATTTTTCTGATAAAGAGATCAGGAAGCCAACCAACCCCAAGGAGTTGAGCATATGGGAAGATTTGGATACGATAGCAAGGTTGATAATCCTTGATGGTGTGAGGGATTCCTTAGTACCTCATTTTTCCGTGAAGAAAAATGCACATGAGATGTGGATGGCTCTTCAAAATTTGTTCCAGAATAAGAATGAGAACTGGGTATGGGTATTGGAGGATAAGTTGAAGTCCACCAACATAATAAAGGGTGAAGGAGTGGCTTCGTATCTGACGAGGTTGTCTCAGGTCAGAGATGAGCTTTCTTTCGTCGGTGTCAAAATTTCAGATGGAGATATGGTGAGGATTGTCTTAAAAGGGTTCACCGAGGAATGGAAGCACTTCATCAAAGGAATCATTTCCAGGGAGAAATTGTCAGACTCGAATAGACTATGGGAGGAATTCATTTAGGAGGAGTTAAGAGACAAGGATATTTATCCATCGAGTAAGGTATATGAGGACGTGGCACTTTCATTACGAATGAAGAGTAAGACAAAGAAGGAATTGAATAAAGTCAAGTGTTTCAACTATGGTGAGATGGGTCATTTTTCGTCGAGATGTCCGATGAAGAAGGGAGATCATGAGAGGAGGAAAGGAAAGTAGGTCGTTGGTGTTTCCATTTCAGTTGAGATAGATGATCTCTCTAGGAGTTTGGAAGAGGAGGAATTTTCTAGGATTTCTCATTTCTCACAGGGTACTATCAAAGAGGATGGGTTGTACGTGGACAATGGTGTGATGAAGCATATGATGGGGTCAAAGGAGTTTTTTTAGACTCTATCTGAATGGGACTCAAAGTTTCACATGGTGTTGGGTGACAAGAGTTAGTTGGATAATATTTGAGGATCGGTTGTTGTGCCATTCAAGATGGAGACAGGACGTATGATGCAGGTTTAGGATGTACTATTTGTACTAGGACTCGGATATAGTGTGATTTCCATTTTGATGATGGAGAGGAAGGGGTTTGAGGTCTTTTTCTAGAATGGGAAGGCAAGACTCAGGCCGAGAGGCTCTAAGTCTGATGGGATTGTACTTGGAGTTAGAGAGCATGGTCTCTATTGGTTGACAGGAAACCCTGTGGATCACGGAAAGAAGTAGGTGTAGGTTCCAGAGAATCAGGTGCAGGCTTCAGAGGGGCAGGTAAGGTTCTCGAGAAGAACGTACACTTTCCCTAGAAGAAAGTCTAGGTTCCAGAGACACTGAGGGAGTTGAGTTCTAGTGGGAGCTTGCAAGTTCAGAGGGAGAATTTAAAGCCCAAGAAGAGTGTGTGGTAATTATGGAGAAAGGGTGATTCTACTTCTACCATGAAGGAATCATGGAGAGATTGGAAAGTGATATAGGAGAAGAAGAAGAAGCAGGATGTTTCCAGCAGTGACAGTGACATTTCTGAGAGAGGCGTAGTTCACGGGATAGTGATTGTTGTGATTATGAGTTCCAGGAATTGGGAAAGTGTTAAGAGCAGTGATGATGATGACAAGTTACTTCTTATTCTTGGAAGTACCTCCCTCGCTAAGAGGGAATGTTGATTTTTGTATCTTGGGAGGTAATCCAAGCCCTAGGTTTTAGGGTTTCGATGGAAAAGTGCCACAAAGGTCACTTGTGGGCTTGGAACCCAAGTATGGGGTTTTGCACCAGAATGTGTTTTGGGAATTTCTGGGAACATATTTCTACATGTGATGGCATGAGAGGATAGAGGGTGGAAAGGAGAATCCAACGCTTCGGGGATTGTCGAATTCTGAGTTTTAGAAGTGGAGATTTCAATTTTTGAAGGTTAATGATGGGTTTGCACATGTGCATGTAGGCTGTCCTAAGGTTTTTTTAGGCTCATGAAAGTTGGCATCCCCTCATTGTGATGTTCTAGGAAGCCCTTTATTGGTGTATAAATAAAGAGTGAGGTGGAGGACTTATAAAATCCATTGTGCAACACATAATACATCATAAAGGAGCTCATTAATGATGATAAATTCTAAGTTAGGCCGCGATAAAGAAAGCTAATTCCAACCTGGATTTCAAGACCATCTTAAGGGTAGACGGGGGTCTAAAAGTGTTGGAAGGGAGATCTGATATACGTTGGGCTACGCTGAGTTAAATATCCTCTTCATAATTTTGTTTGGAGGCTTGCGGATAGGTTAGAGCAGTGTTTGAGGGGTTTCGTATTGCAAAAGGAGTGTTGTGTGGTATGTCGCAGGCCATACCACAACAAAAAACCATTGCGTGGGCTGTTTTGAGTGTTTTTTTTATCCCTTACCCTTAGTGTGGATGAGAAGTCTCCCTCCTAGACAAGACCACAATTTATTGAAGTTTTTTTAGAGTTGTTGAGAGATTGGTTGAGGGTTTTTGCAGCCTGATAAAATGCCCTAACTAGGAATAGTAAGTGACAGCAGCATGACAAAAAACTTGGAAACAAGGTTGGTGTGTGTTGGGTCAAGAAATTACTAGATTTGGATCAATTTATTTATGCAGCCTCTGGATTCCATTTGGAGGATCTTCTGTGGTGGTGAAGATCTCATCCTAGGAGTAGTTTTCACAGTGTAGTATTGGGTGTTATTGATCTGGTGGAGGGAAGTGTGTTGGACATCCAAATTATCCCTAGATGAGCTATATTGACATGAAAAAGAGGAGTTGAAGGTTGGTTGAAGTTTGGTGCCGAATTACAGCACCTTGATGGACAAAGGTGACTACTATCTTGACAGTTTAGAGCTCGAGAATTAGGCCTACCTAGAGAAAAGATTGGATCAGCCTATGTACACTCTACATAAGTGACTTGCAACAGTGTTAGGTGGAAGCTCTCTTGGAGTCTCAATGTTTTGTGACCTTGATGGACTAAGGTGCAACTAGTGAGCAGTATGGAAGTGAAGGACCCGCAAGAGAAGATACAAAATCGAGTTTTTCATTGTATATTATATACCATAGATTGTTGTATTATTCATATTTTGGTTTAATATAACGAAGATTGGTGATTGTACAGTATTGTACAATTTTGTGAAAACTGTGTATATTTGTGCATGTATGATTTACTACTTTATATTTCCACTATGTAAAGTAGTTCATGGTTGAGATTCTTGGTTTGGTAGTGTTAGTGATTTTAAGGCTCTAACCTAGACCCAAGATCATGGAAATTCAACAACTTGGTAGGTGAAGGAACCTCCTGTGGGAATCTCTCGTGGTGGCAACAAGTTACTCTCATGAAATATATCAAGTATTCACTAAAGATAATTCTTGATCTTCATCCAATGGTTAATCAACCATGATAATCTATTACTCTATCTTACACAACATAAGGAAGATCTTCTCCCCCTATACTACATAATACTTTGAGGGTTTCTTTCCTTCTAGTGCTCTTTAATGCGGGAAAAAAAACTCCATTTATAGGATTCCTTTTGATATTAACCTGGAACGGAAATTACATTGCCTTAAAATAGTCAGTGAATAGTAATAATAGGTTTTCATATTTGGAAGTGTTTTCTTCAACTATTATAGCCATTTCAACAAAAATTTATCTCTCAAACCATCCCATTTTCTCTTACACTTTTAGCAACAAGTTTCCCCAAATTATATGGATTGTTACTAGCCAAAAGCATAGGGGATTATCTTTTCTTTTTAAGCATAAAAATTATATTAGTGAGTAAAACATCCCCATAACATGGAAGAGGAAAAATAATTTGGGAGCATGTCCCTTCACCATGCCCACTAATGGTTGAATAATATAATGATGAAATTTCCTACAAAATAGAATAGGAGAACTTTTTATTTCATGATATCTATTCACTTCCCAAGGTTATGGTTCTTGTACTTGATACACGCATTAAAGTCAAATATTGCTTGAAATTTTTCCAGAAAGCTTGGGCAAGAAAGGCTAGTATTTCCTATGGACAATGATAAGGTAAAATCACCCAACAACCTATTTTCCTCTTCCCCTCTTCTGGCATCATAATCCCATTGTTGCTTCCTCAAGAAACCATTTTGGTTGATATTATATTATTATGCATTTTCACTTTACATAAGGATATCATGGAAAATATAACAACCACACCATAATTCTAGAGTACCACTAGGCTCATACATATTCATTAGTCAAGCCTTGGCCTGGAGCTCCATATTGGAAATATTTAAAATGCAACTTGAAGTCATCACAATGATCCCACATTGTTTAAATTCCATCACGTAAGCCACATCATATAAATAATACTTGATTTAATACAATATAATTCATGATTAAATCTTATATATTACATTCCTCTCCTTCTTGAAATCACATAGTGCTCAGTGAAATTTCCTTTCCACAATGAAGCCATGTCTCCATGTCTCTATTCTTTAGTTTCATCTAGAATTATTTCCTCTTCATTGAAAGCTTGCATAAATGTTGGTCATCTTGCATGAAAATGCTCAATAATACATTTATTTCCTTGAGATACTCATGAGGCATAAAAATTTCAACATACACTTATTATAATTAGCAAGGTAAACATGAATGTCATAGCCACTTATAGATAATAATCATTCCATGTATACTAATTTCAATGCAAACTCATTTGAATTATATTCACAATACAAGATAGAGTATGAAATTTCAACCTAGTACTTATTTGTATGAATATTCTTGCTTTACAATATTTATACAAGTGATATTTACCTTACACTCTTCTTTGGCACACACTAAATTATTTACCTCTTAATTCAAACCAACATATTTTTTAAGGGAAGATTTCACTTGTAGTAACAAGCTACTTTAAACCCAACAAGCCTACCCAAGACCTTCCCAGATGGAGGGTGTTGCTGCCAAGGCACAAGAAAACTCAAGCAAATCCCAATGCATGCACATTTAGACTAGAAATCATAGAGAGAGGTGAGGATTTGTACCTTTCTATCACAAAAAAAAGTCTCTAGTTGATGTAGCCAGCTTGAGGGAAATCCTTCATATTCCTATGCTCATATCCCTACTCCTTAATACCTGCATGCAATAGAAAAACCACCAATACTCTATACCTTGCAAAAACTATCAATGCATACATTTATAAACATATCCATAATCAACATGAAAATATAAATGAATAACATGAGAATTTTTGGGAAAAGAGCTTAAGCTTGTATTATACCAATAATTTTTTGTACATAGTTGTGCTCTCTTAAGGTTGTTTCATGTCCTCTCCTCCTCACCGACACTCACTATTTGTTGAACCTGTTATGATAGCTTATTGTAGAGAGAAACTATAGGTAAATACTCCAACAACACATCAACATTTGTTACTTTTTCTTCCTTTGTGATCTATTGAGACTTTACTTTTATAGGTTTTCTTAGGTAGTGATCACATCGAATGTATACATATTTTTCGCCATATTTGGTCCTTTGATCCTTATCTTCTCTAAGTGATCAATTTTTACCTAATCCAAAATTATCCATGCAAATTTTTGCTTTTTTTCTCCATCACAATGTTACTGGGGCATTGTTGGGTCTTTATTACTTGAAGCTAGTACACATAAAGTGTTGTTAGGCTCAGTGTTGCTTGGCTACAACTATAGGGGAGAATTGAAGGAACCAATTCATGATTTTTGGAGTATTTCACAAACGAATTTTCACATTTTGACATGGAATATGATGTTCCCTTTTTATACCCAAGGGGGTCAATTTTTTAGCTATAATAGATGACCCCAAATATATGAGGTTATAAGAGAAGTTGATGGCCAAAATACATGATAATAAAAATACTTGTAAGTGAGGTGGAGAGGGAGACCACTAAGAGAAGACCTTTACAAGTTGCATAAATCATAGTCATGCACATAAAAGGTACATCCTCTAGGTAGGCCCAGTACATAGATAATAGAGCATGGATGCCCACACAACATAATGCAGACTCATGTCATCAAGGACTATCCATGATACAATATAGATCTATAGAAAAATAACTATCAGTAGGGTTAGACATTGATGTAAGTGCCCCCAATGATGGCCCTCAAAGTACATAATACATTCTCCAAAACAACTTGGGGGGGAATTTTCATGAGTGAGGTAGCCTCGTGTGCCAAGGTCTTTGACTTGTCCTGATGGTACAACTCTACTACTTGTGAATTAATTGTTACGGGATAAAACACCCTAGGGTATAGGTTAGAAACCCCAACAGATCAAAGGGAATCTACCAACAAGAAGAAAGAAAACAAGCAGTCCTAATGCATAAACTACTAAACTAGGATGAAGAGAGAGTATCTGTAGGTCCTGCGTTCGAAGGTGTTCCCGCAGGGTTCAAACCCTCTACTTCCTCCAATGCTTTAAAACTTGATTCGACCACAACTCCAAGAGAAACCTTCCTCTGGATCCGTCCAACCTAAGCCTCAACAATCCTCTCTCAAATGCATACACATAGATGTCATATAAAGGAGATGAACATCTCTATGGGGAAACAAGGGTTTCCTATAACTAGGAGTGCAAGAGGCACAGGGAAAAATAAGACTTGATCAAGAACCAATTTCCTATAATATCAATATGCTATATCTCTCTCCCCATTAGGACTTCCCATGAGGTGTATTTATATCACCCAAATAATTTTTTTCAGTTAGGATACAGTTAGGCCACAAGTTCCTGTAGGTGGGATTCCGGTGTAACCCGTAAAACCCGCCCAAAAAATAGGAATTTTATATTTTTTTCATATTTAAAATTATATACGCGGGTTGGGTGTAGACGGACCCGCGTGTGTACGTGCTTTTTGAAGGGCAGAGTCACATATGGAATTCAAAATATATATTTTTTTAGTAAAATGACCAAGTCTAAAGGGAAAGGGATTTCCAAGGTCATAACTCAGAGTATTAAGTCTACAAGGGTGGTAAATGATGTTGTAACAGATGCCCCCTAATATATTAGGTCAAAAGGGGTACATGATGGCTGAAATGTATTAAGTGTATCAAAATAATCATGCGAGGACTTAGGAGGAGATCTCCAGATTACAACCTGCCAAAACCCAGTGGAAGAGATCAGAAATAAATCTCATGTTTGAAGCAGGCATACACATGCTCAAAGATATTAAAACATGTTCGCATATCAAGTGTAGAGCAGATCCAATATGTATATAAGTACAAAGGAAATCGAGAATTACATAGTGGATCATCTGATCATAACCGCAAAAGTACATATCAAGGTCATGCCCAATATCACATATAAAAGAATTGATCAATGATGCTCAGAGATGTCTGATCACTGATGTCACATAACTTATCCTTAAAGTACCAAGTCATAAAAGTGGAATAATGGTATTGCACACAACTCGGGTGCCAACATATAAGATGTTGTTGTGATGAACTGCAACATATAAGGTGGATGGTGTCACTAACAGAAAACTAGAGGAGTTGACAAGTGAACAAAAAATGTTGATGCAACTTGAGGTCTTCACCGACCGCTATGGTACATTTCTAAACTATGGGAATAAATGAGTTGAATTCGACCATGTGAGAAATCGTTTGATTACCAATCATTGATGTATACCGTTAACAAATGCAAGATAACTCATTGATAATGATGGTGAGAGTCAAGGTACCCCAATACAATCTAACAAGTGTGAATAAATGAGTTGAACTCAAACACTTGAGAGAATCTACCAATCAGGAGACATTGGTGTATTCTCACTGTCGATAGCAAAGGATTCTGCCACTAATGACTGCAAACCCTAAGGTACTAAAAAATTAATCTAGACCTTATTCACAGAGCAATGAGTTGGAGTCGATGGGAAAAGGTTTGTTGGAAGGAAGGGATTAAGGAATCCCACATCAATCCAATGCTAGTGTAACCCGTAGGCCAATAATTTGGAAGGAATCAAACAAAGAAAGATGAAGTAACCATACCAAAGCATGTTTCCATCATACACAAGATGTGGCTAGCATAGGATAGAAATTCTCTGAACCAACCAATAATTAAATCTAACACAGAGGCGAGGAATCCACCAACATGGTCAAATGGAAACCAAGGTATTGCATGAATCTCAATGTGTGATAATGTAAACTGATGTCGAACACAAGGGAAACCACTCAGTCAAAGACCCATGATACTGATCGATGCAGAGAAAAGGGTTGCCTATCAATGATGGAAATAGGGCCAGGGTGCGGCTCTAAGCCTACTCTTAGAGAAATTTGTCGAAGTCGATAAGAGTAGACCTACCAGCAAGAAGTCAATGGAGACCTTCTTAAATAGAACAAGAAAAGGACCAAATAGCTGATGTGATATTGAACATAACTCTAACAGACCGGGCATGACAGACTGAAAATGAGTCAAGAGACAGCAGAAAGGTCGACTCAGGTTTACTTCCCTTGAAAAAAATCACAACTCAAATGTGATTGTATGGCATCATATGATAAATTTGTATAAGCTTTTCATGTAGGAGGCATAAAAAAATTTTCCATGTGATCAGAAGAGATAACGAACCGAAGGAGGAATGACTCAATGACAAGGTTATGGCTCTCCTAGGTCAAACTAAAGCCCATCCTGATGGAGGAAAGATTTTCTTTGAGTACTTTGTTCAAGGGCGACACAACTAAATCTTGTTGCCATCAATTATGGAATTAATGTCTCATTCCTGCTCTTTTTAAAATATATAATTTTTTTGTCTTCTTCATATTTAAAAGCCTGAAAAAATAATAAAATAATTCCTATGGTATAGTGGAAGAATGAGTGTCCAAATACAGATGTGCTAGTTCCTAGGACGAGAACACTCCTATGCTCAATGCAATGTGATGAAAATTGTCAATAACACTCAAAGGAATGTTTTTTCCATGAGCATAAGTTGTCAAGTTGCAGAGGCAAGTGATTTCAAGGTTGATTTTGCAGAAAGGAATGGTAAAAAAGTTGCTTATACATGAGTCCAAGTGAAGTTGACTTAAGGCCAAAAGGTAAAAATAGTCAACATGCAATGTAGCAGTACAACTCAACATTTGGGAGCCTCTAGGGTATAAAGCGAGACATATAGCGAAGAAGAAGGAGAACAAAGCTTCATCGCAAAAGTCATGGCGGGACTAAAGAGGACTCCCCTTAGGCTACTCAATATTTGTAGTATGGGAAACATATGCTAGCGAGGATATAACTAGGAAGCCCATGTAAAGGATGGATCTACCATCATGTCATGATTTTATAATTTGGTGAGTGAAAAATGGTTTAAGAATAATAACACATTGGGTCAACCCTATGGCAACATATCGCAGTATGGAGGTTAAAATGCATAATGCAACTGAAAAAGTGATCTTCCATAACCTATATGCCAGTGACGAAAACGATACCTGCCATGATGGGTCAACATTCATGGAATCGAAGTGGTAAAAAATGTCCGAAAGTCTTCATTTTCCCCTAAATAATAGCCTATCCTAGCACTCAAAGCCAAAAGGTCACCAAGTTTATAAAATTTATAAAAAATAAAACATAAACTTTGCAAAAGTGGGGTTTTTTTTTTGAAATTTCTACTATAAATAGATCTTTTGAATTACCAAGCATCATTTTTGTTTTATAAAATTGAGTGCAAGAGAGCTTTGGAAAAAATCTCGGCAACCACAATACACCAATTTTTCATCCATAACCTCTATCAATCTTCCAGGTAATCTCCTAATTCAATTTCTTAATGAAATTCTTATGTAATTCAAGTATTTTTCAATAATTTTGACTATAGGAAATTTATTTTTGGGTTTTAACTCTATGCGTACACTGGTTGAGTATATTGAAGTCGTGAATTTGGAAGTCCTATACACGACTGTGTATGAAGGGAAACCGCGTACGCACAATCCAAGATCTAAAATTACGAATTTTAATGGATCAAAATGCTTGAACTTGCAGGATGAAAATTATTTGGAGGGAAAGAGGGAACAATGAAGTAGATAATGAGGTTATGAATGATCCATTATCATTGGATGCACTGAGGATGTGGATTGTTAATTTTTTTCAAAATGCCAAACATGAAAACCAACAGAATTTTTTTGGAGATGCACATCAACTACTAGTATTCGTAAGAAGATTCATTCATGATTGATCAGATGCCCTTGCACATTGAAGTATATGACATATACTTCATTATTGGACTTTCCCGGAGAGGAGAGCTAGTCAATTTTCAAGGGAAGGCTGGAGGAGGGCTTAATGTGGATGATTAAATTCACATTTACTGCCCTGAAACCACCGAGAAGGTAGGGTCATAGATCCCAATTAAGGATCTGGAGAGATTTCCCCTAAATATTCTCCATTTTACCATTGTGAGGGTATGTGGGTTAGCTTCATTACACCAAGCTTCTTGTGCTACAATGAGTGTGGTAGTAGATTTCCTTACCACATTTTTTGACTGGTGCACAACCCTTCTAACCAATATAAAAAAGAAACTCACTTCAATCAAGAAGGGTAAAATGAAAATTTTTAGGTATGGTATTATTATTTGTACTTTCTTCTTTGAGAGACTACCAGGACTTCAACCTAAATTGGTTTCCACCATTATCATCCCAAGAGATCGATAGATAGCTAGATGGGCTGACTTAATGAAGAGACTAGGGGTTGGTGAGGTCCTTAGAATGACATTTGATGAAGATTGTTTCCTTTGGTGAGAAGAAAAATTCATTTATATCAAGGAATACCCATATGAAAGCATTTATTTCTAAGAAGATCCAGATCTGGTGCTTCCACCCAACGCTGCATGGGCTGCCATCAGTAAAATTATTTTTAATATTTTAATATTATTTTCTTTTCTTGGATTTCAACAATATGAATTGAAATTATTTTTTGATGATACAATAATCCTTACAAAATTGTTTGATCATGATACAAATGTTGGACCAGTGAAACCTAAGGGTCTACCTAGACACAGGAATTGCAGAAGAGACGCAGAGAGTTTCGTTATTGAGACTGAGAGAGTTATCCCTGCATTACATAGGAACTTGGAGAGTCTTACTAGCCAGGTACCTATGGCAACAATAGAGGATCTACTGGAAACGATATAGAGACGCATGGTAGTAGTACCACGAGACTGGGAGTGGCTTTTCTGACGGGTGGCTACTACCATCGTCTTCTTCTGAGATGCACATCTAGGGCAGGGCCCATAGATATAGATTATAGATGACCTGATATTTTTTATGGACATGATTGGGTTTAATCCCTAATTTTGTAGGACATTTTTGTCCCTATTTTGTATAAAATTTTGGACATATAACTTCTATATATATACAGACAGTTTCATGATGTGACGACCATATATATAGATGATTTTTTATTTTAGTGTGATGAATGATTAATATGCCAATCTAATGCTTGATTAGCTATGGAATCAGTAAATGAGTTTTCTGATCATGGAATATGAGTAAATGTGATAAAATTAAATGATCTTTGTAATAAATGCACTCTTAGAAATTGGCGATATAACTAAGGATACCGTACATGATAGATCTTGTTTAACTGAGACAACACTAGTTGTGAATCCAAGTACACTACTAATGAATCAATGCCAAGAGATATTGATTTATATAGTAAGTTAATAACATCAGTATATTCAACAACATTTTTTTAAGTAGGGCAGATACATATGCCTCTTGAAACCGACAATTGACAGGATGGATAGTAAATCACCTAAGCCATGGAAGCCAAATTCCAATTATGTCAAATAGCACCATCAACGAACCCTAGATATACCAGATCCTCCATCAATACCTGTCAAAGAAGATAAAAAATATCGATATCACAATGAAACCTATAGACAGATATGCACAAATATATACAATATCTAAAAAACAAAGAAAATTCTAGGCATAAGCCTAGGCATAACACTTGTTAAGATAGAGCCCAATTCCGGGCTCCGCTAGCTCGTTTCCATAAAAATAAACAAATTCGCAGGCTCCTTTTTTCAATACCTTTTTAACAATAAAAGGGCCATACCACATGGGTTTGAACTTGCCTTCCCCCAAGGTTTCTTTATCTTGGTCATAGACCAGGACGAGGTCACCTTCAGAGAAAACCCTAGGACATACAACCTTATCATATTGGATTTTCATTCTCTTTTTATGAGATTTGTTAATTGTGGTTGCATCCCAACATTGCTCATCAAGGTGTTCCAAATGAACGATATGTTCTTCAAGACTGGAAGTGTTTGGAAAAAATTATACAACTAATTTAAGAGAAGGAATTTCACATTCCACAGGGAAGATCGATTCCAAACCATAAACTAGTTGAAAAGGAGTGAAACCCGTAGTGGTCTTAACCGACATCCGGTATGCCCAAAGTGTAGGATATAACATGACGTTCCAATTGGATTGAGCCTTATTAATTTTCCTTTGTAGGATAAATTTTAGGGATTTATTCATGACTTTCACCTGACCATTGGCTTGAGGATAGTAAGGAGACAAGTGCTCCCGTCGAAAACCCAATTTGAGAGCCAATTCAACCATCATCTTATTTTGGAAATGACTTCCATGGTTAGTGAAAATATCCTTTGGAATACCAAAATGAGAAATGACTTGGTTGAATAGAAACAAGGTTATTGTTTCACCATCATTCGCGAAAGTGGGCATATCTTTGACCCACTTAGTAAAGTAGTCCACTGCTACGATAATATACTTATGACCCTTTGCCGAAGGTGGGTTACAAGTTGTAAAATCAATGCGCCACTTTTTGAAAGGATCGGCAATGATAACAGGGAAAAGCAAAGCTGGATGAGCACACATTTTCCGATTATAAACCTGACACAAATGGCATTTTTTGACCCCTTCAACATAATATTTGAAAATCGAAGGCCAAAAATAGCTTGCACACAAGATTTTTTGGGCTCTATCAAGCCCAGATAGATTACCACCACAAGCTCCATTGTGGCAATCATTTAGCAGTGACTCAACTTCTTCTAGGGTTAATCAGTGTCTAAGGATTGAATCAATCCCGTGATGATATAAAGTGTCACCAATAATAATATAACTTTTATCTAAGTGACGTAATTTTCTTCGCTCATCCTTTGAAAAAGTGAGAGGAAACTTCGAAGTCTAAAGATATATTATGATATCTCCATACCAAGGATCTTGTGAAGAAATAAGGAAAATATTCTCATCAGGGAATGATTCCTCATAAACAATTTCTTCTTCACAAGGCAACTCTGAGATTAATTCCACAAATAATAAATATTTCTTAGATCTGGATGACAAGAACTCGAGCTCAAGTTCTTGTAAAATAAAAATCCATCTGTTATATTTTCCCCCAATCGCTTGCCTAATTCGGAACAAACTGAAATGGGTTGACAACCACCAAGACAAAAGTTTTTCTAAGGAGAATATAGTGTCGAAGTTTTTGGACAACATGAACAGTTGCCAAAGTGAATTACTCTACAGGAGAGTATCGTAATTCAAGACCTACCAAGCCTCGACTTAGATAATAAATCATGTGCTCACAAAGAGCATCGTCTTCCTAAACTAGAACCATACCTATGGTTGATTCTGCCACAATGAGATATAAGAGTAAATCCATGCTATAATTGGGTGAAATCAGTAAAGGAGAAGAGGTCAATGCTTTTTTCAAAGCATCGAATGAGTGCTGAACCAAATCATCCCATGCAAATGGAACTCCTTTCTTCAGCAATCTCATAAATCCCTTTGTAATCTTAGCATAATTGACGATAAATCTCTTCAAGAAATTGGTTTTTCCTTAGAGACTCTGGAGTTAACAGATGGTAGACGGGTGAGGAAATTGAAGTATTGCCTCAACCTTGAAAGGATCTATGTGAATTCCTTCAATAGATACTATGAATCCCAATAACCGACCGGATGTGACAGCGAAAAGACATTGATTCGGATTCAACCGGATTTTACAATAATGACATCACTCAAAGGTCAAATTAAGATGGTGAGGATGATCAATTCTCTTTTGAGAATGAGCAGCTAGGTCATGCAAATAAGCTTTGATGATATGTTTGATATCGTCGAAAGCATAGGACATTGCCCACTAAAAATTCACTCCAACATTTTTAAGGCCAAAAGGCATATTTTTGTATGCAAAGGTACCCCTAGGGTAGATAAATTTTCCTTATGTTGATCTTCAGGACAGAAATTAATTTGATTATAACCCGAGAAGCTGTTCATGAAGGAGAAAATTTTGTTTCCTGCATATTCATCAATAATATGATCAATAAAAGGTGTAGGGAAGTTTTATTTTGGAAAAAAACTTATTTAAATCCTTAAATTCTATGTGTGCGTGGATCGTTCCTTGTTTTTTATCAACCGAGACAAGATTCGAGACCCACTCTGTCAACGGAATGGGGTATATGAAACCTGCTTTAAGCAGCTTCTCAACCTTAGCTTTGATAGTTGTCGCTTTCCTAGGGTTTACTGGTCGAAAGACCTCGTGTAGAGGGGATATCACCCACTAAAAAACCCCCCAACAGGGGGGGTTGTCTCCCCCCTTGTTGTACCCGACACAAAGAACAAGGGGGATTGTTGTCCTCCCCCCCTCGCGCGCGTGCAACTAGTCATGGAAATAATATAACACACACCCAACATTCTCCCACTTATTGTTTGATTTTCCACACAGGGGGTCACAAGAGAGCTTAGGCATTGGTACATCCCTGCAATTCCCATTGTCTCTCTACACCAAGAAAAATTCTCAATGCTCACAGATTTCGTCAATGCATTTGCAACATTATTCAAAGTTCCCACCTTAACCAACAACATATTTTTTTCCTCAGCCATATCTCTCACAAAGTGATATTGGACATCAATGTGCTTTGTATTTGAATGATAAGTAGGGTTCTTTGCCAAGAAAATTTCACTTTGGTTGTCACAGTTTATCCTTATAGCTCGTTGTATCAACCCCATACTTGAACAAAATCTCTGCAACCAAACTTCTCCCTTGATTGCATGAGTGGCTTCCATGTATTCAACCATTGTAGTTGAAAGAGCCACTACATACTGTCTTTTTCTCATCCAAATGACTTCTCCTCCAAATAGGTTAAACACATACCCACTTGTAGATATTTTTTTATCTGGATATCTAGCTCAGTCTCCATCAAAAAAACCATGGATGTCCAAAACTTTGTCTAATATCGGTCTTCCTTAGTAGCACATACCATAATCACTAGTGTCATGCAAATTCCTGAAAACCTGCATCACTATTGTCCAATTCTCCTTCCCTAGTTTTGACATAAACCTGCTCAATACTCCCACTTCTTGTGCAATTTTTGGTCTAGTATAAACCATTGCATACATCATGCTATCGACTACACTTTCATATGGAACATGGGACATGTCCTCTTCCTATTCTTTTGTCCTAGGACACTGTGGATCAAATAACTTCACATCTACGAGAATAGGAACTTTCACCGGTTGAATATCCTGGATATTAAACCTCTGTAGTATTGTCTCAACATACTTCCTTTGGTTATACTAGAGCTTCCTCTTTTCTTGATCTCATTTAATTTCCATGCCCAAAATATAGTTTGCAACACCAAGATCCTTCAGTCAAATTTGGAGGACAATTGGGTCTTCAAATCCTAGATAATTTCTTTGTCATTTCCAATGAGCAACATATCATCCACATACAAGGCCAAATAAATAACCCAGCCACTAATTATTTTAAAATACACACTGTGATCTGCTTTGCTTCTGGTGAAGCCAAGTCCCCCCATATATGTATCAAATTTATGATACCAAATCCTTGGTGATTTTTTTAACCCATATAGATACTTTTTTAACATGCATACTATTTCTTTCTTACCCTTCATCACAAAGCCTTCAGGTTGCTTCATGTAGATCTCTTCTTCCAGATACCCATGAAGAAATGATGTCTTCACATCCATATGTGCTACTTAAAAATCAAAAGAAACAACAACAAATAAAAGTAATCTAATAGAAGCTAACTTAACATCAGGAGAAAAAATATCATCAAAATCAATTCCCGACACTTGGGAATAGCCTTTTGCTACCAAATGAGCTTTGTATTTCTCCATCTTGCATTCTACATTCATCTTATTCTTAAACACCCATTTTATTCCAATGGGTTTCCTTCCAACTGACAACTCCACCAGATCCCAAGCCTCATTTTTTTCCAAAGATGTCATTTCATCAACCATGGCCTCTTTCCAGAATTTTCCATCCTTTGAATCTACTACCTCCCTGACAGTTCTGAGATCATCATTAGTAATAGATAAAGAAAAATTTGAACAAAAATCATATGGATTATATATTTATGGCTGCCTTCTTTCTCGAACTGATCTTCTCACAACTGTAGTTTGTAGAAATTATACCAATGGATTCAATCTGATCATGTAATGTACTAAAACAAGATATTGAATCCTTATACAATATTTGCGGAATATAAAACACGATTTATCATCACATGCAAGTAAGAGAAAGAAGTAAATCAATCGCACAACACAAGATTTTCTTGGGGAAGGTAACTGCTCAAAACCTCTCTATCTCTATTGTATAATAATCTAAGGAATCATGAAAGAATACAATGCCTTATTGCTCACAAAAATCTCCTACACTCTACCAATCGTCTCACACTGATCTAGGAAAAATTGGACAAACACATAGGCAATTTCCTGCCCACCTTCATCCTGCCTTGCTCACACAATTCTTAGGCAAATAAATCCCTATTAAATAGGAATTCCAACCTTCCTTGACTGCACAATCCATCATGGGCATATTGTGGCTTTATAACTGCACCTGGGTAGTTCGCTAATAATACAAATAATAGTTATCTTCCCTGGGTGTTCATTAGAATTGACATGCATGCAACTAATAATAGAAAATCATCAGTTATCTGATAGATCACTACTTGTGAAATAAATCTAATTTAATTCACTGGACCTCTCACTAGCTCATCACTCAGTTAGAACAAGTTATACTGATTTTAACTCAATTAATTTGAATTAACTGATTACACTCACATCACACTAGTGCATTAACTGCAACTGGACCCCCAAAATAATAGAACCACTCTACATGCCTCACCTTTGACCCTCAACTTGAAATTCTTGAGATGACTCAATATTTTTGACTTAGTTAATTAATACAAGTTGTTATGAGATAATATTACAATTTATTTTCTAATATATTTAAGTGAAAAATAAATTAGACACACATTTTCTTATGATTTTTCAACACTCCCTCTCAACAAGAAAGGGATTATAAGCTACCCCGATCCTTCCTTTGTAGTATTCAAATTTTCTCTTTGTTAGCACCTTGTCAATGTCTCTGCATCCTTATCCTCCGTGGGAATTTACTGCAACAACATAAAGTGCCTTTGAACAAAATCTCTGAGATGGTGGTACCGGATATCAATATGCTTGAACCTGTCATGGAATATCGGATTAACCGAGAGTTTTATACAACTTTGTTTATCACAATGTATCAACATCGAATCCATCTGATGACCAAACAAACCAACAAGTATCTTCCTCATCTAGATGGCCTCACATGTAGCCTGACTAGCTGCCATGTACTCTGCCTCAGCTGACCTGTGTACAACTGATCTCTGCTTCCTGTTGTACCAAGAAATTGTTGCTTATCCTATGTTTAATATGCCCCCTGATGTTCTCTTCATAGCTGATGGACTTCCTGCCCAATCTGCATCATTGAAGCCTTGAAGCTTCACTCCCTATGTCCGTCTATACCACAATCCATACTCTATAGTTCCCCTGAGATATCTCAAAACATGCTTCCCCGCCTTCCAAAATAGCTTGGTAGGCTTAACCATAGCCTGATTAAGCTGGTTAACTACGTAGGATATGTTTGGTCGTGTGTTCACCAAATATATAAGTAAACCCACAAGTTGTTTGTAAACAGCAGCATCCATTGCCTCACTTGAAATAACATTATCCTTCCTCTAGTTTCCTGCAAGAGGAGTCTCCATGGGTTTGTTGCCCTCCATGTGGAACTTCCTCAGAATCTCCTTGGCATACTTGCCCCGAGATAAAAATAGCTCCCCATCTCTTTGCCATATTTCCAAGCCAAGGAAATAGTGCAAGAGCCCCATGTCATTCATCTCAAACTCTCTTACAAGATCCTCCTCAAACTCTCTCACAAGATCCTCCTCAGTATAATATCATCAACATAAAGTACAATAATCAAAATCTTACCATAAACCACAATATGATATAGGTTCGAATCCACTTCACTCTTTGTAAAGCCAAACCCGGTGAAATAGTTGTCGATCCTGGTGTACTAAGTACGAGGTAATTTCTTCAGCCCATACAGTGTTCTCTTGAGCCTGCACACATGTGACTCCCTATCAAAGGTCTCAAAAACTTATGGCTTCTCAATGTACACTTGTTACTCAATAAATCAATTGAGAAAGGTTGTCTTTACATCCATCTAATGTATATGTCATCCCATCTGTGTTGAGAGTGCAAGGATGGATCTAATCGATGAGTACCTTGCAACTGGTGCAAAAGTATCCTCATAGTCAACCCCCTCTACCTGTGAGAATCCTCTGGCCACAAATCTAGCATTTTATTTCTCCACACTCCCATATGTTGCTTGATTCACCTTATAAATCCACTTGGATCCAACCATTGACTTCCCCACTGGTATTGGGACAACTTCCCATGCACTGTTTCTGATAATGGAGTCATACTCCTCAACCATGGCATCAACCCATACTGATTGTTGCACTACTTCCTCAAAAGAGGATGGTTTTGTCATAATACACTCAATCATAAGAGCCATGTATCTAGTATACATGTCTAGGGACCTTCTCTTCCTGTGTTATGATGTAGGTGCACCTACATTTTTTGTCACATCTAGCATCAATCTGTCATCCTCTCTGGTGTGATTCCTACCATTTCTAGTGGATGGCTCTGCATGAGTGGTTTCTACCACTCTCTAATCCTCTGCTTGTGGCTGCTCCACATCCCGAGGTTCATCCTTTGGAACTAAGAGTTCTTCTGCATGCAAGTCAAGTTCCCTCTCAAGGGACAATTGTATGGATTTCTCCTCATAAAATTTTAACATCGCTCTTGACAACTGTCATCCTCTTTGTTGGAAAATACACTAGATAATTGTGGGGAGTATCTGTGTACCCCACAAATATCCCAACCTCTACTATTGGTTCTAGCTTCTTCCTGACATATTTACTCACATGGAAATAGATAGATGAGCCAAAAATTTTAAAATATAAAACATCTGGTTTCTTACCTGAAAAAACCTCCTCTGGTGTACTCATGCTAAGTATCTAATGAGGACTACAATTATGCACAAATACCGCTTTGTTGCATGCCTCTTTCCACAGATGGATGCAACATAACATAGCACGTACTACTCCCACAATAATTATGTTCTTTCTTTCTGCAACCCCATTATGTTGTGGGTTATGAGGTGCAATCAATTCTCTCTGGATTCCTTCTTTGGCGGAAATGTTCTTGAATTCATTAGAGATATAATCACCACCACTGTCGCTCCTTAGATCCTTCACCTTCTTTTGTGTATCTTTATCTATCAGTTCTTTGAACTCACAAAACTTGGAGAATGTCTAATCTTTCTTCTGCATGAAGAAGATCCAATACTTTCTAGAAAAATCATCAACAAAAATCACATAATACATGTGCTATGCTGTCGAAGCTGTTGAGAATGGTCAACACACGTATGAGTGAACTCTCTCAAGGATTGTCGTTGCTTGGCTCTCCTTCTTATGAAAGGTGGCCTTTGTATACTTCCCCATGGTACATCCCTTGCATGTGTCTATCTGCACAAGTGTACCCTTTAGAAGACATGTAGAAATCTGCTTCATGATCCTCAAAGCACGGGAATTTTGAGGTCTAAAATGGGCCTCCTAAGGAAAATGTACAATCAAAATTCACTTTATGAGAACCAATCACATTTTAGGGGATGACATCATCCCCAATGGTTGAGGTGTCATTGCTTGAGTTAAAGGTACTTACTTGTTACATTCTCAATGGTGGATAAAAATTCATGGTTAACCATGGTAGTGCTCTAAGTAATTTTAAATTCATAAATAAAGTACTAATAATAAATGTCATTTCACACTTTTTAAATAAAATATTATTATTTTCATTTCATATTTTTTTAAAGAAACAATGCATATCCTTACATAATCTTCATGTCTTTATACATTTTTCGATATATATTGTATTTGTATATTTTCATATATTTATTTTAAAATTATATATTCATCTCATTTTATTTAATATTATAATTTCAAATTAATTACAAGTTAATATCTATACATATATATTATACATATGAAATCAAGATAAATAAAAATGTAACCTTGTAATTTTATTATAAATCAAATCTATGAATAATATTATTATAATATTAATAACAATACAAACAAATTAAAAATAAAGAAAAATGTATATTAGTTTTGTATGATGAAAAAATGTACATTAGTTTTGCATGTTTAAAAAAGGTATATTAGGTTCAACATAGTTTGGGGCAAAAAAAAATCTAAAATTTCAATGTATATAAATCTTATACTAGCATTTGCACCCAAAGGGCGCAAAGACATGCAGATAGAAGTGTAGATGAATATAGTGTGTTTTCCATTTTTTCACTGGGTTATGTGTGTGTGTGTGTGTTTTTCACTTTTTGACTGGGTTATAGTTTATATTATGTGTTTGACTCTTTATTCACTCATTAAATCCCAATTTTCCCTTTAAGTTAAATAAATAAATAACTAGCAATTGCACCTAA
The DNA here is from genome assembly GCA_034641835.2 of Pinus albicaulis. Classification (NCBI taxonomy): domain Eukaryota; kingdom Viridiplantae; phylum Streptophyta; class Pinopsida; order Pinales; family Pinaceae; genus Pinus; species Pinus albicaulis. The sequence continues at coordinate 267,333,625 of CM076584.1, forward strand.
TGTTGCAAAGGAAACGCCGTAAGGAATATGGTAGAATGAGATTAGCTGTAATTATTTTGATATATATATGTCATTGGATATATGTATACAGAATATATGATGTTTGAAATAAACATTGCATTTTCATTGTTGAAAAGAAAGTTATATTATAATGTCATTGGAGATATGTATATAGAATGTATAATGTTTGAAATGGAGATTGCTTTTTAATGGTTGAAAAGAAATATGGCAATTTATTTCTATTACGTGAAATTTGTAGAATGTACAATGTTTGAAATGTAATTTTGAAGAGTTTTCAATTGTAGAAATGTACATTGCATGTTATTATTTTGCAATGAAATTGTATTTTTTGTAAAAGACTACAAGTATATCATGAAGAGGATGATTGATGCTGAGGTTGGTGAAGAGGCAGGAGATACGCTGATGTAGTAAGGAACCTGCAAAGATTTTTTTTTTTTTTGAGAAATTAGAGGAATATATATTTATTTGAAAATGTAGAATAACTTGTTCAAGTTGACTTCAATGAGGTTTTGTGTGAATTCTATTGTAGAGAAATTATAATCATTGAAATTGAAGTTACTTGTAATATATGAATGGAAACGTTCAGTCGTAGATGCAGGTCGATCGATGGCAGATTGAACACCATTGGAGATTTATTCGGAATTGCAGATGCCTATTTCTTGATTGCCATTCTGCTCTTGCTTTTCTCAATTTATCTCGTTCGTGTATGTGGATTATACGTTTGATACTGGATTTTATTTTAATTAATAAATCCATCGTTGGTCGCAGTCTGTATAGTGGGACATTTGGATTTCTGACTAGCAGGAATCTTTTCTGTATCTCCTGCAATGAATGAATTGTTGCATCTATTTCTGTGATGTAGTTATGTAATTGCGATATGAGGGAGTCCATCTGTTCTGTTTCAAAACAAAGAAACTGTTAGATGCAAATAGGTAAGCATTATATCAAGAATGTATATTTTAAATCATTTATTAACAATTAGTAAATTAGGTTAATGTTAGTAGGTATAAATGTTGTGTTTTTAAAAATTTATAGAGTTGATAATATTTGAAAACCTTTTAGAGATGCTATATATGGAATGCAGTGGTTTTGTAGCTGTGATATCTTTGAGTCGATATGTTCTGTGTGAAAAGATAGAAAATGTTAGAAGCAAATAGTTAAGAAATATAAAACAAATGTAATAATGTAAAATATGTATTGATAATGACTGAATTAAGTTTTGGTAATAGGTAGAAATGATACGCTATGAAAGAAATATGGAGTTGATGATATGGAAACCTTTTGGAGATGTTAACATATGGAATGGAGTTGGTCGTCTGTAGGAGACATTGAACGGAGACGTTCTTCTGCTTGTTTTCTGCGAGCAATATTTTTGTTGTCTTTCAGTTTCATGAAACGGTCGAAACTGAATGCAGGGCAAATTCAGAGATTATGTAGTGAAGGGACTCTTGAAATTGCTGTAAATGTGAGGCCTTGTCGTTCAATTTTTCCAATGTCTATCGTTGCTTGTGGCAGAGTCATACCTTGAGATTTATGTATAGTTAAAGCCCAAGCCATTTTGAGTGGAATTTGTGTGCGAACATTTCTTTTTATTGCAGGAATTGGCAAGTGAGTGGGGTTTGTTTCATCCCAAGCAGGGCCGATGTATTTTGGAAATTCAACGACTACAAATGTTGGAAGCTGTGGAGGTGAAGTTGCTTCTTTGTAGAAGATGGATATGATTTCCTCGAGGGAACCATTAACAAGCCCTGCTGAAACCAAAAGGTTGGAAGTCAACATTACTTTTTGTCCTTTGCAAAGGTATACAATTCGCTGTAATTGCTCTTCTTCTGAAGAGAATTTAGAGTATGTGTTGTCGTCCTCTGCGATTGATCTTGCAACTGGAGTGTTTAAAGATTTGATCATTTGCTTGTTGTGGTCCAATGTTTGAGCGTTTGTTGGAAATAGATGTATATAATCATGGAAGGACTGTATTTCAGCTGCAGACAAGAAAGAGTCTGTTCGCGTCATAAGGATGTTGTAGTCCTCAATTGTTGGATTTGCATTTCTAATGTTTTGGAGGACGTTTCTGAAAAGAACCTGAGCACTGCTTTGACCTTGTTGACAAAATATTTTGTCCAATGTGATGACTGTTGTGAATGTGTTCCACAATGCGGTTCCATGACTTGTCCCTGCATATAGTGGTATGTCTTGGACGGGTGGTAACTGGTCGAGATCACCAACTAATATAATCGAACAACCACAGAACGGTAAGTTTCTTTTTAATGGAAATGCCTCACGAAGCCGTTGATCAACCTGGTGAAGAAGCTTAGGTCCGATGCAGCTCATTTCATCGATTAATATGTACCTAATATGCTTAAGCTCTTCTTGAAATTTTGCAAGAGCACTGCCTTGTAATGGTGTAAGATCTTTTATTGGAAGATGGAGAGCAGAATGGATTGTCGATGCTTGTATGTTGAATGCTGCAACACCTATAGGGGCTAGGAGCATGATTGGTGAAGGTTCTGAGCCAGCAAGTGCTATGAGCATTTCTCCGATGCAATTTATAAGAAGGGATTTCCCAGTTCCAGCAGTGCCTTGTATTATCATTCGCAGAGCAGGTAAGATATCCTTCTTAATGGAGTGAGCACGAATAATATCCAGAGCTTTTTTTTGCATTGAAGATAATGAGCTGAGGGACAGTAGAGTATCTGTATTTTTTTGAATAATGCGATGGACAGAGCGAGTATTCTCAATGAATTGTGGGCCTATTTCTTGAAGATGCAATGGAATAGTTGTATCATTCCAGTTATGGCTATCATCCAAACCATGAAGACCAAGCATTTGAATGTCATTTATGAGTAGTTCATCTGTAGGGTACAACTGAGAGAGTAATTCCCATTCGTTTAGGTCCATCGTTTCCGGAGGATGGAATTCTTCAGTAGTTGTGTTGTCATTTGCAGGAGGATCGATATCAGATAGTGTCCGGTGTTGATGCCACGGTTTGTAAAATGGACGAAATGCTTCCCAATTTCTGATAAATTCTTCAGCAGAATTTCCTATGTCACTCGCGATATGGCGAAATGGTTTGTAAAGCATAAGTTCAACTCTACAGAAGTCAGCATAAGAAGAGTTGGTAGTTGATGGAATTGAGGAATAGCGTGGTATGATACAAAGAATTGCTTGTTGGGGTCTTTGTTTCCATTTGTTTGTCTTACGACGGGGATCATATGACCATGATCTTGTTGTTTCTATAAGTGATGTGGATTCTAAGGGAGATGGTCGATGGATGTATGTATCTATGAAGTGTGGTGATGGAGGAGCGGTGGTGTTATTCTCTGGGAGGCGCATATAGATTTGTTGGCTTACATTTAAAGGGAAGAAGGAGCGACTGCACAATGTTAGTGGTAATTTCTGTATCATATGACAGGTTTCTTGTGCTCCTATGTCACGATCGACAAGAGTTTCTGCAAGGAATTTTCAGAATGCAGATGTTGCTGGGTCAAGATTGGGTGAAGCGAGTACAATTCTACGTAGCATGTCATGGAATGTTTCGGATTTTTTTTCTGCTTTGGATGCATATTTTGCAATATATTTCTGAACAGCACGGATTGAGAGTACTGGTTGGCAATCAATGTTCGCCCGCCAGATAGATAGGATGGTAGGGTTATGGGTATTTAGTCGATCATCATTGCGAGCGGGAGTGTATGTTTTTTGGCCATTGGAGTCAATGAACAAGGAGGAATGTGCATGTAATTCCCAAGGTGCTTTATATCGGCATTCAAATGACGAGCCTTTTTTCCTCAAGCATGTGTTTTCGGTGCATTTTGTGTGCCTTTCAATGCAATTGATAAGTTGGACATAATCATTGAAAGGATTGTTTCTAAGAATATCTGATGTAGGCAATAAGCAAGGGTCTTCTACATTTGTTTGAGAAAATGATTGGCTGGAAATTGTAGAAAGCCGAGGGTTCCAAGCTGATATGTATTTGTCGAAGAATTGTTTAGCACAATCAACTGCTTCTATGTTATCCCAATTAAGAGTCTCCATATCAGGTGGATTTTGTATCCAGAGGAAGCCATGGATGTGCGCTGATCCTCTATGTTGCCATTCATACCTGCGAAGGATGTTTTTTTTTTAGAAAATTTTGAAATAGAAGGAGCTTGATGTATAGGGAACTATGGAAGTCATGTGGTAAAGTAGATACCTGTACCAGTAGTCTTTTGTTTGCAAGTGTTTCTCCAATATAACTTCACGAAATATTGTGAATTTGTGGTGCATATATAGCGATGTTAAGTGGGGGTTAGAGATAATGTTATCATTTCTCCATTTGTGTTGTACTGGAACATCAGGAGGTGGAATCCCAGGCATGATTGCATGAAGATCAGGCCATTTTGTATCAGCTGCACTTAATGTGAAGAAGAATTTTGGGCAACCGAGTTGAGATATCATGTCTATTAGTTCATTTTTAGCTTTGTGCCAAAAAGATCTTGTGCCACGTAGAGAGCTACCGAAGCGCATCACTTGTTCTGCCAATTTGTCGTCTAGAAATTGTTGTAATCGAATGTTTAATTCTTGGATTGATGTTGGGAATCCATCTCCAATGTTTTTTTTTACAAAGAAGGATGATGTTGCTTGACTGCGATGACGCATCATCAGATTGTATATGTAGTAGCGGAAGCGAGGGTGCTTGCCAAATCTGTTATCGTGGTAATGCAATAGATGAAGTGCGTATTCATGTAATTGCACTGTCTTTATTCTTGGTTGATTAGGTAGCGCAATTCCTGTGGGGAATAGTGTTGGGAAAGCCATAGAGAGTAGACCTTCTGTGTTGTATTCATTGATTGGAGATAAGCTTATTGGTGGCCATTGGATTGTAGTGGCAGAATGGTGGTTGTATGATTGTAAATAATTCTGTATTTCTTGGATTTCTGTATTTCTATTAGGTATAGTTGGAATGAATGATGATGTATGGTGTGGGTATTGCTCTATGGAATCTTCAGTAAGGGAAATTGGTGTTTCGATTGACAGTTGGGAAGTTGGATCTGTGGTATTGGAATGGTGAAGGGAGGAGGAGATATTGGTTGGGAGTTCTGGTAAGGATGATAGTGCATTGTTATCAATGCAAGCATTCCTATAGTAAGGATCATTTGTCAATTTGTATTGTAATGCGGCGAGAACTCGATGTCTACTTACAATGCAGTCATAAGCTTGACGGTCATTACTTTGACGGGTAACGATTAAAATATCCAAGTCTTCAACATGGCGTGGCAACATGCATGCTATTTCTGTAATGTCTTGCGCAAAGCAAATTGTGTGGCCAGTGTATTTATACTGGCCACCACGTGCATGTGTTACTTGGAGGATAGGGTTAACCCTAGCAATAAGCATTTCTTCTATTTGTGAAAGAGCAGCCAGGACAGGTGGTTGAGGACCAGGGTCCATGTTGTTTGCTAATGAGAAACGGTGAATTTTTTTTTCAGCCATGCATCTATAGCAACAATATATTTGGTTTGACATGCGGATATGGATTCCAGGATAGGATTCAAGACAAATGGAGCATGTTGATTTTTGTGCAAGGCTATCAATTCTTGCACGGAATTCACGTTGTGTAGCAATATTATGAATGTTGTTGAAAGCATGTGCAATGGATGGAGGGGTTGAATGAGGTATGGATGAATTTGTTTGAACATCATTATCATGAGCGTCGTTGAAAGCATGTGTAATGGAGGCTGGTGGCGAATGATGTTTGGATGAATTTGGTGGAGTGGTTTGCTGAGAAGATGGTTGATTTGTAAAATGGGAAAGAGAATTTCTTTCGGAGTGAGAATGGTTTGATGGTAATTGTGAATTTCCATCGTATGTTGTTGATGATAAATTTTGACTTTTCTTTTGCCTTTTGTTTGTTTCAGAATCTTTGAGGGCTTTCTTAGCATGGTAAGCTGCACGTCGGCGTGCATTTATTTGTTCTTTATTTGCTGCATAGTATCTTCGTGCACGTTCATCATTAGAAGTAGTAGACATTCCAATAAGTTAATGCGCCTACAGGAAAGAGAGATGGAGTGACGATGTTAGTTGGCAAGACAATAACCATGCTATTTTATGGAAGGGGAAAAAAGAAATTGAAGTTTGAAATGAAGTTTTAGTAATTTCTAGCTGTAGAGGGAGATAATAAGATGTGTAATGAGTTGATAACAATATGTTTCAGATTATATTTAAGTATTTTAAAGATGCATATGAATGTAATTGGACATGTAATGTGTAAAGTTGGTTGATTTGTTAATAGGGAAGAAGTTAAAGTATGGTGAATTACCTTAAATGAAATGATATACAATTAGATGTTTTGTTCGAAGATATATGAGTAAAAAGTAAGAGATATGTTTGGAAAGGCGTATGAAAGAATATTCTTTATAAACGTATTTTTAGAAAAAGATAATACAAATTATAAATAAGGCAACAGTACTTGTAATCATATTTATCTATGATATTGAGATTTTATTGATTGCTTGAATGATGTTGTTGCATTCTGTTGAGAATTGCAAGCTCTCTTCTTTGATGATAACACATTTCAAGCGTGGTATGTCTCTAAATTTTTCTGTCTTCACTGATAGTGTGAAGATGTGGTCTGTCCACATTGCTTTGGAGACAATTTCCTTTATTACATTAGGATCCTCAAATAACAAGTAGAAGTCCTTTGCATTAACTCCAAGAATTGTAGATGCTTCCTCTTCAAAAGCAACTGACCAGTGTGATCTTGTACATCTATCTTTAGTAAGTATCTGTAATCACAGTCAGTTACTTCGGTGTTGCATTTAGGGCAATACCATGTCTTTGCATTCTTTGGAATAAGTTTCTTCATTCATTTTTTCTTATCAACAATAGATGGGCATGATAGGTAGTACAAATTGTCCATGTATACTTTTGTTATTGTCCCCTTGACTTGGTAGAATGCAGGTATATCTGAGGGGATGATATTGTGAATATCCGCAATCGTTATTTTCTTCGGTTGATGGCCAAAATAGGGTGAATATTTTTTTGTCAGTGGTGTAGAAATTGTACTAGAGCCTTCTTTTCTAAACCATGACTTTAGGATATTAGCCTCTTCGATGTCAGGATCTACAAGAATAATTGATCTTGTTGTAGTACCGACATTTTTGCCATTGAATTCAGCAACACGAGCGGACTTGATTACTATGATGGGATTATTTCCTGTAGCACATAAGTTGGAAATTTCTTTTGATACTCCATCAAAATTATCTCCCCAAAAGATTGCATCCATGTTATATCCAGACATGTCTTCAAGATTTATTGTTTGTTTCGTAACTTCTGAGCCGTCTTTTCTATGTATGGTGCATGGATTGGAAATGCTAGTAACAATACCAAGAACATCAACAATTGAGTTGACGTTTGTTGTTCTGATATCATTGATTGATTTTATATTGAAACGCACCATTGGCTTGGATCTTCTTTCATTCGCAACATGATCAACTGTAGATGTAGCATTTAACAAAATTTCCCACTCATTGTTTAAGTGGTTGTATTGTTTATTAGCGATTTTCACATTGCCTTTTGAGACAATGTACATATTTCCAACTTGGATCTTATCAAAGAAAGAATCAGCAACATTGTTGAAACATGTAATGTGTATTTCCCCACCTTCTGCATCGTAGAGGTCGAAGCCAAACACTTTACCAGGACCATATTGATTTTGGAATTTTCGAAGAGGTGTCTTTCTTTGAACATATCCTTTTATGCACCAGTTTGAATGGTAAGGGTTTATTGCTTTGATTGGAATTTGGACTGGTGTAATGGATGTAGTAGGAATGTCTGAAACGGTGCATTGCCTTTTCGACGAAGGTTGTTGTTTCGATGACGACGGATCTTCTTCTTCAGAAGTGATGGGGATACTCAGATTTTTTGGAATACCAAATAAAGGTGTAGATGTAGTACAAATTTCAAAGTCTAGTAGCGTTATAGACCTACATGGTAAATGATAGTAATAAGAGGAATTGTTAGAGTGAAAATTAATATGAAGGAAATATGTAAAGTTTAATTAAAAATTTTGTAATAAACTTACATTGATGGACCAATAGTTGATGTAGTCCAATTTTTGACATGTATAATTGAACCTTTCTGAAGCAAGCTTCTTTCAACGAGGTCATTGTAAGTTATCGGAAGCATAAGGTGCTTCATATGTGTGCCATCAGAGATGGCAGTGCGGTATCGTATTGCTGAACTTTGCATTGATGCAATACGTTCAAGTTCAACGATTTGTAAAAATGGTTGAATATCAGTTTTCCCCGAGAGCATGGAGGAAATAGCATTTTCAGTAAGATTCGTTGCCATTTTCTGAAAAGGAATATAAAAGAATAATTAAAATTGTTTGTATGTTGTTTTTAATTAGATGTATAATTATGATTCCTATAGAACTACATGAGAAGTTAAAGAGAGCCGAAGTGGACCATTATTAGGTAGATGTAAGTTAAAAATTAATAATGTATGTGATTTAAAAAAATATGCCTATATGTAAAACTAATGTTTTTCCTAGAAATCATGGATGAAGCTATATTTATTGCTTGAAAAGTTAGCTTCTGTAAATTAATCTAAATTTTAATATATAAAAATTATGGATAATTTGTATATAAATATTAGTTAAATTAAAACTAATGATTATGTTGAATATAAAAACTAAATCATAAAAATGTTGATGGTGTTAGAAAGAATGTTGTACAATACATAGGAAAATAGTATTTCTTCAGTTTATTAATATGAAACTGTAATTATTATTGAAACTGTCAAAATAAAATTTAGATTAAGTAATTCAACTAACAATGGACCTTAAGGATAACCTAAAACTTAATCCAAATCTTAAGCTGTAATAAAGATAATGATTGTGTTAGTAAGAATGTTGTACAATACATAGGAAAATAATTTTTCTTCAGTTTATTAATATGAAACTGTAAATATTATTCAAAGTCTCAAAATAAAATTTAGATTAAGTAATTCAACTAACAATGCACCTTAAGGATAACCGAAAACTTAATCCAAATCTTAAGCTGTAATAAAGATAATGTTAAAGCTATATTTTAAAATGATAGCTTATTTTCTAAATTTGGCATATAAAATGTTGAAACAATGAAAACAAAACTTAGGTTTTTGACATTATAAAAATGTATGAAATTGATGTTTTGTCATCAATTCATGTAATACTGAAATGTCATACCAACTATCATGTCTATATATAAAATTGAAATTTTGACCAAACTATCATAATCTTTCTCTGAAATATAGTATTCTCTCTAATGTAGTAATGGTTATTTAAGGATGGCTGTAGGCAGCCAATTTTTCTTCAGTTTATTAATATGAAACTGTAAATATTATTCAAAGTCTCAAAATAAAATTTAGATTAAGTAATTCAACTAACAATGGACCTTAAGGATAACCTAAAACTTAATCCAAATCTTAAGCTGTAATAAAGATAATGTTAAAGCTATATTTTAAAATGATAGCTTATTTTCTGAATTTGGCATATAAAATGTTGAAACAATGAAAACAAAACTTAGGTTTTTGACATTATAAAAATGTATGAAATTGATGTTTTGTCATCAATTCATGTAATACTGAAATGTCATACCAACTATCATGTCTATATATAAAATTGAAATTAAACTTGGAACACTATAAATCATGACTCTCGGAACACAATTAATCATGACTCTCTCTCGCTCTCTGGGCATCCATCTCTCTATGTATATATAACCTTAGAGGTATTACAAGGGCATCTTGTGCTTTAAGATTATGCTCATGCAATGTGTGGAGTATACAAGACAAAAAAAGAAGGCTGAAAAAAACTTCCATTAAAAGAAAATAATAGAATTATTAAAGCTAAGATGACAATAATTATCATGTTTAGTTGGCCACTAATTATCAGTGTTCCCACTAGTCAGCCGAAGCCCCTGATTTTTGTTCAAAACACCCAAACAGGAACTGTGAAAAAAAAATGGTTAAAAAGATTGCAAGCAAAGAGTCCATTTCATATTGATGAGTTTCCATGGAATAAATTGTTCTGTTGAGATTTTTATTTTTTTAATAATTTTGGAGATGAGGCCACCTTATGCTAGGGACCCCGAAATTTCTGTCTCCTTGAATTTCCCTAAATTTGGGGAGTGTCTCCACACAACATCCCCCATGTGCATTTCCACACTCTCTGTCCTAGAAACTTTGAACACTATAAATCATGACTCTCGGAACACAATTAATCATGACTCTCTCTCGCTCTCTGGGAATCCATCTCTCTATGTATATATAACCTTAGAGGTATTACAAGGGCCTCTTGTGCTTTAAGATTATGCTCATGCAATGTGTGGAGTATACAAGACAATCCATTTTTGCATGGAAAGTAGCAAGTTTTGCAATAGCTGAAACTGCAGAGAGCCAGAGTCCAATGCCTCTGTCTAAATTTCCATTTCCATTAAACTTGTTTAACATATCATTCATATATTCATATTATCTCGATATTATGTTCAATGGAATTAAAAATATATTGGAGATTTGTTTAGAAGATCGAAATGTATTGCATAGGTATGCTCATGCAATCTCTGAGCTAGCAAAGGAGAAACTTAAGACAGGGCAACAGCTACAGGCATTGGCACTCCAGATAGTATGCCTAGCAATATGGAAAGCAGAGGATATGAATGATGGTTTATATATAATACTTTTGAGGTGTGTTTTTAATTGTTTAGTTGAAATCTTATTTTTATTTTTATAAAGTTGAGGAGGAGACAGATTTGACCCTCAATTATCAGTAGTCCATCAATGTGCAAGGAATTCTAACCTGTTATTGTCACTCAAATGCATTCTAAACCAGAAACTCTGTTTTCTAAATAGTTTCTCATTCCCACTTAAGAATTTATAAATTTACTGCAAAGGCATTTGTCCTAAATTGGACAGCTGTAACTCAATAGTAGAGCCCTTGCCTAGGATTCACATCAACAAATAAGCTATGAGGGCCATGAAGATGTAGTCTACATGAATCTAATCTTAAAATAACCATACATCTCATTCACCTATGTGCTTTCCAAGCAAGTCTAGAAAGAATTGGAAGGACTCACAAGTTTGATATCATATGTCAAGGAACCTCTATTATAGAGGCCTTAAAAAATTGCCACGAGAAAAAATAATCAAAAGCCTTCAAAGCCTTGCCCCTCACCATCACATGGGGAGTCTGGATCGTAAGACATGCAAAAATATTTGAAAACAAGGACACTCTATCCTTCAAATATGCATTGCAATGTTTGAACATCATGATAGCTTTCCCTCAATGTTTGAACATCATTGAAAATTTGCTGCAAAAGGTTACTGACCAGCTAAAACAAGAAAACATTAATTCTACAGCCAAACATATGCAAATTGAAGAATACAAAGGATTAATAATTAAACTGGGAGTGGATCCTGAGAATAGAGAGGCTATCAGAATTCTCATGCAGAATCAAGAAGCAGAGACACAAGCCCTAAGAAAGAAATTGAAGATGTTAACCTATGAACATGCCCAGACAACAGAGATGCTACAGGTGGAAAAGGAGGAGTAATTATTGGCAGTGGTTATGGAAAGGCATGATTAAATCAGTAAGTTGCAGAAGCATATAAAAGAGTTGGAGGAATCTCAAGCCAATCATGTCTATATAGCTTCTACTTCTATTGTTTCAGATGTCCCAGCTTCTCAAGGCCCCTCGGAATAGTTGGCTAAAACCTATATAGCTGAGACTGAATTATACAAAATGAAAAAGGTTATACAGTTCTAGTGAGAAGAAATGGAAGAGGTTAAAATGCAATTATATACAAAGGAACAATTGTTAAGAATTGCAAAAGAAAATAAGAATAGAGCAATAGTTAACAAGTAAACAACCTTGGAAGAAAAGAATAAATTGAAAAAAAAATTAAGGGGATAAGTACCTTTAATCAAATTGGCTCATATGGGATGAAATAATATATGAGATAAGAGTTTTCTGGGGGTATATTAGAATTATTGCAGAACATAAAACTTCGCTCATCAAAGATGAACCACTCAAAAAAAAAAAAAAATGAGCTGAAAGACAAGATCCCAAAAGACAATCAGATTATCAGGTAAGGTTATACAGTGCTAGTGAGAAGAAATGGAAGAGGTTAAAATGCAATTATATACAAAGGAACAATTGTTAAGAATTGCAAAAGAAAATAAGAATAGAGCAATAGTTAACTAGTAAACTACCTTGGAAGAAAAGAATAAATTGAAAAAAAAATTAAGGGGATAAGTACCTTTAATCAAATTGGCTCATATGGGATGAAATAATATATGAGATAAGAGTTTTCTGGGGGTATATTAGAATTATTGCAGAACAGAAAACTTCGCTCATCAAAGATGAACCACTCAAAAAAAATAAAAAATGAGCTGAAAGACAAGATCCCAAAAGACAATCAGATTATCAGGTATTTGAATGACGAAACTAGAAATGAATTATGGCCCTTGGAGGTAGCAAATAGAACCCAAACTATTGCAGAAATAAGGAAGGTACAAAAAATTAAAAATGGAAAGAGTGAAAAACTCTGTTTAGAAACTATGTTTTCTAAACAGTTTCTCATTCCCACTTAAGAATTTATAAATTTATTGCCTTTTATTCACTTCTTTCAATCAATGATGGGAAAAAATATATTTGATGTTTTTTAAGGGTCCATAACACTTGGAGATATTACAGGTGCCATAAATGCTACCTTTTTAGCTCTAACTCTGAAATGTTCTACTCCTTGCAAATTTCGGGATTTTAGGTCGATTTCACTATGCAACATCACATACAAGATGATCTTATTCAAGTTTTTATTCAACAAATTATTGCAAATTTGCTGCAAAAGGTTACAAATTATATATGAGATAAGAGTTTTCATTGGGTATATTCAAATTATTGCAGAACAGAAAACTTCGCTCATCAAAGATGAACCACTCAAAAAAAAATAAAAAATGAGCTGAAAGACAAGATCCCAAAAGACAATCAGATTATCAGGTTTGATTCTTTATTTCATTGCTATGGCATGGGAATTCATTCACACTATACATACCAAAAAGAAGGAAACTATTGTTATGAAAGTGGATTTGCAGGTCTATGACTATATGGACTGGTCATACATCTGCCTCATTTTAGTCAAGGTTGGTTTACATATATTGTATACATAATGTGGAATGGATTTTATTTTTATAAATTTGAGGAGGAGACAGATTTGACCCTCAATTATCAGTAGTCCATCAATGTGCAAGGCATTCTAGCCTGTTATTGTCACTCAAAGGCATTCTAAACTAGAAATCTGCAACATCACATACAAGATGATATCTAAGGTGATAGTGAGACATATCTCTCAAGTCCTCTTTGCACACATATCTTAGGAGGAATTTGGTTTGTTCAACAATCGTTTGATTCATTATTTCATTGCTATGGCATGGGAATGCATTCACACTATACATACCAAAAAGAAGGAAACTATTGTTATGAAAGTGGATTTGCAGGTCTATGACTATATGGACTGGTCCTACATCTGCCTCATTTTAGTCAAGGTTGGTTTACATATACTATATACATAATGTGGAATGGATTTTATTTTTATAAATTTGAGGAGGAGATAGATTTGACCCTCAATTATCAGTATTCCATCAATGTGCAAGGCATTCTAACCTGTTATTGTCACTCAAAGGCATTCTAAACCAAAAACTCTGTTTTCTAAACAGTTTCTCATTCCCACTTAAGAATTTATAAATTTATTGCCTTTTATTCACTTCTTTGAATCAATGATGGGAAAAAATATATTTGATATTTTTTAAGGGTCCATAACACTTGGAAATATTACAGGTGCCATAAATGCTACCTTTTTAGCTCTAACTCTGAAATGTTCTACTCCTTGCAAATTTCGGGATTTTAGGTCGATTTCACTCTGCAACATCACATACAAGATGATCTTATTCAAGTTTTTATTCAACAAATTATTGTTTACTAGGAACATTTATTTTTAATGTCATCTGCTATCATATCTAAGATTAGAGCTATCCTATCAAGTTTCCTTTGATCTAGCTTGGGCATGGACTCAAAATTCCATCTGTGCAAATGGGAGATTCTGACTAAACTGAAGGACTATGGAGGATGGGGTTTCTTCGATTCAAACGTTTTTGTTCATACTTTATTGGTCAAGCAAGTCTAGAAAGAATTGGAAGGACTCAATAGTAGAGCCCTTGCCTAGGATTCACTTATGTTATTGTCACTCAAAGGCATTCTAAACCACAAACTCTGTTTTCTAAACAGTTTTCAGGCACAATAACTTCGTTTAAAAGACACTCCTTTCATACTGTTTTTTCAGAAATTTAACTAACGCAATTTCATAGATCAGCACTTCCTAATAACTTGGTTTAAAAGAATTGATCCGATTCACTACTGTCTTAATGTTCAAGTACATGAACCTCAGAAGAATATTGTTTACCTCATTAGCGAGATTGTTTTCCAAAAGTCACATATCAGATATTTGACCGTATGATAAGTAGGTATATTTGTCTTCAGGTAAGCCCTTCCAACAACCTCAAGGAATTTTTCAAAATACAGGAGGGGAATAAGAAATTATGCCAACAGCCAACCTATTTAGTGTATCAATATCCCAAATACTTGTGTTCATTATCAAAGTTTGTTCTACAAGATTAAAGATGGCCTACTGTTTGTAATAAACATTTACATTAATTTACAGCTCTTTTCACTATTACTCTTCATCGTAGCCTTTTCTTCCCCTAGGTTAATCTAAAGCCTTTACGCTTCTCATTACAGCAGCCAACCTATTTAGTTTATCAATGTCCCAAATACTTGTGTTCATTATTAAAGTTTTTTCTACAAGATTACGAATGGCCTACTGTTTACAATAAACATTTACATCAATTTACAGCTCTTTTCACTCTTACTCTTCATCGTATCCTTTTCTTCCCATAGGTTATTCTAACCTGTTATTGTCACTCAAAGGCATTCTAAACCAGAAACTCTGTTTTCTAAATAGTTTCTCATTCCCACTTAAGAATTTATAAATTTATTGCCTTTTATTCACTTCTTTGAATCAATGATGGGAAAAAATATATTTGATATTTTTTAAGGGTCCATAACACTTGGACATATTACAGGTGCCATAAATGCTACCTTTTTAGCTCTAACTCTGAAATGTTCTAGTCCTTGCAAATTTCAGGATTTTAGGTCGATTTCACTCTGCGACATCACATACAAGATGATCTTATTCAAGTTTTTATTCAACAAATTATTGTTTACTAGGAACATTTATTTTTAATGTCATCTGCTATCATATCTAAGATCAGAGCTATCCTATCAAGTTTCCTTTGATCTAGCTTGGGCATGGACTCAAAATTCCATCTGTTTGTGGAGGAGACAGATTTGACCCTCAATTATCAGTAGTCCATCAAAGGCATTCTAAACCAGAAATCTGCAACATCACATACAAGATGATATCTAAGGTGATAGTGAGACATATCTCTCATGTCCTCTCTGCACACATATCTTAGGAGAAATTTGGTTTGTTCAACAATCATTTGATTCATTATTTCATTGCTATGGCATGGGAATGCATTCACACTATACATACCAAAAAGAAGGAAACTATTGTTATGAAAGTGGATTTGCAGGTCTATGACTATATGGAATGGTCCTACATCTGCCTCATTTTAGTCAAGGTTGGTTTACATATACTGTATACATAATGTGGAATGGATTTTATTTTTATAAATTTGAGGAGGAGACAGATTTGACCCTCAATTATCAGTAGTCCATCAATGTGCAAGGTATTCTAACCTGTTATTGTCACTCAAAGGCATTCTAAACCAGAAAATCTGTTTTCTAAACAGTTTCTCATTCCCACTTAAGAATTTATAAATTTATTTCCTTTTATTCACTTCTTTGAATCAATGATGGGAAAAAATATATTTGATATTTTTTAAGGGTCCATAACACTTGGACATATTACAGGTGCCATAAATGCTACCTTTTTAGCTCTAACTCTGAAATTTTCTACTCCTTGCAAATTTCGGGATTTTAGGTCGATTTTGAAATGGGTTTCCACACTAAAAACCCAACCAGTTGAGCTCACACATGTTGACATTAAAAACCCAACCAGCTGAGCTCACCCATGTTGACATCAAAGGCTAGCTTAATCGCTTTTTAATTGGATTTGTGGCATGTGAGAGACATAGTAAAGAGTACAATAAAATTTGTTAAAAACAGTTCCAGCAGCTAAGCTGTCATTTACATAAAGACTGTCTTTGCCTCCTTAATGTCACTACCTATCTGTTTAGGGTCATTCTCAAAAATATCCTATGGGCTGCTATGCCAAATGAATGAGATTTTTTAGTACCCGAACAAAAGTAGTAGAGATCCCAACAAGAAATGTAGCAGCTTCCCAGAAAAAGGCTCCAAGGGCAATTACATGGGCACGATTGCGATGAATAGCTAGATAAGCTGCCAGTGGATAACAAACTGCCCGAGGGACAGATCTGAACAGAGTTAAAGACCCCAACTGTGTTGGTAAAATATGTAATGCCAATCCAACCTCATGGTACACCCCGGGCAACAGTGCTTGAACCAGCTAAAACAAGAAAACATTAATTCTACGGCCAAACATATGCAAATTGAAGAATAAAAAGGATTAATAATTAAACTAGGAGTGGATCCTGAGAATAGAGAGGCTATCATAATTCTCATGTAGAATCAAGAAGCAGAGACACAAGCCCTAAGAAAGAAATTGAAGATGTTAACCTATGAACATGCCTAGACAACAGAGATGCTACAGGTGGAAAAGGAGGAGTAATTATTGGCAGTGCTTATGGAAAGGCATGATTAAATCATTAAGTTGCAGAAGCATATAAAAGATTTGGAGGAATCTCAAGCCAATCATGTCTATATAGCTTCTACTTCTATTGTTTCAGATGTCCCAGCTTCTCAAGGCCCCTCGGAATAGTTGGCTAAAACCTATATAGCTGAGACTGAATTATACAAAATGAAAAAGGTTATACAGTGCTAGTGAGAAGAAATGGAAGAGGTTAAAATGCAATTACAGCTTCGAATTTCAATAAGGCAACTGGGAGAGGGGAAAAGGTTAAAGAAGTTATGCCGTCATCTGAATAGATCTATGGTTCTGAACGGGATACAAACTGCATTAATGAACAGATGATATGAACGCCATACCTAGCAGCGGTGACCACCAGTAGAGAGAAACTGCAGCAGTCGAAAGCACTCACAGTCACAGGCAACGCAGCAGTCAGCAGCACTCAAAGGCAAGGCAACAGCACTCGCTCAGCAGCAAATTTCTTCACTTCAGTTCTTCATTGTAACAGAAAACAGGAAATCAGATAGATAACAATGAATAAACTAAAGATATTTAAAAGACAATCTGAAAACTACCAGAACAAACTAATAACTACCACTGTTGCTAGTTCTTCCAACTGCAGCTGCAGTGCTCCCTCCCCATTCTTCCAGCTGCCCCTTCTCTGCAGCAAATGCGGCTCTGCAGCGAATGACTGAATGATTAAGGTTTTGGGTCATGTTTGTTTTTTTAACTGTTTTATATCCACGGCTCATCTTCCTTCAATCGTCTAACAACACATCTCACGATCACCAATTGTAAACATAGGCAGGTAGCAAAGTTCATTTCAAATAAATACGCCTTACGGCGTAAATATTACCAGTTTATATGGGATGGTGGGATAACATTAATATACAATTATTTCATTAACCTGTATCATCAAAGGGATGGCATAGATCATTAAAATATATTAAATCATTAACATGTATCATCAAAGGGATGGCACAAATCATTAAAATATATTAAATAAATTTGAAGACAAAAAAAATTCAAAGGATAGTTTTGCAATTACCTACAAGAGCCTTAAAAATATCATAAATAAATTTTAAAACCAACAAACTATGATAATTTTTCAACAGCTTTAAGATTTAGACATTACTTAATACACTTTGAATCAAATTTGATGGAAAAGAAAACATAATGAATTCATATTGCAATTATTTACAATCTATTAATGCAACTGCAAATTTAACTTCACTCAGAACATCCAACCATATGAAACTACAATAAGTTTGAATCTTAAAGTTTGATTCTGCAATTTTGTCATATTTTCCATTTCTCATGGAATTTCATGAAACTGCAATCAGACTTCTCCCAAGTCAGTCTGGAGAAAGTTATGAAAGCTTGGATGACAACTGGAATTAGACTTATCCCATGTCATCCTGGAAAAAGTTATAAAAGGTTGGATTCAATTAGTAAGTATATGGAATTTCCTGCCAACCATGTGATCAAACTTCTCCCATGTCAGATAGAGAAAGTTCTGAAAGTCTAACTCTAAAATTAATATGGTAATGGTAAATATTAAGTATCATGCAGTAAATGTAAGTAGAAAAACCAAAATAGTGATGACAATTAATTAATCAAACTAATAACAAATATTAAACATTTGTTTTTCATCCTATTTATTAAATAAAATTTTATCTTAACAAAATATACTAGTAATTAATATTTCCCAAAAAAAATATAAAATAATCGCCTCCTTCTGGATAAAGGACTTGCATATCGCTACACCATAATATGCTTCCTTGATAGGTATATTCCATGCACCAATTTTCCAAATTCGCACACAATTTCTGTCATCCGAGACAATCCTATTATTCAAATTGAATAGAAAACATCCACTTACTTTTCTAGAATGCTAGTTGTACCCACATCCTTTCATGATTGGTCACATTAGAACCTAATTGAAAGGTCTAGGTCTTTTCTTATGTGTCTCTCCCAACCTTCTCATTCTATGTCCATGTTCCTGCAACTCGAATGATCCCCATTTGGGGCAGACACAAAGTCGCGTTGGACCAGTCTAAAAAAACTCTCAGTCGTTATTTTCTTTTAGCTCAATCTCATTTTTAGGGGCGGGGGCATAGATATTTCAAAATCTCGTCCAAAATCAAGGTTGAAGAACTTACTTTTTGTCCTTCATATGGGTTGATCAAGACATATGAGGCTCGATTGAAAAGGAGAGGGCAATAGCTCCGTACCCATCAAGGGCTAATCAAAATCTTCCGTACCCAATATGAGCAAATATAACTACCCATAGAGGCATAATCTATCTCCCGATGCAATAGGTAATACTATCCCATCGACTATTTCCTCTGTTAGTGAGAGTTGTGGGTAGCTATTAGTGGAATCAGCGTGTCATTTCCATTTGCCAATTTTTGAAATAAGAAGAGAGTTTCTATCGTGTGAGACAATTCTATTATTTAGGTTGAATTCAAAATGTCTACAAAGTTACTTTTCTAGAATGCCTAGGTATTTGGTGTAGGTAAGGGGGAGATTTTAAAACGCATAGGTAGCTGGTGTATCTAAGTAGAAATTTTAAATTTGAAGTATCCATTAAATTTCACAGTTTATGCAATTTTAATATCTTATTTATCATTAAAAAAAAATATGTCAACCAAAAAATCACCCCATGAAAAACAACTTGCCCACCAAATTTTATCTCTCCGTGTGTTATGGATTTATTACCCCAACAAAGCATAAAAAGTAAGTAGGGTTATGGTACCCACCCGTAAACTAACTTAAGAAGGTTGTGAGGTAGTGGATATGGAAAAAAAGAAGATAGAGTTTACACAAGTTATCGAGACTAAAGCAAAAGTCAGTTATCTATCTAGAATAGTGCGACGTTTCTGTAATAGTCCAATGCTTCATCCATGAGCTTCTTATGCTCCTTTGAACCTTCAAGAAGACCTTCAAGAAGACCCCTGAAATACCCTTTGTTCTCTAAGATTCTCCTGAATGCCTCCATCCAATATCTCTAATCCTCGCTGCTTCTAGTGCCTAGCTTTGGACTCCAACAACCCCTGAGCCCCCACCTTAACCATGGCATAATTGTAAAATTGTAAAGTTTCCAATTATTTGAAGTAGCATTTGCAAGAAAGGAACAAAAGGAAAAGGCACAAGGCTTCAATAGTTGGCAATATTTGAAAAACTGATAGCTTGGAATAAGAATGCTCTTCGACACAGACAGGTATAAGCTAAAAATATTCAATGCCTTGTAAATTCCATTTCAACATGTCGTAAAGGACACTGAATTTTTCACCCTTGAATGAAAGGACACATTTAAATTTCTTAATATTGAAAATTGACAACTACTCAAGCAAGTAGCCTAAACAAATCTATATCCAATGCACCACTGTCACATAGTGTTATTGTGAAGTAGAGTCAAAACCAATCTGGCTAATCCCAAACAAGGAATGGCTAATCCCAATATGTAATATAAAAAAATACATAAAATAATATATTACATTTATTATTTTATTTTATTTTATTTTTATATAGTATATTAATTAGATGTTATTATATAATTTAAATAATACAAATTTTAATTAATAGTATATTATACAATTAAGAATTTATGAATTTATATTTATAATTTGTTTTAAGTTATTTAAGTGCAAAGGAAAAATGCATTAGTTGTTCAATGATAATGACATTTTCTTGAAAAGCTCATTGTTATTTATAGTCACATCAATACAATTTTTTAATTAAATTTATTTTGGTACACTTTTTCAATTGAATTTAACCATGGTTACATGGATTGTTGTACAAAAAGTAAAATGAAAATTCATAAATATTATTTTATTGGTTTATCTATTATTTTATTATTTCCTTAGGAGGCCCATTTTAGACCTCAAAATTCCCCTAATGACTGTGATGTAGATGACCCAACCTCCTATGCCATAACTCACCAGTATCCCGGCTCAACACCTCATCTGCCTTACTGCTCAATGTTGTGCAACCATCTACATCAAGTTTGTAGAGGTTATTCACACGAACCCAATCTTCTTTTCCAGTCTTGTGGCTTTGTGATGAAGGAACGCCTTTCCTTCACTGAAAACCACATCATATCCAAGATCCTCCAACATAGCAACTAAAACTAAATTATTTTTCAAACTTGGTACATGCATGACATATTTTAATATGAAATTCTTACCTAACTCTCTCTCTAGAAAGTAGTTGTACCATTCCCGGTAGCGCTATACTCCCGTCATCACCCATCTCTATGTAGATATGAAGATCCTTCTCCTCTAAGCCACTAAAGAGTTCTTTGTTTCCAGTCATGTGGAAATATTCTCCACTATCCAAGTACCACATAGATCCCATCACAATTGACACCATGCATGTGATGAGAGAGAAGTCCAACTCAAACTGTGAGGCCAAAGCTTCACCCACTATAGCTCCTGAAGCCTTCTTTTTTTTCTTCTTCTTTTGTAGACAATTTGTGGCATAGTGTCCATGATCATGACAGTTGAAACATTTCACCTATGACATGTCTCACTTCTTACCTTCTTTGCCGGTTTCAGATTTGGAACAGGCTTCTTTCCTTTCCCCTTCTTTTCCTTACTAGACGAGGCACAATTTTCCTCATCATCAATATTGGATGAGGATCCATCCCTGGTATTATGTCAAAACTCTTCTTGTACCAAATCCGACCATGGTTGCTCCCACTTTGGTAACTGCTACCTCCCATTCACAGAGTCCTAGTAACTATTATAGCTCTTGGGAAGGCCTATAAGTGCTTGTCTCACCAAGTCATCATCAGCTACAGTAATCCCAACACTTCCAATCTCATCTCAACATTGAGTGAACTTGGTCAAGTATTTCTGGATTGTGTCACCCTTCTCCATTTTTATTTTCCTAAGCTTGTCCTTGAGTGCCATTTTTTTGTGGTCACTGTTGCTTTGAAATAGATCTGTCAAGGCCTTCCACATGGCATATGGAGTTGCCTTTCCATGGAGACTCGAGATAATATGATCTCGAACTCCCTCTAATAATATCATCCTTGCCTTTGCAACATTCTTCCTCCATGCTTCATGTTGCGTAGCATCCTCCTGATTGGGTTCAAGAATATCAGTGTCAATGAAATCCTTCAATGTATTATTCTCCATTACTGCCTCCATCTTGTCCTTCCATGCAATATAGTTCGAATTTCCCTCGAGTGCATATTCAAGTCTCAATCCAGTGAAAGAAATCTTGGTCAACTGCTCGCTCCAAAGAATGTATCTGCAAATTTGAATATTATTCAACACAAACTCAATTTCTTCTCCACTATTGTGATTCCTGGCACTTTGATACCATGTATAAAATATACCAATGGATTCAATCCTATCATGCAATGTGCTAAAACAAGATACTGAATCCTTCTACAAAATTTTCGGACTATATGTTGGAAATGTTGTCATTGATGGCAAAGGAGGCAGCAAAGGCAGAGACTGGCAAAGGACAGTAGCAGAGGCAATGGAGAAGACAACAGGTAAAATTTACAGGGAGCATAAGAAGAACAGAGACAGGTCAGTAAAAAGAGAGGCGGAGATAGAAAATACAGAGGAAGAGATGAAACGGTCGAGCAGTGGAGGCAGAGGTCGAGCAGCAGAGGCAGAGGCAAAGGCAGCGAATACAGAGGCAGAAATAAAACAGTCAAGCAGTGGAGGCAGATGCAGAGACGTTATCAAACAGTGAAATGTTAACATAATAATGAAACAGTGAAATAAACCTTTTTACAGAGCTTATATGAGTATGTATTATAACGAAGACGCGCCATTCCTTTTGGAATGGAACTATGAATTTAAGCGGAACCTCGACCATGAACAGTGAAACTGGGAAACAAAGAAACCGTGGTTTTCGCGTGGCCTCAAATATGGTAAGCATTTTTGAAGGAAATAACACGATATAGCTCCTTGACTGCCACGTGTCCATAAGTGGTTTATGAAAACCATTTATATCGCGCGATGTTGAGGAATTACACATGAAAGGCGGAGTTCATATATATATAAGTGCGACGGAACCCTGAGGGAAAAGGAGAGGAACCACAAGTACTGTGAACAGTGACAGCGGGTTTGCGAAACCAACCCCACCCATATCGCACCGCCAATTCGAACGCGATCAATGCCATAGGTTGACATGTGGCCTTAAGCGGTTTGGAGATACCACTCTCATCGCGAGTTAAAAGCCCATGCATCTAAGTCACGCGAGATTTTATTGAGGACGTCGGATCATCTGAAGCAGTGTGACGTGCTGTTCGCCGTTGTATGTGGAAGGGTCGTTAGTGCGGGGCCCAATTCTAATTTATAATGATCGGAACTATTCAAAATACTGTTGCGAGTTTAACCGAGGTATGTCCGATGCGGTTGAGTTTTGTTATAACGCTTCCAAAATTGAAGAAGGCCGTAATATATATATTTATATTGATATATTGTAAGGCACATATAATGGTTGAATATGCGAAGTTGGCGCAATATGAATTGTGTGATATATGGGTTAATATATGTACATGCCAAGCGTTGAGTTTGGATTGAACCAGGGTCGAGTTGTAAGATTGAATGTACAAGGTTGACTAGTGAACACCAAGTCAATGTATGCAAAGGTATTGTGAATGTCCTATATAAGCTCGGACTTTATTGTTATATGGAGAACTGACGAGGGTGATTAGTAGAGCATGAGACCCGTGATCCATAAGATGATATATGTGCCGCATTAATATACATAAACTTTGAGTGAATGTTATAAGCTTGGTGTATGTAATTAAAAGAACCGGAACCATTTATAGCATTGAGACTAAGGTTTTCTAATGAAGTACATGGCTAAGTCTATGCTGGGAGCGAAAACATTAAACGAACTACGGAGCCCGAGAAGTTATATATATACATAGATATTAGTGTCTAAGTCCAAGACTTAATATAATGTTGACAGAATATATTGGGTGTGTAGGATGGGACCCCCCTACATATTATTCTGAGAATCATAACCCAAGCTAGAGGGTACACTAAAGCTGAAGTAGAAAGTCTATGTATATATGCAGCGCCCTATGTATATTGCGACTTATACACAAAGGTTCAAAGCACACACACACACACACACACACACACACACACACACACACATATATATATTTATATGGAGCGCTTTATGGACAAAGGACCAAAGGTATAATACAAAGCATATGTATTATATCTTTTGGCGCGAGATCAAAAGAACCAAAGGTTTTTTCGCTTGGTTTTAAAACAAACAAAGTCTTATATTGTGGGACCCTCACCCAATCGCATTGGAGAAAGTTCGCAGCGGAACATGTTAGCAAAATATTGCGATTGCGATGAAGTTCCGGACCCGATGGGCTTATAAACTATGATTCATATATGGTTGAGTTCCAGTAAATAGTGTTTCATCGCATCGGAGAAGGAGCAGGGCATCGGAACATGCAAATGCAAGTTGCAATTGCGATTAATCGCAATCAAAAGTATTCAAAAAGCGACTCATCGCATCGCCATATCAAAGTGTACAATGACTAATTTCAATCGGAAATAGTGATCGCATCACATCAAATCGGAGTGATCGCATCGCATCGGAGGATAATACAAGCTCGGCAAGTGGGCCCGAAAGGGCATTTTTATGTATTAAGATGATGATTTATTGTTATATTGAACACGACAGTTTATAGGTTAAAAACAATTCTTATCATGCCGAGAGTTAAAATTGAGTTATATATAAAAAGGCGTTGTTACAGATACATAGCAGTTACACCACGGAAGAGAATAGGAGGGCTAACAAAGCCAAAAGGGACAAAACAATGTCATAGAAAAGACGAGTGTAGTAAGAGGCTGAATGGGTGAGCTGGAATTCACACTGTAATAAAATGTAAATGGTTTAACTGATTTATATTGTTTGTGATGCATTGGCAAGTCTCCGGAGGAGAAAAAATATCCCACTGTAGTATTAAAATTAGTACATACAGTTATATTTTTTTGAGTGATCTGGAAAAGAAATGAGAAGGCAGAAGACTAAGAGGTATGGCTATTCGTTTCAAATTCCCAAGAGGAAAACAAACAGTGATCAGGAATTCTTTATAAGTAATATCATCTAGATATGCATAGATAGGTTAGAGAGTGAAAAGATAGAGAATGCAAAGTACAGAAGATTGAGGCAGAAAAGATAAGGAAGAGAGGAGCAGAAAGAAATGCTAAAGAACAGAGCTGATATCTGAGGTAAATCAACAAACATTTATTTTGATAAATTGAGGAAGTTGGAGCTTCCCTATCAAGTTGAAGCTTGATAGATGTCAATTGTAGCTGACTGAGGTTAGAGCCTCCTGTAGGTTGGTGCCTGCAGAAAAATAGTGGTGAGAGGGAGTTGGAGCTTGCCTTTGCATCACAAAAATAATAAGATGTGGTTTTCTCCCTTTATGGGTTTCCACTTATATCTTCTGTCTATATCTGTGTTTCCTGTGTGCTGAGATGATTTACCAAATCTGCTTAATGCTTGCTGCACTCATAATAAGTTTGATGTCACATTAATTTAATACTTGCTACAACATATTAAGACTGTTCATATACTAAGGTTGGTTATAAAAGTAAGCTGTAAATAAGATTGATGAAAAATTTAAAAAGCTCATGTATGTGTTAAACTAATTCACCCCCCCTCTCAGTTTAACTAAGAATTCAACACTATAAAACATGATCGCTCAATCACATGCAAGTAAGAGAAAGAAGTAAATCAATCGCACAACACAATATTTTCTTGGGGAAAGAAACTGCTCAAAACCCCTTTATCTCTATTGTATAATAACCCAAGGAATCATGAAACAATACAATGCATTCTCGCTCACAAGAATCACCTGCACTCTACCAATCATCTCACACTAATCTAGGAAAAATTGGACAAACACATAGCCATTTTTGTGCCCACCTTCAGCCTTCCTTGCTCACGCAATTCCTAGGAAAATAAATCCCTATTAAATAGGAATTCCAACCTTCCTTGACTGCGCAATACATCATGGGCATCTTGTGGCTTTATAACTTCACGTGGGAAGTTCACTAATAATACAACTGATAGTTATATTCCCTTTAACCTTGGATCAACTGGGGCTTCATTGCAATTGACATGCATGCAACTAATAATAGAAAATCATCAGTTATATGATAGATCAGTACTTGTGCATTAAATATAATTTAATTCATTGGACCTCTCACTAGCTCATCACTTAGTTAGAACTAGTTAAACTAATTTTAACTCAATTAATTTGATTTAACTAATTACATTCACACCTCACTAGTGCATTAACTGCAACTGGACCCCAAAAATAATAGAATCACTCTACATGCCTCACCTTTGACCCTCAATTTGAAATTATTGAGCTAACTCAACTTTTCTGACTTAGTTAACTAATACAAGTTGTTATGAGATAAGATTGCAATTTATTGTCTAATTTATTTAAGGGAAAAATAAATTAGACACACATTTTCTTGTTGATTTTTCAATATATTTTGTGGCTCTTCATCTTTTGATTCATGTTCTGTTGTAGAGTCTGATTCTTCCTCCTTTAATTCAAACTCTGTCTTCTCAGGTTCCTTTGGTAGGAATTTATGTTTGATAGCATATTTCACCTCTGTAAACACCACATCTCGATTGTACATAACCTTCCTTGTTTATGGGTTCCAAAGCTTATAACATTTTAAACCATCCTCATACCCAATAAAGACACACCTTTTAGATTTACTATCCAAATTGGTTATTTTCTCCTTTGGAACATGTACATATGCATCACAACCAAATACCCTGATATGTGAAAAAGAGGGTTTCTTAATAATCCATACCTTATGTGGAGTCTTATCCTCTAACGTTGATGAAGGTGTTCTGTTAACCAGGTAACATGCAGTCTCCACTACCTCTACCAAGAATTCCTATCCTAACTCGACACCATTGGGCATGCTTCTTTCCTTTTCCGTCAATGTCATGTTCATTCTTTTTGCAACTCCATTTTGTTGAGGTGTGTATGGAGTAGTCTTATGTCGTGCTATACCACACTTCTTATAGAACTCTTCAAATTATTTCTTGCAGAACTCTCCACCATTATATGTCCTCAACACCTTTATCTTCTTCTTTGTCTAGTTTTCCACCAGAGCCCTAAATTATTTAAACGTGTCAAGGACTTCAGATTTATTCCTGAGGAATATATCCATGTATTCATTTAGAATTCATCTATAAATGATACATAGTACACAAACTTACCCAGTGATGGAACCGACACAGGTCCAAAAACATCATTGTGCACAAGCTCTAATATTTGGTTCACCCTCTTAGCACCAAAGGGGAAACTCACTCAATTTTGTTTCCCATATACACAATGTTCACATAATTCAAAATCCAGAGAGAAATTAGACGTACCTTATACCATACCATTACCATGTTGTATTCGAAGGCCCTTCTCTCCAATATGTCCAAGCCTTTGATGCCATAGCATGGTATTTTCTCCAGAGACCACAAGGTTTTCAACTCCACTTCCAGGAACCACACAAACTTACCCAGTGATGGAACTGACACAGGTCTAAAAACATCACTATGCACAAGCTATAATATTTGGTTCACCCTCTTAGCACCAAAGGGGAAATGCACCCGATTTTGTTTCCCATATACACAATGTTCACAAAATTCAAAATCTAGAGAGAAATTAGACATACCTTCTACCATACCATTACCATGTTGTATTTGAAGGCCCTTCTCTCCAATATGTCCAAGCCTTTGATGCCATAGCATGGTATTTTCTCCAGAGACCACAAGGTTTTCAACTCCACTTCCAGGAACCACAGAATTGTTTCACCCGTCAATAAAAATGATACCCAGAATATTGCATAGAGTTCCAATCTGAACTCCCCACATCAATACCAATTCTCCTCGAACCATCTTGCAGTTATCCTTCTCGAACATTGTTTTTACACCTGCATCATCCATCTTTCTTACATAAATCAAATTTCTAGCCAATGCAGGAATATGAAGAACACTAGGAAGTGTTATAATCCTTCCATCTTGCAACTTTAGCTTTAATTTTCTGCGTCCAAAAATTCTAGCCTTCCTGTCATCCCCTGAGAAGACATGACCGCCATCATATTTCTCACACTCGCAGAACCACTCCCTATGGGGAGTGAAGTGAAAGGATGCAAATGATTCAATCAACCATGCCTCATGATCTACATGTATACTTGAATAAGAAGCCACCTTCATCTGATGTGGTTTTTTCCTCTACAAAAGGAACATCATCAGATCCCTTTCCTTTTTCGGGAGCTTTAGATCTACATTCCCTTTTGAAGAGCCCTTCCTTTCCACATTTCCAACACACCTTTACAAGTTTTCTTGGATATTTAGATCTCCCACTCGAGGACTTATTTTTGTTTATGTCATGGGACCGTCCTCGTACAAACAAGACATGTCCATTCTAGCCCTTCATATTTTTCCGTCTCATCTCCTCCTATAGCAAGGATGAGACTATTTCATCAAACTTCAAGGTAATTTTATTGCTACCTATCGCAACAACTAGTCTATCCCATGAATCTGATAGAGAACACAACAAACTGATGCAATTATATTCATATGAAATTTTTAATATCAACATATAACAATATGATTACCATAGTATTAAAGGTGTTCAGATGCTCTATCACCAAGTATCCATCCTTCATCCTCACGTTATACAACTTTTTTCCGCAGGAAAAATTTGTTCACCAAAGACTTAGATTGGTACAAAGTCCCTAACTTGTCCCACAAAGCCTTCGTTGTAGATTCCCCTGATACATTCAACAATACTGAATCTTAAATAAAAAACCGTATTGTGCTCTTTACTTTTCGATCCAAATTCACTCAATATTCATCTGACATTTCTGTTGGTTTAGTACCTAGATCTATTATGATCCACTAATATTTAT
This sequence comes from Pinus albicaulis, assembly GCA_034641835.2. Lineage (NCBI taxonomy): Eukaryota > Viridiplantae > Streptophyta > Pinopsida > Pinales > Pinaceae > Pinus > Pinus albicaulis. Next base: position 267,362,451 of record CM076584.1, read on the forward strand.
CCATCAGCATATCCTTCATCTTGAGCTTCCACAACTCAAAAATCTGACTGTTAAATTTCTTGATCTTTATATTTCCACTCTTCGCCATATTCTTTCACCGCAAGAATTGATCCCATAAATCTCTCACTGAACAGGGTATACCAAAGGCCCAGGAAAAACCCCTCAGCAACAAAGGCGTCTCATTGAAGCTAAAAAAACTCTCATACCAGATGTCAGTTATAACCCTGTAAAGAAATTATCTACAAACGAATTCTTAAAACAGAAATTAAACAATGACGAGAAAATAAAACATAAAATAAATATACATAGATATTTTCCCTTGGATCCCAAAACTGAGACTACCAAATTTTTTTTTTTCATTATGTTCCTTTCAATGTTACAATACATATATATACATGTCAAAGAATTCATAAACCCCAATCCATTAACCCCAGATTAGAACATAATCATAGTTCCCTTGACCGAATCTACAAAATACCATGGGAAAAAAACCATCGTGCCTAAAACCATGTGCAAAACCCATGCACAAAATTATAGGTAGTTTTTCCCACCTATTGTAGGGTCCAAAAAAATAATTTTCTGGGGCATTGCCCCAGACCTCATGTAGGGGTAATACCGCCCCCATACAAACCCTCCAATAGGGGAATCCTCCACCCCCTGTTGCGCCCGACGCAATGAACAAGGGGGGTTGTCAGCCCCCTTGTGACCCCCCCCCCCCCTCGTGTGCGACTAGTCGTGGAAAAAATATAACACACACCCAATAGATTCAAACAGCCAAATTGAAAGTACCTCAGATGTGGATGAGAAGATAGTTTTTACATCACTGAAGAAGGAGATGAATCTGAGTAGCCTTAAGCAATAGGAATATAAGTAAATGACAAAACTCTTCCACAAAAATATATAAGTCAAGAAGACAAGTATCGATGCTTTGTTGGACTCAACATCATAATAGAATCTCATTGCAACAAGACTAGTCAACAAATTGGGATTGGGAGTTTGTGATCATCAAAAGCCATATCCATTCAGATGGGTAAATAGGATGCAAATTTGAAGGTCAAAATAGTGCTAAATTAGATTTTCCATCAGTGTTGATTTTATTGGTGAAGTAGAACTAGATGTAGTTCCTTTTGATGTAAGTGGAGTCGTGTTTGAAATTAAAATACATGTATATGCGCGATGCAATCTTCATGCAATGAGCCAACCAATACCGTCTTGTCAAGGATGGAAAATAATTCACCATAAATACACAAAAAGGAAAGTCAAAATTTTCATTGGTAAGTGCCAACCAAGACAAGAAACTGATCAATTCTAGAAAGAACTTTTTTATATTGTTTTTAAGAGGGAGTTTGTTTGTAGAAGAGTTGGTAAGAGCCTGGAGGGGCTTACTAAGAAACGAAAAAAAACAACTATAAGGGTTGCTACAAGAATATAGAGATGTTTTTTGGGAGCCTAAAGGGTTACCACCCAAGAGGTAAGTGGAGCATGAGATCTAACTATGGCCAAACTCTCCATTTCCAAACATTGGGATATATAGGAAGTTTGTTATAGAAGCAAGTGAGATGAAGAAATAGCTTCAACAACTATTGGAACATGGTGTAATTCAATCAAGTATATCCCCATGTGGGTCACACATCTTCATTGTACCACAAAATGATGAGACTTGGTGGATGTGTATTTATTACAGAGCGTTGAATAAAATCACGCTCAAGAATAGGTACCCCCTTCCCAAGATAGATGATTTGCTAGATAAATTTCACCAAGAAAAATACTTCACCAAGGTGGACTTAAAGTTTGGATATCACCAGGTTCAATTCAAAGAAGAAGATACCTGGAAGACCACCTTCAAAACTAAGAAAGGTTTGTATGAATGGTTAGTAATGTCATTCGACCTATGAAATGCACTAACTAAATTTATGAGGTTAATGAATGAAAAATGCACCCTTTTATAGATTCATTTTTTATTGTCTATTTTGATGATATATTGATATATAGTGCTACCTAGGAGGAGCACATATCACATTTGACACAAGTGTTGGAGACATTAGTGAAGCACCAGTTTCTAGAAAATCCAAATAAGTGTGAGTTTGCACAACAATATTGGGTGTATTTGGGGTATGTGACATGTGGAGGAGAGTTGAAAATAGATCTTTCCAAAATAAATACTATCATTTAATGGCTTATGCCTACTAATATTTCCGAGGTTAAAAGTTTCTTTTGGTAAGCGCAATACTTGAGGAAATTCATAGCCTCATTTTCAACAATAGCACAAATCCATGCCATGACAACAAGTGGCAATAATTTCCAGTGGGGAATGGGTCAGCAAAGAGCCTTTTAGGAGCTAAATAAGAAGATCATTCAAGCACCAATTATGGCACTACCAAACTTGCAAAAACCCTTCTGTCTCTGAAATGGTTCAACAAATATCCTTTTAGGAGCTAAATAAGAATATTAGTCAAGCACCAATTATGACACCACCAAACTTGCAACAACCCTTCGAATTGGACACAAATGGGAGTGGGAACACTATGGGAGCATTCTAGATGTAGGGAAAAAGGCCTGTATGCTACCATTTCATGTGGTAATTCTTAACTGTCCTACCTATGACAAGGATATTTATGCTTTGGTGCAAGATGTGAAGAAGTGGAAGAATTATATGGTGGGGAAGGAAATAGCAATCCACTCAAATCACCAACCACTACAGTAGTTGCAAGCTCAGAATAAGCTACAACAAACCAAGAATTACAAATGGATTGGGTTTATACAACATTTTCACTCAGTGATCAAGTATAAGAAGGGAAACATAAACAAGTTGGCTAGCATTATTTTAAGGCCGCCCACATCAAAGACCACAACTTTGGGTACATTGATGCTCATGGAGCCATTCATCGATGATGCATACATAAAGACATATTCAAAGGATGAGGAATTCAAAATGGTGTTTCAACAGTTGTAGAGCCAAATTCATATGTATGATGGTGACATCAACATTTAATACCATCTCTAGGATATGTTACTCTAGAGGCTAGATAAGTTATGTGTTCCTAAAGGTGAGCGATTGCAGTTGATTAGAGAGGCTTGCACCTCCAAGGTTGTAGGGCACTTTGGTGTAGGGAAGACAACGACCAACTTGTATAGGTATCTGTATTGGCCCAAGATGCAAGAATAGGTAGTTAATTTCATAAGAGGACGCATGCTTTGCTGTACTAGCAAGCCTATTAACAGGAAAAAAGCTTTATACCATCCTTTGCATGTACCCACTCCTCCATGGGAAAGCATTTCCATGGACTTTATGGAGGTTTACCAATAAATCAGAAGGGACATGACTACCTATTAATGGTAGTTTACAAGTTTAGTAAGGTGTATTCTGATGCCTTCTAAAAAGACCATCAATAGGAAAGAAACAACAAACTTGTTCTTTGGGCAGGTCTGGGTACACTTTGGGATACCAAGGAGGATTGTTTCAGTAGGGACACACTATTTATCAGTGTATTTTGGACTACATTATGGGAGAATATGGACACGAAGTTAAATAGGTATAAAAAATTCTATGCTTAGATAGATGGGAATACATAAGTAATCAATAGGTATTTGGTGTAGCTTTTGAGGGGTTACAATCAGAATCATCTGAAGAACTAAGATGAAAATTTTGTATATGTATAACACCCTTGTAATAGTGCAATCCAAACTTCTATTGGTAAGTCCCCATTTAGAACTTGTTTAGAACTTGTTTTGGATATTTTTCCACCTTCACCTTTGGATATTGCATATGGGTAGAAAGGAGGAGTGAGGGAGGATCTTACAAAGGATGCTTTGAGGGATGGAAAAATTGTTGAGAAGATCTAACGAATCCATATACAAGTACAAGAGACACTGCAAAATTCATAGGAAAAATGTAAGGCCATACATGATCAACATTGAATAGAGAAGTTTTTCAAGGTGGGAGACAAAGTATGGTAACAGTTGAACAAGGAGAGGCTACATGGTCTTGGTAATAAAATCAAGGCTATACAATATGGCCCCTTTGAGATATTGGAAAAGGTGGGAGATAACACCTACAAACTCAGTCTACCCCGATACATGTGCATTTACTCAGTTTTGAATGTAGAGAATTTGAAACCCTATGAGCCTTCCATGCTAGATCAGGAAGAGGAACAAGTCCTGCCTTCTGTGGAATATTTGGCACTAGATGCTCATGCAGAGTTGACATAAGATACAAGTTTTTAAAAGCGGTCCATAACTGCGAGAGGGGGGAAACATGACCTTTGGTAGATTGGGTTTAAAAGAAAACTTCTAAGCAAGGCTAAATGGTACACCCAAGAGAAGGTGGAGGAAACATTTCCTCACCCCATTTAGTATAAGCTTTTGGGGACCAAAATCCTATCAAACTAGGGAGGTGTGATCCGGATTGGATAATTATATTGTCTGTCATCCATCTTAATGATTTTATAGGGGAAAAAGAGGAGGCATTAACTCATAAGACCATTTTTACCGGTGGGACCTAGTTTGTCAAATTGGGGTCTAAAATATTTCAAGAGAATTTTGAGGCATCAAATGATGTTTTTTGGGGGTAAATTTTTTCTACTTTAGTATGACACTTTTATTTCATATTCTACACACAAAAAAATTTCCAACAACACAAGAATCACCTCAATCGAATTCTGTATGCAAAATTTATGCCACTCAAACGTTGAGATTCTCGTTTTCACCACCGTAATTCAAGAGGATTCCATGTCAACCCCCATTACTTAAGGAAAAAGGGCTAGCTACGAGATCATGATGAAGAAAAATCTAGAAGAGTCCATATTATAACTCTGGTTAAGAGTTTAGGGAGTCAAAATTAACCACTAGTAGGCTATCGGGTTGTGTTATAACCGAGCCACTATGAGGAAAAAGGGGTCCATTCTTTTGAGTGCACTTGTTCCATAGATGAGCTGAGTAGCTGAGAGGGATAGAGAGATAAAACATAGATAGGATTTGTGCACTATAGTGACCCAAACCATAAACCTTACTTCTTTGTACTCACAATCATTTTCTATTCATAGAAATATAACATAGAAGCCTCACCTTCGAGATGGGTTTTCTCCTGAAAAGGTTTCCCAATGTTGAAATGTCAACAAGAAATGTGTGTCTAATTTAATTTTCCCTTAATTATATTGGACAATAAATTGTAATCTTATCTCATAATCACTTGTAATAGTTAACTGAGTGTGATAGAATCAGTTAGCTCATGAAATTCAAGTTGAGGGTTGGTGAGGCATGTAGAGTGATTCTATTTGTTTTAGAGTCCAAGTTATAGTTAGTGTATTAGTTTAATGCATGAGAAATCAACTAACTCAATTAAGTGAGTTAAAGTCAGTCTAACTAGTTATAACTGATTGTTGCGCTAGCAAGAGGTCAAGTGAATTAAATCAGATTTAATTCACATGCAGTAATCTGTCAAGTGACTGATGATTTACTATTAATAGTTGCATGCATGTCAGTTATGATGAAGACCCGGTTGAGACAGAGGTTAAAAGAATGTTATCTATCAATTGTATTATTAGTAAATTTCTGGTGCATAATTAGACAACCATAGGATTTCCCATGATGTATTGCGCAGTTTTGGAAGGTTGAATTTCCTAATTAATAGCGATCAATTGTTCTTAGAATTGTGCAAGGCAGGCAGGTTGAGAAGAGGCAGGAAATTGGCTAAGTGTTGGTTGATTTTGTCTGGATCATTGTGAGACAGTTGGTAGAGTGCAACAGACTCTTGTGAGAAGCATGCATTGTATTGTTTCATGATTCCTTAGTTGATTATACAATAAATATAGAGGGGTTTTGAGCAGCAAGCTTTCCCCAGAAAATTTCAGGTGTTGTGGATTTGATTCTTTCTCTTACGTGGTGTGATTGTGCAATCGTGTTTAATTTCCACAAATTAATTATAGAAGGATTCGGTAACTTTCTTTATAATATTTCATGATTGGATTGAACCCATTGCTATACATATTGTTGGTGCAATTTATCCATGGTATCAGAGTGCCAGAAATCACTATATTGGAGAAGAAATTGAGTTTGTGTTGAACAACATTCGAATTTGCAAAAATATTCTTTGGTTCGACAGGCAGATCAATATGGATTTCAATGGATTAAGATTGGAATATGCACTCGAGGGAAATTCTAATTATATTGCATGGAAAGACAAAATGGGGGCAGTTCTGGAGGACAACAGGTTGAAGGAATTTATCGACACTGATATTCCAAGGCCCGCAGCAGCAGATGTATCTATTCTTGATGCTTGGAAAAAGAAGCTTGCAAAGGTGAGGAGGATCTTATTAGAGGGAGTTCGAGATCACATTGTCTCGAGTCTCCATGGAAAGGCGACTCCATATGTAATGTGGAAAGCCTAGATAGATCTGTTTCAGAATAATAGTGACCACAGGAAATTGGCACTGAAGGACAAGCTCGGGAAAATCAAAATGGAGAAAGGCGACACTATTCTGAAATACTTGAACAAGTTTATCCAATGTAGAGATGAGCTTGGAAGTGTCGGGATTACTATAGCGGATGATGACTTGGTGAGCCTAGCATTTCTAGGTCTTCCCAAGAGCTAGCATAGTTATAAGGACTCTGCCAATGGGAGGGAGAAGCTACTAGATTGGGAGCGACTTTGGTCCGATTTGGTACAAGAATAATTCAGGAAGAATACTAGGGATGGATCCTCATCCAAGACAGATGATGAGGAAAATTGCACCTTGGATGGTAAGGAAAATAAGGGGAAGGGAAAGAAATCATATTCCAAAACTGAGACCAAAAAAGAAGAAGTGTGACATGTCTAGAGTGAAATGTTTCACTGTCACGAGCATGGACATTATGCCACTAATTTTCCATGGAAGAAGTAGAAGAACAAGAAGGCTTCAGGATCTGCAGCGGGTGATGCTTTAGCTTCACAGTTTGAGTTGGACTTCTCACTCATCGCATGCATGGTGTCTAGTGCGCTGGGATCAGTGTGGTACTTGGATAGTGGTGCATCTTTCCACATGACGGGAGACAAAGAACTCTTTAATAGCTTGGAGGAGAAGGACATCCAGATGCACATCAAGATGGGTGATGACAGGAGGTATAACGCTACCAAGATTGGTACAGTTACTTTCTAGAGACAGTAAGGTAAACCTTTCTTATTAAAATATGTCATGCATGTACCAGGCTTGAAAAAGAATTTAGTTTCAGTTGCTATGTTGGAGGATAGAGGATATGATGTGGTTTTCAGTGAAGGGAAAGCATTCCTTCGTTACAAAGCCACATGACAGGTTAAGAATATTGGGGTTCGTGTGAAGAACCTCTACAAAGTTGATGTAGATGGTTACGCAACATTGATGAGTAAAGTAGATAGAGTGGTGAGTCAGGATGAGGGTGAGTTATGGCATAGAAGATTGGGCCATCTACACCACAGTGCTTTGAAGGTCACGCAACAGATTTCTACGAGGCTTCCAAAGGGTACTCTTGCGCAGATAGACACATTAAAGGGATGTACCATGGGGAAGTATACAAAGGCCAATTTTCACGAGAAGGAGAACCGAGCAGTGGAAATCCTTGAGAGAGTTCACTCAGATGTGTGTGGACCATTCTCTACAACTTCTACAACAAAGCATGGGTATTATGTGATTTTTGTTGATGATTTTTCTATAAAGTGTTGGATCTAATTCATGCAAAAGAAAGATCAGATGTTCTCAAAATTTTGTGAGTTCAAAGCATTGGTTGAGAAAGATATAGGGAAGCAGGTGAAGGCTCTGAGGAGCGACAATGGTGGTGAGTACATCTACAATGAATTCAAGAACTTTTGTGCCAAAGAAGGAATTCAAAGAGAGTTGATTGTGCCTCATAACCCACAACAGAATGGGGTTACAGAAAGAAAGAACATAATAATTGTGGGTGTGGCACGAGCTATGTTACATGATCAGCACCTACTGTTGCATTTGTGGGCAGAGGCATGCAACACAACGGTATTTGTGCAGAACTGTAGTCCTCATCGGATACTTGGCATGAATACACCAAAGGGGGATTTTTCTGGTAAGAAACCTGATGTTTCATATTTTAAAATTTTTTGCTCATCAATCTATTTCCATGTGACCAAATATTCCAGGAAGAAGCTAGAACCAACAACAGATATTGGGATATTTGTGGGGTACACTAATACTCCCCACAAATATCGGGTGTATTTTCCGAACAACAGGATGATAGTTGTCAGACAGGATGTAAAATTTGATGAAAAGAAAGCCATGTAATTGTCCCTTGAGAGGGAGCTTGATTTGCATGCAGATGAGGAACTCTTGGTTCCAAAGGATGAACCTCAATATGTGTAGCAGCCACATGAGGAGGATTGTGGAGTGGCAGAAACCACTCATGTAGAGTCATCCACCAGACATGGTAGGAGGTGCACCAGAGAGGCTGAGAGATTGAGACCTGATGTGGCAGAACATGTAGGAGCACCTACATCACAGCGCGGACAAAGAAAATCACCAGACAGGTATACTGGATACATGGCTCTTATGAGCAAGTGTATTGTGATAGAACCATCCTCTTTTGAGGAAGTAGTGTAACAACCAACTTGGGTTGATGCCATGGTTGAGGAGTATGACTCCATCGTCAGGAAAAATGCATGGGAATTTGTCCCAAGACTAGTCGGGAAGTTAGTGGTAGTATCTAGATGGATCTATATGGTGAAGTAGGCAACAGATGGGTGCGTGGAGAAGTACAAGGCTAGATTTGTAGCCTGGGGTTCCAACAGGTTGAGGTGATTGACTATGAGGATAATTTTGCACCAGTTGCACGATAATCATTGATTAGATCTATCCTTGCACTCTTGGCGTAGATGGGTTGGCAGATACATCAGATGGATGTAAACACTGCATTTTTCAATGGATTTATTGAGGTAGAAGTGTACATTAAGCAGCCATAAGGTTTTGAGACCTTTGACAGGGAGTCGCATGTGTGTAGACCCAAAAGAGCACTGTATGGGCTGAATCAAGCACCTCGTGCTTGGTACACAAGGATTGGCAGCTATTTCACCAGGTTGGGCTTCATGAAGAGTGAAGCGGATGCGAACCTATACCAAATTGTGGTTGATGGTAAGATTTTGATTATCTTACTTTATGTTGATGATCTTATTCTGACAGGTGATGAGCAGCTCATAACTTCTTTCAAAGAGGATCTTGCAAGAGAGTTTGAGAAGAAGGACATGGGACTCCTTTAGTACTATTTCCTTGGTTTGGAGATATGGCAGTGGGATGGGGAGCTATTTATTTCTCAAGGAAAGTATGCTAAAGAGATTCTGAGGAAGTTCCACATGGAGAGTTGTAAACCCATGGAGACTCCTCTTGCAGGAAACTGGAGGAAGGAGGATGCTACTTTAGGTGAGGTAGTGGACGCTACTATTTACAGGAAGCTTGTGGGTTCACTCATGTACTTGGTGAACACACGACCAAACATATGCTACATAGTTAACCAACTTATTCAAGCTATGGTTAAGCTGACCAAGCTCTTTTGGAAGGCGGGGAAGCATGTCTTGAGATATCTCAGGGGCACTACAAAGTATGGATTATGGTACAAATGGACAGAGGGAGTGAAGCTTCAAGGCTTCACTGATGCAGATTGGGCAGGAAGTCCATCAAACAAGAAGAGCACATCAGGAGGGATCTTCAGTATAGGATCGACAACAGTTTCTTGGTAAAGTAGGAAACAAAGATCAATTGCACTCAGTTCAACTAAGGCAGAGTACATGGCAACCAATTAGGCAACATGTGAGGCCATCTGGATGAGGAGGATACTTTTTTATTTGTTTGGTCATCAGATGGATCTGACGATGGTACATTGTGATAACCAGAGTTGCATAAAACTCTCGGTTAATCCAGTATTCCATGACAGGTCCAAGCATATTGACATCTGGTACCACCATCTCAGAGATTGTGTTTAGAGACGCGTTATGTTACTTTAGTACCACGAAGGATTAGGATGCAGATATTCTAATGAAGGCGCTCACCAAGAGAAAATTCGAATACCACAGAGGCATGATCGGGGTAGCTGATAATTCCTTTCTTGTTGAGAGGGAGTGCTGAAAAGTCAACAAGAAATGTGTGTCTAATTTAATTTTCCCTTAACTAAATTGGAAAATAAATTGTAATCTTATCTCATAATCACTTGTAATAGTTAACTGAGTGTGATAGACTCAGTTAGCTCATGAAATTCGAGTTGAGGGTGGTTGGTGAGGCATGTAGAGTGATTCTATTTGTTTTAGAGTCCAAGTTGCAGTTAATGTATTAGTTTAATGCATGAGAAATCAAGTAACTCAATTAAGTGAGTTAAAGTCAATTTAACTAGTTGTAACTGATTGTTGCACTAGTGAGAGGTCAAGTGAATTAAATTTAATTTAATTCACATGCAGTGATATGTCAAATGATTGATGATTTACTATTAATAGTTGCATGTATGTCAGTGCCGATGAAGACCCAATTGAGACAGATGTTAAAGGGATGTTATCTATCAGTTGTATTATTAATAAATTTCTAGCGCGCAATTAGACAACCATAGGATTTCCCATGATGTATTGTGCAGTTTTGGAAGGTTGAATTTCCTAATTAATAGGGATCAATTGTTCTTAGAATTTCGCAAGGCAGATAGGCTAAGCAGAGGCAGGAAATTAGCTAAGTGTTGGTCGATTTTGTCTAGATCACTGTGAGACAGTTGGTAGAGTGCAACAGGCTCTTTTGAGAAGAGTGCATTGTATTGTTTCATGATTCCTTGGTTGATTATACAGTAACGATAGAGGGGTTTTGAGCAGTAAGCTTTCCCCAGAAAATTTCATGTGTTGTGGATTTGATTCTTTCTCTTACTTGGTGTGATTGTGCAATCATGCTTAATTTCCACAAATTAATTGTAGAAGGATTCAATATCTAGCTCTAGAATATTGCATGATCGGATTAAATCCATTGGTATACATATTGTTTGTATAATTTCTACACCTAAGATATATCTTATGTCAAATTTGTTTGTGAGTTTCTGTTTCGTTGTTCTCTACTTTGTGCATAAATTATGATTTGCATGCATACACAATAAACAATAATCTACAGATCTAGAAATATGAAGAGAAATAAATCCTAATAGTGCAAATTTCATATTTTTAAATTTAGTTATATCAAATGTGTTGTGATGAACTGCATAATGGAATATTCACGATAGTTTATGGATCGTTCGTGGTGGGATCAACCTGCTTATGCTTCACTTAGTGCAAAGCAGAGCATGCAACTCAAATGGGCACATTAAAAATACATGATTCAGGACTACTACATAGATTCAGTTAAATTTCCCACTCCTCTAGCAGAGTGCGCATGAAGGATGCCAATTTGACTCCTATGAAACATAATTTTGATTACACGAAGGTGGAAACAAACGAATTTTAGCTCCATTTTGAAGTTTCAATTAAAAGTAGCAATTATGAGTGATGATTTCCATGGCACTTCTTCACTAAAACAGAAGGGCTCATGTAGCACCAATGGAAAAAGTCACTAATGCTGATGTGATTGTTGAGTTGTAAACATTTAATAATGTGATAAATTCAACGACTTCTATGTTGTGCTCGCATTAGTAATTTTCAATGGTTTTTAGATTTTCATTATGTTATTCCATTAAGTTTTTAGGGATTTTTATGAAAAAATGATATTGAATATTTAAGATCAAAAGGAAGAGGTAATGGTAAAGTGAAATTGTATTTCCATAGCTAAATGAGATCAAGTGCAGGTAAAATCTTAGCATAGATGGTTCTCCAGTTAGTTTGGAAGTTGTGTATCTAGGGAAGGATCCCTCATTAGTTGTAGAGACTTGCATGTAGATTGCAATATGCTAGTGAGGTTATGCAACAACTTGTGAATGTTGGTCAATGATTGAATTCAGGAGATCCGTGATTAAGGAGTTCAAGAGTGGGGCTCAGAGGTTCAACTTGCCAACTACCCCTCTACAAAGGCTATGAGACAACTTGATGGAGCTCAACTTGGGCTAGACATTGTAAATCTTCTAAAAAAATGTTTTATTATACTTTTTTTGTTGTGTATATGTGATAATGTAAACACTAAAAAAAGGCGTTGGAATTAATTCTTACATTAATGTAGTAAGTCACATTTTATGGTGAGTTGTAAGAGGAGGTTGAGATATTCTCTCAACTTCTCCTCCTAAATTAGATTCCATAATAAAGTCATATCAGAATGTAATATTTAAATGTGCTTATGAAATATTACTTAATTTTAATTGCACAAGTTTAATTTGCCAAATTTAAAAATAATTGAGCCTCCGTGGAACTACTATCACTGGGAAGCTTCATCAGCCCTGCAAGACTTAAATTTTGAAAGAAGACATGATGTAAGACCTGCAAATGATGGGATGGGGAAGAGACCTACGTAATTTTGTGAGAATACTAACTTCGCTCCAAAGAGTTTATATTTTGCTCTTTATCAGGTAAAAAGAAAATAAATAAATACATATGTATTATCTTTCAACCCTACTCTACGCGCGAATGGGATCTTGACTGAGAATTTAGAGTAGATTCTTAGTGCATTGTTTGATTATCCAAGAACATGATGGCACTCCGGGTTATACATACTCATTTAACATGATCCTGAATTCAATCCACTTCTGCAATATATATATATATTTTAACTATGCTTAGGTTAAGTTAGAATTAATTTGCTCTGGGATGGAAGAATGGTTAATTTATTCATACTGAGATGCTATTATCATGATTATGCTAAGTAAAGCTCCGTAGAGTTTGGATGTTCAATGAGCATTCCCTTATAAGTGGCTTGGGATTTTCATTGAGAATTCCCTATAAGTGGCTTCTTAGAGTGTTATGGCTTCTCTCCTCAGTGTGCTAGGCTCAGGATGGTGGAGCCCCCCCCAAAAATAATTTTTATTCTCAAACCCTTCCCAGAGCGTAAGTAACTTCTATCTTCAAACCCTTAACATAGGGTATGAATCTGAAACCCAGTGAATACTAAACTCCATTCAAACCAATTAACCCATTGAAAGGCCATGGAGGGGATGGTGAGTAAGACCTCTTCATCAAACTTTTACAGGCAGTTGCGAGTTCCCTTTGTAGCTATGCCAGTAATTATAGGTAGGAAAGGAGCAAACATCCAGAGTTTCCGAAACTTCCCGGGGATCTCTTCCCTTAGACTATCGAATCAATCTGGAACACTTCATATATATGGTGAATCAGAGGAGGCTGTACATGGCGTTGCCTGGGCCATTGAACTTCGTCTGTGTTCTGTCGTGGCCAAAGCCCAGGGATACCATCCTGACTTTTTCGTCTACTGTTTCTGCAAATCTCTTGAACAGCCACTTTGTGCTGTGGACAAAATTTGTTTTGAAATTTTTTCAGGGGAAGCACCTTCGATAACCTCTGAATCGTGTCTCTGTTTCAAATCTGGAACAATATGCGAGGAGGGGTCAAGTTATGTGAGGTCTGTACGCGATCAAATGCATTTTAAATCTAAATATGATATGAATGGCTTGTGTGACCAGTTCTCGAAAAATGTCTCTATTTCAGAAAATGCCTTGTATTCCTACTGGGACTTTTCGGCTTATGGGGATAAGCTGCTTTCATGCCTTCAATTCCTGCGCTCACAGAATGAGGAAACGAGTCGGATAGTTAAATTGATGATTCGATTTGGAAAGCAACTTTTTCGTGGGCCTAATTTATATGAACAGCTAGGCACTGGAGATTTCGTTTCCCTGCCAAGCATCAGGGAGAAAAGGCTGAATTATAACTTCTCCACTGCATGTTCAGAGACAACTGTAAGAGCTGCTAGGCTTCAGTTAGAACGGCTGGAATACGTGAAGGTCTCCAGTCGAAAGAAAATCAGCATTCATGTGGCAGATATTGAAGATCTTGGACGGCCTCAGCGATTTAATGTGTCTGTTCGCTGTGATAGTAATGAGGGCTTATTGCAGAACAGTGAAATCAAACGCATTTCTGATGCCAAAGATTATTTTCAGGTAAAGTGCCAATGACCCACTTTTGTTTTTTTGGTTAGTTCGATCTAAAGGGGTTTGAATCTTGAATCCTATGCTTTGAATCTTGAATCCTATGCTTTATAGGATACTATTATAACATGGGATTTGAATCTTAAATATGATGGTTTACATTGATTTGAATCTTGAATTTTATGCTTTATAAAGTAGTAATTGGGGATTTGTATATAACAGGGGATTTGAATCTTAAATATGATAATTTACAGAGGATTTGAATTAAGGGATTTGAATCTTAAATATAAGGGTTTACATACTACTTTATAACATAGCTATTATTATTTCAACTGTCTTAAATATGATGGTTTACATAATACTTCATAACAGAGCTATCATCACTTAAGCCACCGTTGAGCGTCCAAACTTCATTCAATTAAGTTTGATCTTTTCAGATGGTTTACATAATACTTCATAACAGAGCTATCACCACTTAAGCCACTGTTGAGCGTCCAAACTTCATTCAATTAAGTTTGATCTTTTCTGAATAAAATGCAGATAAATTTATTGAAAGTATTTATATGAAGTGGATGTAGGTGCTAGATGTGGATCGGGGAGCATCGGATCAGGAACTTGAGAAGGCCTATAGGAGGTGTTTGATCCGAATTCAGTTTGATCAACATGGGGTTGGATCTGAAAATGCCATTAGGGTCGCTGAAGAAGCGTATGTTAATCTACAAGATCCTGCAAGGCGAGATCGATACCTCCGGAAAGTTGTAGAATCAAGCGAATCTGCCGTACCCAGCCCCTGTTCCAAGACCCTACACAGTTCAGAACAAAAGGCTGTAATTACAAGAGTTCGCAGGCTGCCAAAAAGACATGGGTTCGTTACCTTCTGTAGAGAAGGGCAAACAACAATGGATTTCAGGCTGGGAGTTGCGACACACGAAGTGGACTTCAATAACATTCGCCCAGAAATGGTGGAATGGGTTGAGAAAGCATGGAGGGATCGAACCCCTGATCAATTACTTGTTTTTCCACACCCGGGCAGGTTTCTGGTAGTAAACATCCGTTACAAAGAGACTGAAACGTATGTTACAGAGGATTGGAAATTTCGTATTTCACATGTAACAGAAGCGGATAGGCTAGGGATGGTCAGTAACAAGAGATGGGAATGTGGACTGAGTAGCAGATGGTTTAAGTGGAACGATGGAATAACGGACAGTAGGAGCATGGAGTCAATTGTGAAGACCGATGTGGTTGCCCTTGTCAAAGAAGCAGTCAATTTTAGTGGAGGCACTTGTTCATGATGGTAAAGGTCCACAGAAGCTATTTAGTTCTGTAGAATAGTTTAATGGTAAATGCACCCTTTCAAGGGCTTGTTAGCGTTAGCTTGAATCAAATTATTCACTTTGTTCAAGCATGGCTCATGTAAGAAGTTTACCCTTAATATAATCCGAACTAGGGCCTTCATTTGGGGTTTCACTTGGTTTTTTATTTTAATATGTTTCTTTAGCTCATACAATGAATGTTTCGAGTTGTTTGATTTTGAAGAGATAAAAGGTAGATTTGGCTTTGGTTGTGGTTAGAGTTTTGTAAGGAGGAAAACACACTGGTATAGCAGATTGGGTTTTGATGGTTGTTAATATGTTGGGAAAAAGAAAATATTTATGTGTATTAATATTTTTATAGAGAAAAATGTTTCTATGATGGATTTGATTTTGGTTATTAATAATATTTTTTTAGTGTGAAAATATTTTCATTAGTGTGTTAGATTTGGTTTTAGTTGTGGCTAATATTTTGCAAAGAGGAAAATATTAGTGTAATAGTTTTGGTTTTGGTTATTGTTGATATTTGTAAAAATGGAAAATATTGTGTGTTTTTGGTAGATTTGTCATTGCTAAAATCTTATAAGATGCAAAATACTAGTGTGGTAGATTTGACGCACTAGATTTGGCTTTAGTCATTGCTAGTGTCTTTCCACCAAGAGAATACCTTTGTGTGTGGATTGCGGGTTGGAGGGGAGGGGCGAAGGAGACTGGGGTGGTGAGTACATGCATATAGGTGAAGGAAACATTGGTGCCATAGATTTGTTTTTTAGTAAAAACTAATATCTTGTAAAGATGAAAATATTTGTGTGTGAGGAAAACAATGATGTTATAGATTTGACTTTCATCATTGCTGATATCTTGCAAAGGAGAAAATACTTTCTTGTGTATAAGGAGGAAAATATGTATGTTTATGGAGGGTGATGGCAAATATTATATGTGTATGTGTGCCGAATTTTCTATCCAACAACATAGTTAATCTAGTCTTTTGGGTTAATATCTTAAATGCATATGTTCTTTGTTTGTGTTGACTATCTAGGAACATAGTCAATATGTTTTTTGGGGGTTATTATCTTAAATACATATGATATGCTCTCTCACTTTGTGCATATATGTGTGTGTCAAATTGCCTCTCTAGCAACATAGTTAATGTGTTCTTTATCTCATAGTCTTCTATCTAGTAATGTCGTAGCTTGGAAAAATGTCATAGTCACCTTTCTCCCTTTTCACATATGAATATTCTTTTTTCAAAACCTAGGCCTCAACATGTGAATATTCTGAGGTAACTTTTATAGGACTTGCATTTTCTTTTGGAAGATCATTGTTCTTAAAATACACTAGATGTCATGACGTCCTACTACAATTGAGATCTTGAACCTCTTCTATATCCTCTTGTGAATGCAAAGATTGAAATATGTTATTTGGAGAAAGATGTTTTGCAAGATTTATGCTTGGAGAAACGCTAAGGCCTATTAGCATGATGAGACCCCATTGGGGGCCAATTTTTTTATTTTCTTTTTGGAAACTTATCTGAAACCTTGATCATCATTATTTTAAGGAATTGGGGTGGGCTTAGAAGATGTTGGAGGATCTTTGATATTTGGACATTTTTTTGCAAAGTTCCCATACTCATTGCAAGTGTTACATTTGAAAGGAGCCCACTCATAATCAAGAGATTGAAGGTGACTCCAACCCTCCAAATCAAGTTGAACTTCCTCAAGGAATCCCTTATCAAAATCTATTTCCACACTAATTTGATCACAAGTGAAAATATTGCCTTTAGGCATTATGTGGGTTATATACTAGCCCAATTGTTTTCATGATCCATATTTATGAAGGTAACAAAATAAAATATAGATTTATAATAAAAACATAGAGATACAATACAACTTGACTTCCATTACTAAATGGGATGTGGTGAAACTATAAAAGTGTAGAATGAAACAAACTACTTGAATAGTGGTAGCTTAGTTTTGAGAGGAGATGTGACGATTATGTAGATTCACCAGAGCACATTATCATGAGGTTGAAAGACACTTATTAACTAAAGCAACAATGATGAAACCCAAAACATCAAAAGACATAACCTTAGGAGATGAAATTCCAAATGGTTTGTGTGCCTCGATGGGGTTAAATGGTACAACAATTTCTCGGGGTTGTAACTTTTACATACGATCTTTGTCTGGCACACTTGATAGCTCATTGGAAAGGTGTAATTGAGAAGTACATATTTTGATTGGGCCCACACAAGAGACAATGGATATCACTTTGATCTTGCCACATCAACAAAACATCATTTAGGGCCTCAAAATGACCTCAAAATTTTACAAATCAAAAAAATTGTAGAAAAATTTCCAAGATGGAAAACTATGCTTTGAGCCAGTGGAATAGGTGGGTGTCCATTGATATCCATCTAGATAATTTCAATTTCTTTGAAAGTATCCTCACCCCATAAGAGAATAGGGAGATGCAAAAGTATAATTTTCCATGTTTGTATTGAAGTCAACGGTATAGTGGGTTAGGAACATTCCTTTGGAACACATGAATTAGGGGACATATTGGAGATATGGTCCCTAACTTATTTTCTTTAAAATTTAAGTATAAGAACTTTTACCATAACAAAACATGGTGACAAGATCTAGATACCCCCAATTATAGTGTTTGGACTAGGCTGGAGGCCAATAAACTTACCTATTAATCTTTTGTCTTTCAGAACACCGATTTTCCAAGTTGTCGCAATGGAACCTACATTCAACTTGGCAATGAAATCCCTTTATTTGATACATCTATACTTTTCACAATTGAGATTGTCCCCATAAGAAGATGAGGAGAGAGAATTTACGTTAGAGGAGGGATGAGGAAAAACCATTGTGAAGCTAGCCTTCAAAAGGGATGAGCTGCACACAGGAAAAGACACCCCTTACAATAGAGAAGCTAGCATTCGAAAGGGATGAACTGCACATAGTTAAAGATGTTCCCCGCAGTAAGGAAAACATAGAGAGGCAACCAAAAACCCATGGACCAATGAAAATACTTCATGATGACATCAATGGAATGTGGATCTACAAACTACACAATGGTTCAACATAGAGATGAAGTGGTGGTGTCTAAGATATGTATTCTACAAACTAGTTCAACTTCTTTGAGTAGAGACAAGTGGTGGCTGTTAGGGAAACCCTAGCCATGACAAGAGCACATCCAAAAAGTTCAAAGGGACAAAATACAAATTTCTTTCTTTTTCCTCAAAAAATATTAATGTCCTTTAATGTTTCAAATTGACATTTAATTAAATGTTTGTCCTTGCAAATTTCTAGAAAAGTTAAGAACCAAAATTTGTTCCCAACACATAATTTCGTGTTTAATGTATGCTTTTGGGAAACAATTATACAAACACTATCTACAAAGAATATAGTAGTTTTGAGGGTTTTTTGCAATATCGAGTCTATGTTTTTATAGACTCACTGGATCTCATAGGATGTATAATGACATGAACGGAAATTTGGATCTCGAATTAGGGTTGAAACTAGTAGATGAAGATGTATAATTGATGGAATACTTAGAAAACTCTCTAACCAAGGATCTGATCTTTATAAAAAATATGCACATTTATTCTCCATCACATAGCTCGACCTGTCATCATAATTATTCTTTGGGGTCATTCCATCATGCCATGATGAATGTGAGTGCATCCCTCCTTTGATCTCCTAACTCTTCTTTGCTTGGCACATACGACTCAAAAATTTTGGCTGCGGAGATCCCTTCTCTATTTTTGGTTGCTCATGTGGGTCTTTATGAGGATGTTAATCTGGAAATTAACCATTTTGAGATTAATTCTAACTCTCCTTCCTTGAAAGGAGAATCAACCTCTCAATTTCATTTTCTTGATTTTGTTGATTCTGTTAAGGGTGGTGGTTTCATCGATCTATGTCTAAGGCTAGAGGAATTAAGACGACCATTTCCTATGTCCAAAAAAATGCATGAGGGTAAATAATAGTGAAAGCTCATTATATCTCGAGAGACAAATATTTCACTACTAATGGGAAAGGATATTCCACTCATTTTGGTTGTAGATATACTTCATAAAACCCTAGTTGGTAATTTTTTTGAGTGACTATTTAAGATTAGCCATTTATTTTCCTTGATGGCCAAAAATTAGATTCCATTATTTGGATAGGGGCTAGTAAGTCATTGTATGTTGAGGGGGTGGTATGGTTTCATATTTAGTGTGAGGAGGATGGACATACAATCCGAGCTCAAAGGTGGTTTTTGAATCATATTATGTTTGGGTTTAAACCGTAGCATCCCCCCTTTGATACGTAGACTGTTATGGATGTGAATATTATCTTTAGTTGAACTACACAATTTTCCCTTGCATCTGTGAGGATGGATTTAAAGCCATATAAAATTTCATTGGCTCTTATATCATGGGTGAATTTTGTTTCTTGGATAAAAACACATGCTTCATGGCTCAAATTTTGGTCTGTATTCCTTTTGAATATTTATAAATTATTAATGCATATTTTATATTATTTAGATGTTCCTTTTTGTTGTTATATATTCCATGTATCAAGTCATTTGATGGCAGATTGTTCCCATCCATTCACCCCTCATCAACAAGGGATGAAATCACCTATGAAAGGAGGAGAAACCAAGGAGAAGAATATCATAATCTTGGATGGCATTGGTTCTATGGAAATTTGTGGTCCTCTTGGGAATGTATTAGATAGGAATATGGTTCTTACATCTCACCCATAGGTTAATAATGGAGCACATGTGAATGAAGGGGGTTTAATTGTCTTTGTAATTACTTAGAAAGACAACCAAAAGGCCATTCGTTTAATAATCAATCTTGGGTTCGTAGGGAACTTATGAATTGTCGTGCACCGTATATGCTAGTATAATCATGTATGTGTTTTGAAGTTGCAGTAAGTAAATAATTTTCACAATTCAAGATATAAGGATGCTTTTACAAGTCACCAAGTAACCTAAATGACACCAAACTTGCAGGAATGGAAAGCAGACTATCTGATCTATGTTGCATGAAGGTGAATTGAAGGAAAGTAAATCATACTTGCAGGAAACGTAAATCACACTAGCTTATATAGATGAATTTCTCAAGTGTTAAGAATGATCTTAATTGTTTTAATTGATATACCACTGCATGTGCAATGGAAATTCATTCAATTACAAAACATTAACTCACACTTTCATCTGAAGAAATTGAAACCATGAACCAAATGCATAAAATAACCAATCCAAACTGTTTAGGAAAACAAAACTATCAAGTTTTTGAAAATAAGAGTAATGTTAAAGGTATAACAAAGTTGCAACAATATGCACCTGCATGTGTAATGGAAATGCGTTCACTTCAAAACAATAACTCGCACTTTCTGTGAAGAAATTGAAACTATGGATCAAATGCACAAATAACCAATCCAAATTGTTTAGGAAAATAAAACTATTAAGTTTCTGAAAAGAAGAGTAATTTTAAAGCTACGATATAGTTGTAATGAGTTGTAGTAGCAACCCTAACTCAGATGATGTTGTAATTCCTTCAAAAATTTGATTAGTTAGTGAATAAAGATAATATTAACAACAAAGTTGCCTAAATACACTTTCAATTTGTAGTTGCAACAATTAGAATCTATCAAAGTTGTAGAAATTAACAATTTAGAGTTGCAACAATATGAAAATAGAGTTATATTGAAATGAAATATAAATAGAAATTATAACTACAACTATGCTATGAGTATTGATGCTATCTGAATAAGGATGGCACCTTATCTCCTTAGATGAGGAACTGGTTAGAAAAGAAAAAAAAAAGTGAACACTTAGCACACCATTACTTGAATAGGAGAAATTGCATTGTAGAAAGAAAATCTTCAATTCTGATTACAAATAACTAGCTTCAAGGTTACAAGTTCTCTCCCATCACTCAAGGAGAGAAGGGGTTTTTATAAAACAATCTTCCATTTACGAATAAACCAAAGATGTGGATGTAAAACCATGAAAATGAGGCTATTCATCATGTTACATCGATTTCCTCAAAGATTGTAAAAATAAGCATCCACTGACTCAATTTAGTTGTGCAGTAGGTGGTGACTAAGTCAACCCCTTTTCTTGGTCATCCACTTGTCCCTATCATTTTCTTGGATTATAATCCATTTTTAAACTCATATGGTTGGCCCAAGATTGACAGTTGGATAGTTGATTGTCACATTGGAACAACATATATAGAGTTGCAGCAACAAGAAAAACAAGGAGTTGTGGCAATCACACCATGAGCAGAGGCATCATGAGTTGTAGCAATGATGTAAAGTATAGCACAAGTGATAGCAACAATAGTCGTAGAACTATAGTTGTGCCAATAGTGAGGAGTTGCATCAATTGTGAGGATATACAACAATGATGATGAGTTGCAACAATGGTGAGGAGTAGCAACAACGATGAGTTGTAGCAAAAGTGAGGAACTACAACTAAGGTGAGGAGTAGAGTCAAAGGTGTGGATCTGTAGAAATGGTGAGGAGTAGTAGCAATGGTGGAGCGTTTTAGCCACTACCATCAAAATTTGGAGTTGCAACCATTGATTCCTTCCTGACTAGAGGGAATCACAACACCCGCAGAGAGTTACAACACCTATGGGGAGTTGTAACATCCTTGGGGAGTTGTAGAATATGTTAAGATCATACATTGAGTAATACATATGCAATCCTTGAATCCTATATGCCACTCTATATGAAAAGTGATATGAAAAGTATGAAAAAAGGAAAAATTGTGGGTAAAAAGGTATTAGACAGGTGCTAGAGATATGTCAATTCAAGCACCCATCCTCTACCCCCAACCAAACTTGCTGCATCTCCTCATCCAACTAGATATCAATTTGAATCTGAGAAGGTGAGGATCTCATGGAAATTAATGATGCTATAATCAATATGTCCTACCTTATGTGCATGAAAATACCCCCCTCTTGCTTGGGTTTTCTTCCAACAAGCTACTTCCTCCTTCCTGGTAAACCTATAATATTTTCTATACTTCCTGGTTGGAAACCATATCATAGGATAGTGGAAGTTTAACACAGTCCAATTATTCCAACAAGTCTCCATGCATTTAATATACCTATGTACTCTTTTTAGCATTAGCTTAAAATTGTTAGGGTTAAAAGGGTCTCTCTCTGGGGGTTTCTTGTAGCTTGTTTCCATCTTTTTACACATCCTTCCAGGGTTGATTTCTCTATTGTCTTGATTTTTTCCCTATAGTGTGCGATGTGTAATTATGTTTTCTTAGTTGTAAAACCTAGATGTTAGATAGAGGAAACCCATTTCTTATGAATGTTAATGACTTGTAGGGGCATGTGGAATTCTCCTTAGATCCAAAAATTAGTAGAAAAGTTACGTTGTGCAAACTTATGGGTTTTCGCCTAGACAACATGATTATTAAGATACGACAAAATTCCCTGAACTGTATATCCCCCAAAATGTGTTTGAGGTTCCAGATATGTTCACGAAATAACACGATATTATGCTAATACAATTCATAGAGGAGGTTCTTCTCCTCATCAGTACAAGCAAAGTAATCCTCCAAAAATGTAGTTGGGCTTGTAATTTCAAATGTACTTCTACTCTAATGGATTTTCTCTAGAACATCATGAATTTTTTTGTCAAAAAATTGTTGTATTGTGGATATGGAGCCCTACAACTAAAGATAGATTATACTAGAAGGCCAAGTTTCATTTTCTTCATCTCCAACTATTTGAATTTCTTCTCCAACTGAAACAATTTATTTTTCTCTTCTTTCTATTCCTCCCATATACTCATATAATTTCATATAAATTAACCCACTTTTCTCTAATACTTCTAACAAGTTTCTCCTTGTTGACTTGAAGGGTCCTGACACAGTTTAGATTTAAGATTAACCAACAAAACCCGCTTACCACTGGCCCTTCCAGCAGTGACCTACTTGCGCAGGTTAAAGTATCACCCGAAGCAATATGGGAGGGTGCTGGAACTAGGTTTCCACACCCTAAGAGAGAATTAAATGATGTGGGTGTCTTCGGATCTATAATAATAGCGGACTGGCCTTCACAACAGAAACCCTAACTAAGAAGATTGTAATATACCAAAATAGGGATTTTCTACAACAAATAGAATATCTTAAGATATTCCAAAGTTGGAGATCCAACAATATGCAAGCATAAGAATGAAGAGAAGATATACATCAACTTCAGAAAATGATAGGAGAACTCATAACCATCTTATTAAACAATAGCAACAGAATGCGTGTACAATATCTCGAGGAAACAACTACTCAAGAGATGCAATACTCAGCCTCAAGAAACAAGTACATAATCTATGACAAAACATTGCTACACAATTGTACCCAAGCTATGATTGCACAATTTATATAAGATATTGCAACATAATAAATGGGAATACAATGATATGAAAATATGAGCTCAAGAAATGTGGGGGAGAAAGCTCTCAACCCCTGAAAATACTAATACAACAATGATACAATAGTCCTTGGAAGGATTGGCTACAATACATGTGAAAATGGAAAATCTGTAGAAATGCCGGAGTTGTAGGGTAGCAGCTGCAACACAAAACTGAAACTATATGGAGATGGCTGAATAAGATGTACAATCTGAAGCAAAACTCCTCCAATGAATCTCTCGAGTGCAAGGCTGATCCTAGCACTGAAGATCTTTCCCTCCAAGATGATGGTGCAAACCCCCATTGCAGGTACTCACTGAAATAACACAGTCTAGAGAAGGGATTGCACTGTTGGTGATGGGAGAAGCTTGGCCTGATGCCAAAATATGCAATTCAGCTCCGGAAGCCTTCCTCACTAACCTTCTCGAGGATTAGAAACTCCCTCCTCTGAAAGATGAGTCAAGGAATGGTATTGTGGAACCCTCCACTGTAACACCCTACAACACTAAGTTATACTTCAGCAGAAATAACGCAGTGACTGAAGGAATGGCTTTGGCCTTGAGCCTAGATGTGGAGAAATGAAGTGAAATCCTTCAAGAGGCCTCTCAAGAAGGAGAGGAAATCCTAAACAGGAATCCCTCGTGCTAAATAGCACTGCAACTCAGCTGAACAGTCAGAGACTTCAAATAGTCTAAACAGACAAAATAATCAAATACTTAAACATGTCTCTCTATGGCTGCCTCTTCCTCCTTTTATGCAAGTGAATGCCTCTTTGCCCTGGACCCCACACATTAGGGTTTTTTCGACAAGGAATCTTTCTCCCTCTCAAACTGTGCTATCTTCCCAAGCAAGCCACACCCTCTTAGGCAACGCTGTTGACTTGGTCAAACTTGACCTTGTCCTCATGCATTTGCCCCTTTTCACACTGGAAGGTGCAAAATAAATCTGCTCCATTGATCCCTTTCACACTATGAGGGAATTAATTCCTACTTATGGGTCTCCTCACCCATTTTATTCACCTCCTAGATGATATGAGAAAAATTAATGTTCCAATTAGCTTCATGAAAATTTTGGAACATTACAGTCCTCCCCTCTCAAAGATTGCTTTTCCTCAAGCAAGTGCAAGGATAGATTGACTTATTTCTCCTCCTCTCCTTGTAGCATCCATGTATGATGATCTCCTCCAAGTGAAGTGATGCTATCTGATCAATCAAATCTCCACATTGCTCCTCCTCAGCATGCAAACCAGCTATCAAGCTATCATCATGTGAAAGTGAAATACTCAAGAGGATAACAAAGTGATGTCTGGAGGTCCCCTTGAGGAATGGGATCTGAAATCTCATGGGAATTATCTCTCCCATATGGATCATCCATCCCCAAGCTATTAGCCATGCAAAATGAGTCACCTCCCAACTAGGAAACTCCTGAAAACTGTCCTCCACCTTTGGCTCCGGTAAGGTAGGTGGGATGAAAATCTGCACATGGTAAACCATGTAGCCTACCCCACGTTGTCCATCTCTCCACTTATGATAAGTGTAGAGTGTTGGCTGATCTTGGGCGGCAATAATATTTCCCTCAAGTGGCAAGATGAGGACTAGATCTCCAAATATCTCTCCTCCAATGCTGCAAACCATGTTGGCCCAAATATCACCATATATGATGAGTTGGAAATCATCAACATATGTCATCACATCCATCATATGGCTCACCTCATAGGGAAAAAAATGTGCTGCTCTAGTGGCCATACCATCTCCCATGTTCCCCTTAGAACATGTAGTGCAAACAGTGTGGGAGGATTCTCCCTCAAAGGACACATTCACCCAATGTGTCTTTCTCCCAAGCATGCTCCTCATAAAGACATAGACAATAGAACCATAGGGAGAAAGAATGAGAATCATGCTTGCTGCCATATGTAACAAATGAGAAGGACAATGGTCCCTCAAGGGCAACCAATGCAGCTTGAATCTCAACTGCAATAGAGACTGATAAAATGTGTGGCTTCTCAACCACTTGCCTGCTGCTCCAATCTCCTCATAAGTATGGAGGAAGTGAATGATACATAGTGTGAAGTAAGCATGCCCTCTATAATATACCTCTTCCCCAAGTCCTCTTATGGAATGGCCATCAATCATGCTTATGGCCTCAACTAGACCATGAAGCCCAAAAGAAAGAATGCTCCTCCTCGAACCAACACCCGACACATATATGGTTAAGGGATACACACATACATCATATAGTAATCATGTAAACAATCATCACCCTTACCATATGTTCTGCTCATACAAATGGAGTGGCTCATAGATGAGTCTCCTCTCATCCTCAAAGAGAAAAGAGGTGGCTGTGCTAACTCCTCCATCTCCATATGACCCATGCATCTCCTCATATGCTGATCACTCAATGTCATGCAAGAAAAATGATCCTGGGAGTACTCCCCCAACAGCTGGAAGCTACAACATTTATCCATCCTCCATAGTGACAGCGCTGATGAGCTCTCATGAAAAAAATCTGTCATATGGTTATCTCCTCCTTCGACATATCCCATGTGAAAGATGCAAGTTTGAAGGCTGCTATCCTTCCCTTGCTGCTTTTTCCACAACACAGAATCTGAAATGGAAGTGGGTAATGATGATGTTGGGAGAATGCTCCCTCTCTCCTTGAGTCTACCCAAGACTCCTAGCATTGTATCAAGCTCTCCCAAGGTCCCCACTCCTCTAAAATCAATGAGTGGTGCCTCAATTGGTGAAGCATCTATCCTCCTCTACTGATCCAGTGGTCTCCTTGGTGGAATGTCTCCATGCAATGAGACATCATCATCAAGAGATGACTGTATATATGAATGGGCAAATATATCCATGCCCTTACTGTGCAATCCAGTCTTCTCCTCAGGTGCATCAACCTCCTGAAGTGGATAGGGGTGTGTACATCTGATCTCATGATGCTAAATTTCCTCCCTATCTTCCCCTTGTGTCTGCATGGTTCCACACCTCCTCAACAATGGCACATGAGTTGTGCCTTGATCTCCACACATGAGATCCTAGGGAATTCCTTGCAAAGATGCAAGAACCCCTCTACTTGGAGCAAGAGCTCCTCCTTCCTCTGCATGAGGCACTAGATAATCTCTAGATGTGCCAGTGTTGTTGCCCTCAGCCTTTGCAACAAGCATGGGCAACCTCCTAATGATTGGATCCCTCTTTGAAAAAGAGATTTCCATGCTTCCTTGATCAAAGTGGTGAGATGAAATTCTTTCTTCCAGCAAGGTATGGTGCAAGTTTTCAACCTCCTCCATGGTTTTCTGAAGTGGTATTGCGTTATCATGCAAGGGTTTGGTTTGAGTTCCCTTGTTTAGCTCCACCATGTGTGTTTCATGAATCCTTCTATCAAATATTTTCACTAATGCCTTAGTGAAATTTGCATAAGATGTAATGTTTACATTTTTCAAAGAAAAGGATTCAAAGATCCACCAGGCATAGGACTTACCTCTCAAATGCAGCGCTGCAACTCTGTTGACTTCCTCTTCAAGAATTTGGTGTTGCTGCAAGAAGGTCTCTAACTCCTCCACCCAAGCTTTGGCTGAACACGGTAGGTGAACCTTCGAAGGTAGATAGAATAAATCTATCCTGCTGCTCTCTTTCCTTCACCTTGATCTTGCAAAACTCTGAAAAACTGAGATGATCTCAGAATTTATGAGTTTGTGACTCATACTCCTTCAGGAAATCACTAAGAGTTTCCCTCCTAACAACCTATTCTTCTCTTTCCATCTCTTTTCTAGCAATCTTGGGCATGTGACTGCGCTGTGTGTTAGAGTGTGTGGCTGCTTGCTCACACTTCTCATCTGATGTATGAATATTATGTACAGATTTAGGAAGAAGCTTTGTAAGCTTATCCCCCTTTTCTCCTCCAGCAAATGGAGTCCTTTTCCTGCTCATCTCTCTGTCTCTTTCTCAATGAGAATAGGAAGTGCAGGGTCCTTCCTCTTCTATTTTCTTATCCTCCTTAGGAAGGTTCTTCATGGATCTAAAATATGATGAGATAAAGCCCATCCTCTCCTTTGGCTAAGACTCATAGGCTGAGCCAAGATTCTAGCTTTGATACCACTGTAATATCCCAAAATAGGGATTTTCTACAATAAATAGAATATCTTAAGATATTCCAAAGTTGGAGATCCATCAATATGCAAACATAAGAATGAAGAGCAGATATGCATCAACTTCAGAAAATTATAGGACAACTCATAGCCATCTTATTAAACAATAGTAGCAGAATGTGTGTACAATATCTTGAGGAAACAACTACTCAAGAGAGGCAATACTCAGCCTCAAGAAACAAGTACATATTCTATGACAAAACATTGCTACACAATTGTACCCAAGCTATGATTGCGCAGTTTATATAAGATACTACAACATAATAAATGGGAATACAATGATATGACAATATGAGCTCAAGAAATGTGGGGGAGAAAGCTCTCAACCCCTGAAAATACTAATACAACAATGAGACAACAATCCTTGGAAGGATTGGCTACAATACATGTGAAAATGGCAAATCTGTAGAAATGCCGGAGTTGCAGGGTAGCAGCTGCAACACACAAATGAAACTATATGGAGATGGTTGAATAATATGTACAATCTAAAGCAAAACTCCTCCAATGGATCTCTCGAGTGCAAGGTTGATCCTAGCACTGAAGATCTTGCCCTTCAAGATGATGGTGCAAACCCCCACTGCAGGTACTCACTGAAATAACGCAGTCTAGAGAAGGGACCGCGCTGTTGGTGATGGGAGAAGCTTGGTCTGATGCCAAAATATGAAATTCAGCTCTGGAAGCCTTCCTCACTAACCTTCCCGAGGATTAGAAACTCCCTCCTCTGAAGGATGAGTCAAGGAATGGTGTTGTGGAAACCTCCATTGCAACACCCTGCAACACTATGTTATACTTCAACAGAAATAACGCAGTGACTGAAGGAATGGCTTTGGCCTTGAGCCTAGATGTGGAGAAATGAAGTGAAATCCTTCAAGAGGCCTCTCAAGAAGGAGAGGAAATCCTAAACAGGAATCCTTCGTGCTAAACTGCACTGCAACTCAGCTGAACAGCTGGAGACTGCAAACAGTCTAAACAGACAAAATAATCAAATACTCAAAGATGTCTCTCTATGGCTGCCTCTTCCTCCTTTTATGCAAGTGAATGCCTCTTTGCCTTGGACCCCACACGTTAGGGTTTCTTCCACAAGGAATATTTCTCCCTCTCAAACTGCGTTGTCTTCCCAAGCAAGCCACACCCTCTTAGGTAGCGCTGCTGACTTGGTCAAACTTGACCTTGTCCTCATGCATTTGCCCCTTTTTACACTGGAAGGTGAAAAATAAAGCTGCTACATCGATCCCTTTCACACTATGAGGGATTTTATTCCTACTTATGGGTCTCCTCACCCATTTTATTCACCTCCTAGATGATATGAGCAAAATTAATGTTCCAATTAGCTTCATGAAAATTTTGGAACATTACAAAGATCTAGGTCAAATTACACAGGCTATCCTACGTGTGCACAGATAAAGGCTTCACAATCCCTTCAACAGTCTTAGTAAAGTGACATTCAGGTCTTACAATAATGGATCTATGCATTCAACATTCATATAAAGCAGAAAAGAAAGTACACAACCGATCCAATTACAGATAACACAAATCATAAGCAAACATATCATATAAACATATCACATATGCATGTTATACTCAGAATTATCCCAAAATACTTCTTTATTCATTGACAATCATAAAACCATTTACAATTCTTCAGATCTGTTATCACAAAATTGGACCTGATAGGCTGCTAATCAAATCAATCTCATGTAACTATTTCAAACCAATCTTTTGATTGAGGCTTAGCCTCCTCAACTTGAGAGGGCTCTCTCAAAGGGTTAATGATTTTTTGATAAAAATATAGATGGCTAACTCTATGTGGGGTAATAATAATATAGATGATAAATGTAGGTTGAAAATCACATCAACAAGTACACATTGGGCTTATGGAGTCAAAATAGTTTCAGTAAACCAATAAATATACTTAACATGGATGTTGAGGCATATCAAAGTTCTAGTCAAGAGATACACATGTGAAACTGTAAAAAACACAGTCAGTTTATCTATATAGGAAGTGTTGGAATAGGGTCTCCTACAAGCTGCGAAACTGGTCCAATTTGGTATATTTTTTATTATATTTAGTCTAGTGCAGGGGTTTTGGGGTGGGTCAAAGCCCCGAAAGCATTGTAATGGGTCAAAGGGTAAACCTGGGGTCCGAAAACCATGGTTTGCAGATCATAGGAAGGATTATGCTAGATTGTTATAAATAGAGGAAAAATTTGAATTATTAGTAGGAAATGAAGAGCTATTGATGTGAATTATGGTTTAGTAAGTATGTGTGGGTTTTTGAGGAAGGAATCCTGCTGGTTGTGTGCAGACCCTGCTGCTATGTGCGCAGGCTGGGATGGGTATTGTAAGAGGAATTTGATGAATTAATGAATACAAAAGGCGGATTGAGAATTTAATCTATTTTTACTATTTATGCGAATCTCTAGTAATTACTGTCTTATGCGTATTTTATATTCAGATGTGAAAGTTTTATGTAAGTGTTTTACTCCATCTAGATCTGTTCTGTTATTTTTATGCAATGTTGTGCTACTGTCTTGAAGTATATGATTATTGAGCCCCTTAGTACAATTAACCTTGTGCACGTGGATGCGAAAAGAGGCCCATAAGTCCTGCCCGAGGATATCTGGACCTCTCAGGGTGGAATGTAGCTCTGCTTGCCTTACCTATCCTTTCTCAGGGTGCGGAAACCTAGTTCCAGCACCCACCCATACTACTTTGGGTGAGACTTTGACCTGTGCAAGTAGGTCACTGCCGAAAGGGCCAGTAGTATAGGGGTTTGTTGGAAAACCTTGAACGCCGAACCTGGGTCAAGACCCCTCAAGCCAAATAATGGTATGTGAGTGATAGTACCACTGGATCCCGCGGAAGGTGTGCGGTATACAGAGCCAGTGTGCGATGAGGAGGAAGTAGATCACATTTATAAGTTGACTACGCAGGACAAGGACTAGATTAACCCCATGGCAGAAGGAGTGCTCTGCTAGGAAAAATACAGTGAATGATTTTCCGACTTTGATGGGGAACTAGAGAATTTGCAAGGCCGGTTGCATGAGGTTTTGGCACTACGATGTCTGTGGATCACAAGAAATTTTTGTTGCATCTCCGCCGAGGTAAGAGACCTGCCCTACTTTGGGAACTCGGGCGACATTAAGGCATTTTTACACGCATTCAAAGCAGAAGTTCCCAAGGGACACAGGCTAGGGGCCCTTCCACTAGCCTTATGCAGAATGCCTGCACTTTGGTGGGATATGCATGGGAAAGTATTCCGCACTTGGGAGGAATGTCGGGATAAGATGATCCTGCGATTTGGAGCCCCAGCTGAGAGACAGATCCAAAATTTCCTTGGGTCAGGGGACCCATGCAGATATTTTCTTGCATGGGAAATGCAGTGGGGTGAAAAAAACCCAAATGAACGGGTTCACCTGCTTCTTCATGACCTAGGACCATGTCTAGCTGCATGGTATCTAGATGCGGAGCAGCATCAGCGCACGTGCCATTGGGAGAATTTGAGGGAAGATTTTCTGTGAAATTTTAGGATAGAAGATGGCATAGGGGCATTCGATGTAGCTCTGCAGAGCACGAATGCCTTAATTGCGAGAAGATCACACCTGTCCACCGCACCCGGATCGAGGGGA
This sequence comes from Pinus albicaulis, assembly GCA_034641835.2. Taxonomy (NCBI): domain Eukaryota; kingdom Viridiplantae; phylum Streptophyta; class Pinopsida; order Pinales; family Pinaceae; genus Pinus; species Pinus albicaulis. The sequence goes on from CM076584.1 coordinate 267,393,970, forward strand.
GAATTGGTACCACACATGGTTGAATACTGGAGCCTGGGCCCAATAGAAGGAAAGACTGATCCCCAAACTATCCCAACCGAGGCACGGGACGGGATGCGTATGGTGAATAAGTTGCTTGAGTGGTACCTGAAATGCATTACCACACACCCGACGTTGGCTTTAATTCAGGGTACACGAGAAGCATGTAGGCATCTACCAAAGTCTGTAAATCTGTGGGAAAGCCCTCAGGTACAAATAAAGACCGTCAGACCACTGCACTTTGGTGAAAAGGGAACCTTACCGTTAAAAAAAATGGGCGGCTGGCAATCAATGCGGCAATTTATGGTGAGTTGTTATGGGTTGATTGATGATACGTTTCAAGTTATATTTACTCTACCACTAGATAGCCCCGGACAGTATAAGGGCAACAGGATAACTCCGCTCAGGGCTCCATATTGTCTCTGTACTCTGCCTCTGTTATTGTCCTGCTTGCTTATCTAGATCTTTAGCATTTTATGTGAATTTCCAATTTGGGAAGCCTGTCCTTTTGTTGCTATGGTAGCCCCTAACCTGCTGAACGCTTCGACACCTACTAGTTCAGTGCCTGCAGACATTGTTGAGAGGGTCTGGGGATGCCAATATTGATGAGATAATTTCCCTCTGGCTCCCTGCAAGGAGAATTGACTTTGAACCCCATGTAGAAGGGCATGAAAGCTGCACAACGGGGGTTCCCGACCTTTACAACCTGGAATGATCACAGGCCCCACCCGGACGGTCTTGGAAGATACGATGAAAGATGGTAAGCAATTTCCACAGTTCGCCATCAACACTGACACAGTCAAGTCGTAGATAGTCCTGCGCATGGAAGGGATGACTAACAGAGAGACTCCATCCCCCTGGGGGACAAAGCGATATAGGGATACGCTCCGACTTCTCCGCAGTTCCAAACTACCAACCAGCGAAAGACATATTTGTTTGCTACCTCGCACTATCATGGTTGGCGACCATGCCCCGAAAGCTACAGAACTACAAATGTACTTGGCATAGCTGCCCCATGGGGCGTTACAGGATTTACACACCGTTGTGCTGTAAGAGATCCGTAATCGTAACCGGACTGCACAGCAGCAACGTGAAACAGTGGGTCACGAGCTCGACACAATGCTCCTTGATGAAATCCCGACATCAGCTCCATCTCGGGTTACCATTGAAGGCTTGGTTGCAGCACTCAAGGCATCCCAAACCGAAGTCCAAACCCTCAAGACCCGAATGACCCACCAATTTGCCGAGTGTCAGGCCCAAGCACAACCTACCATACCCCCGAAAGTACGCGCACAATGGGTTGCGTTGATCACGGAAGCAACGGATATTATTAAGGGAAAGCTTACTCTAGGCACTCAGTTGTTTGAGGTGGCTATGAAGCTCTAGACAACGATCCAGTTCAACCTGATGCTTCATCCTGTTAAGGAAGACTTATGACAGAAGGAAGCTGCTTTCGATCAGATCAAAGCTACCTTGCCTTCCCTCATCCCTGCGCAGCGTCTAGCCCTCTTTAAAACTAGCAACACCTTCATAGACATGATTGTGGATCTCCGTCGTGCCAAGCATGTCATCAGAAAGCGCTTGAAGCCATGGGGCGATACCACTTTCCAGATATCTCAGGGTGCTCATGACGCCATCTCGTGCCTCAACCAGATATTCGAGCTGGTTACCATGGCTCCTGAAGGCCCTGCCTCCTTGAAGCTTGTCGATATCGCACAAAGAGCTGTTGCCCAAAGTTAGGAAGTGTTACCTTCACTCATCGTCACTTTCAATACCTTGCGTGCGTAGATAGAGACCACACCACCACAGTGACTCGGGACGAGTCACAAGATTGTGTTGGGGGATTGTTGGAACAGGGTCTCCTACGAGCTGCGAAACTGGTCCAATTTTGTATATTTTTTTATATATTTAGTCTAGCCTAGGGGTTTTAGGGTGGGTCAAAGCCCCGAAAGCATTGTAATGGGTCAAAGGGTAAAACTGGAGTCCGAAAACCACAGTTTTTGGATCGTAGGAAGGATTAGGCTAGATTGTTATAAATAGAGGAACGTTTTGAATTGTAAGTAGGAAATGAAGAGCTATTGATGCGAATTGTGGTTTAGTAAGTTTGTGTGGGTTTTTGGGGAAGGACTCCTGCTGGCTGTGTGCACGGAGATCCAGAGTCCTACTATGTGTAGACCCTACTGCTATGTGCGCAGGCTGAGATGGGTATTGTAAGAGGAAGTTGATGAATTAAAGAATACAAAAGGCAGATTGGGAACTGAATCTATGTGTACTGTTTATGCAAATCTCTGGTAATTACTGTCTTATGCGTATTTTATATTTAGCTGCGAAAGTTCTATGTAAGTGTTTTACTGCATCTAGATCTGTTTTGTTCTGTTTATGCAATTTTGAGCTACCATCTTGAAGTATATGATTATTGAGCCCCTTAGTACAATTAACCTTGCGCACGTGGATGCGAAAAGAGGCCCATAAGTCCTGCGCGAGGAGATCTGGACATCTCGGGGTGGAACGTAGCTCTACTTGCCTTACCTATCCTTTCTCAGGGTGTGGAAACTTGGTTCCAGCACCCACCCATACTACTTCGGGTGAGAATTTGACCTGCGCAAGTAGGTCACTGCCGAAAGGGCCAGTAGTATAGGGGTTTGTTGGCAAACCTTGAACTCTGAACCTGGGTCAGGACCCCTCGAACCAAGAGGAAGTCAGAGCATCAAATATGAATTTTGAGTAACATAGACAAACACCACTACAATAGGATAATAAAATATGTAATTATAACAAGAACACACTAGAACTTCTGAATCTCAAGTTGGCTAAGTAGAAATCTCTGTATTAGCTGAAAACTAGTCAATTACAATAAGCACAGTTTTTTGCTAAAAATGTCCAACCCTGGTACATTCGACTTCTTGGTCCTTTATAGACCATTTACAACATGAGAAATATTATCTTGTGCTAGATACATCAAATTCCTGACTCTTGACACATTTCATAACCATATGACATGGTATTCATTAGAAAAAGACAGCTAATATACTAAGCAGTCCTATTACAAATAGGATTCAAACTCCTTATCTCTATCCATAACAAATTTATCTAAACTAAATTACATCATTTTCCAAGTGTATTAAAATATGGTCGAATCTGGATGATAGGCTTGAAATCTTTATGACCATAATGCTGACCTCCATCAAAGTAGGAAATAATCCCCTGTTTTCTAGGCATAGGGTCCTTTGCACTCTTGAAACATTATGACCATCATGAACTCATTATTTCGAGCTCCTTAGCAGTTAGAAGTTAAATTAATACATGCCAAACCTCCTCCTTAAGTTCCAACTGTCTAAAACCATCTCTAAGCTGTTCAAATGTGCTGTAATAGACTGCGCTATGAAAACAACCCAGTTTTGTAGCGCTTTTCGTAGTGCTACTCTTTTACCCTTTTTTCTTCAAAATATTGACCTATTTCCTCCAAAAATAACTTAATTATATTTAAATCCATCCTCCTCGACATTTTCAGTTCTTGATTCATGTTTTTACCCCTCAAAATTTGATGAAAAAGGGTAAGAAAAGCTGCTACAACAATTTTGTAGTGCTTTTCTCCCTTTTTACATTGTCTGTGCTACGAAACTACTGAGTGAGCAGTTTTGTTCAAAATTTTCCAAACTGAAAATTTAAAATGTACCAAAACTCAAAATAAAACTAATGCCATCATATCAAAAAGCCATATGAACTGAAAATATAGTCATTTCAGCCTTCATGAGGTCCCTTCTTCATTTTCACTTAATTTAGCTTTTGACTCTTCAATGATTGTCATTTTAACAGCTTTGTTCTTTAACTCATCCAGGATCAATTTCAGCTGTTGCTCCAAGTCCTCCACATGATATTTAAGTTTCCTGTTATTAGCTCTCAAGTGAGTATTTATTACTCTGACAAATTTGGCTTCCTATATTGCTGGGACTGTCCATGTGAAAAACTACTCTACACTGCTTGGAGTTTCAGAAATAGAACCAATTTTACCTTCCCATAGTGCCTTCATTACTTTGAAATCTGCTTTCTCAATAATATGCTTTCTAGCCCTCTTTCTCATCACACCAATTTCTTGGTTTTCCAATCTCAATTTCTCCTCAAGATGTTGAAATTATGTTATTTCTTCTTTTCCCTTCTTTGTTCTACTGGCTGTATGCTTCACTGCAGGTGTTGAGAGATCAACCACATCTTTATGGGCTTTAGTTGTCTCACAACCTTCAGATTTGGCTTGTACGTTATCAACTATTTTTGCAAGACTCCTATGTAGATAAAAGGGCAAATCAAGTGAAATATTACCAGTGAAATGTAGAAGCAGCTTAAAATGATATGCGTAAAACTTATGATATCTGCCTTCACATGTAAAACACCTCTAAATGTTGAACAACAACTTTGCATAAGTGTCTTTGATACAGCTTCTAGGGATAGCATTATTTAGGTCCATATCTCAGGTTTCATGAATTCTTTGCATAGCTCCATATCAAATTTGAAACCTTTAAACCCAGTTTCTTGATCTCTTGGTATCTCTGTCACAACATCTATAATCTCTGGTGAAATTGACACACTTAGCATCCCAACCTTGGTAGTTGTTCCATTGAAGTTCAAGGAAAATTCTTTGGAAACCTGTGTGTGGAAACCCTGCAACTTTTCACAAAACTGAAGACAACCTACTCTTCTAAATGCCTCCATCATTGTTGGGTCTTCAATTATGGCCTTCATATCTTCAGGCTCATGTCTCAAGCAGTGTTCCCCTCTGTGGAATTTCTTTTCCTCTGCCATGATTCATAAAAAACCTGTCAGCCTCACTTGATAAATTGAATCAACCTCACTTGAATATGTGAAACAACAGCCTCGCTCAATTAGTTTATATCAGCCTCGCTTGATTAAGATATAGAAAACTTGTATGGAACAGCCACAGGTTTGGCTTGACACTTCAGAGCTTATACACTCGAATGAAGGCAAAGGAAACGAGAATGATCAATTAGGCAAGATTTTGAATTTAAAATGTCATCTCATAACTGAATGATGCCTCATTCATACCCTATCATGACCAAGATGACTGCAATGTGGGTAAGTACACTGAAACTCATCATTAACTGACTCATCATACCACTAACCTACCATTTCCCAACGGATTCTGACATATTTCAGCTCAAATGACAAGACAATTTAGAAACTGCACTTTTGTAGCACCGATAGTGTATTTTTCCCTGTTTGTGCTACAAAACTATTAGTGCTTTCGTAGCACAAATCAAATTTTTTGAACTAGTGGCACTACGAAAATGAGGTTTCTTGGATAATTGCATAGTTTTGACCCGAAACTTTAGGAAATGACCCACAAATGGAAATTATGGATATTTGAAAATGAATGGATCTTAACAAAGACTTATTTGAACTTAAGTATGGGCTTTGAGCTTATGAAAATCTAACCTACCCTTGATCAAATCCTAATTTGACTTCTAAACCCAATTTTGAAACATGACAAAAAACAAACTTGACACAATGCTGTTTTGAATTTTTTTTTGGGTGATAACAAGATCTACCCACGCATACAGCCGGCGGGGTTCGCACACAGTCGAAATAAGGTTTCCACGCACATAGCCATCAGGAGTCTTTCAACCACAAAAAGATTCGTTTCACAACTCAGAACATCATAATCTTATCAAAAAATTACTTAGAACTGATCTATCTGACTCGATCTAGACTTCCATTATATATTTAGCCTGCACTCATCTAAGGTCCACAAAATATGGTTTGTGACTCCTAGTTTTACCCTTTTGCCCATTACACCTCATGAAGGGGCTTTGACCCGCCCCAAAGACCCTTGAACTATGCATTCCTTAGTGCACACGACTAAAAACTACAAAAATACTATATTTTTATCAAAATTTCAGTCCTAAGGGACCCCAATCCAACATGCCCCAAACACAAGCTTGTGTCATCCCGAGTCACAGTGGTACTGGGGTCTTCATCTTTGTCTCCAGATCCTTGATGTCAACAATGAAGGGTGCCAGGATGCTCGCACTCTGATCAGCTACACTTTGCGATGTATCCACCAGTTTATTGGAAGTCATCCTTTTTGCGACGAGATTTATACTCTAATATGTTTGGTTCAGGTTCTGCACAACAACATCCATAACTTCATCGCTTCATCGGCAAATGGCTTCATATGGTCTGTCATAGTGTGCTTCTTTCTTCATAGATCCTCAACTTCATTGTGCAAGAGCTAACTTGTATACAATTGGGCCATGCACTAAGCAAGTACAAAGGTAGGCAGTGCCTCTTGATGGTCATCAAACCCCTGCTCCTTGGCGTGCAGTTCCTGCGAAATATTTCAGACAAGGGGACCTGTCTACATGGATGTCCATAGGCCCATAGCTGTTTCTAGTAGCGAAGTTCCCTTGTCAACTGTGGCGAAAATACTTACTGATGCTTCTTTGACTAAGGTCGCTCTCTGCATGTGCACTTATGGCGGAGTTTCTGGCTGCAACTTGGCTTGCAACTTCGTGATATGTTGCTCGAAGTTCACCTTTACTGCCTACACTTCTAATCTAGAGGCCTTCAACGCTGCTACAAGACTTTTAACTTTAGCCTGCGGTGCAACTGAAGCAGGAATTACAACCTCTGGCAGGTCACCACAAAGTCTATCAATTAGAGTCTCCAATTCCGCGCGATGTGTTATTGTTGTATGTTGCACCATTTGAGCCTGGAGAGACTCTTCTATTTTTTCTGCGATTTCCTGCTTGGCCTCAGTAAGTTGCTGATGAACATGCGCCTCTCTCCACTATATCTCATCTGTGATAATTTTTTGAATTGCATGTAGCTTACCACTGGGCAACATCGACAAGTCTATCCCAAATTCTAGGAAGGTTTGCACCTGTTTGCGCAATTCAAGTTGTTCTATAGTGACTGCTTCTCCAGGGAAGGGGATGATCCTGCTTCCCTTCATGCTGATGATCCTACTTGTATTCTCACTCGCTTGAATCTACCTCACTTGATTCACGCTCACCTGGATGTTGTCGGTCTTCATCTGCAACACCTGCAATCCTATTTGTAGTGTGTCGTCTACAACCTTGTACTGTTCCTCAAGCACAACCCACCTATCCTCAGAGGCAGTTGCTACCACATCCAATATCTTGTCAAGGTCCTCATCTGTCAAGGTGACATCCTCAGTGTCTTCGTCCTTCAAACCCTTCCTCTTCGTGTGTGCACCCTTGGTAGTCTCAACGTCGCATTTAGTGCCTCTCAGAGACTCAGCTCCAGTACCATCTAGACTATCTAGGCCTCCAAGGTCCAACTCGGCTTCTCCTTCAGGCTCTTGCTATGTTTCTTTCTCAACCTTATTATGGGCATCCTTTTCGGCTTATTTTTTTGCTTCTTTTTCTACTTCCTTATCCTTTGTTGCCTCTTTTCTGGACGTGGAGGCTATGCCAGGTGTAGCAAAGTCTAGCCTGGTCTTCCATTCTTTAGGCTAGGTCTCAAGGACCTGGTCGATTTCAGCCTCCATGACCATGTATGGTAGGTTGTACCAAAATGGGTCCTTGCACGACCAAATCTGTACATTGTGCATCGTCACCTGGAAATATGCAATAGATATATACTTAGTATAAATGGCCAGGGACAATCGGGGCCGTGAGTGAATAGATGCTGCCAGTGCACCTTCAAATAAAACCCATAAAATTTTATTCTCCTTTACTCTCTGTGGGTTTTGCGAATCCCATAGATTGGCATAACATGCCCCTTCACACACACTAGCTTCAACCTCTAGGAGTATTGCGCCCTCTGGCATCTCCCACACAATTAAAGAGATCAACAAAAGTAGCCAGGGGTAGCTGAACTTCTTTCCATCCTCCCATGCCTTGTGCACATTCTCCTTAAACTCCTGGCAGAGATACTGTGACCAATTATGACTTACACCCTTCTCACATCGTTCTGCCAATGCAATAACATGCGCAGGGACCACCTTAGGTTGACATTTGTGAATTAGCTTGCATCCCAAGACTAGGGTTCCAAGACGTATTGCTGGATCGGAAATTTTCTATACTAGGAACCTCCTGGAGTTGCACCCGACCTTGTAATCCTTCTTAACTTTGGTAGTGAATTTTAGCTCGTTACTCTTCCCAAACCTAGATAAGGGATGGGGCCAACAGCCGGCGCAAACAGATGTTGGTGATGGGATACCTGCCAAAGTGGGGAATCCTCAGCAGATTGAGAATCCCCATGTTTCTCAGCCCACGCGCCCATGACATAGGTTCTACCTTCACTACCCCATCATACAATACACTCTCCAGGTAATAGTCAGGCACTAGCTCAGGGAATGTCTCCTCGTTCACCAAATCATAGTCATCAAATTTAACTAGGGGGAGTTTTCCGAACATGTCTTCCTCCAAAGTAACTTCCTCTAGGATTTGGGGAATCTACAGGTATGCACACATTGTACCCAAATATTTCGACACCTTCATGGAGGGTCTGCGTAGCTTGACATATTTCGGGAGCTATGAGATGGGCTCGATGAAGAGTGAAACCTCCTCAGTTGTGCTCATGGGTCTCTTAGTTGGGTCACCTGCAAGGGACTTATCCTTTGTCGCCTGGTGCAGGGATGTGAATTGTCGAGGCGATGTTTGGGACTTGGAGGATGACCCTTTGGTCATATTTCCCTTTAATTTAGCCGCCATGGACATGAATTCTTGGACTTCTGGTACTACTTCATGAACATCATCCGATCCCAGCTCTGTAGAGTTTGTAAGCAACATAAAGTGCTCTTCATATGGTGCGCTCTCAGGGTTCGTGGCTGTCATCCTTGGTCTAAAAATGAATTCCGGGTTTCTTACGTTAGATGTGGGGGTCTTGCGGCCAGACATAAAGTTCTTAGAGATGGATGCACAACACAATTCACAGATAATTTCAAGGTGCAATATACTCAGAAAGCAAAGGAACAAAATATGACCCACGACCTTCCTTTTATTGGTGATCCAATGTGAAAACGGTCGGAACTTCATTAAATGCATCTTACCCCCATAAAAACGGTCAAAAATCCTGTAAGATCTCCTCATTAAATGTATAAAACCCACTCCATTCAACGGTAAAATCGATTTTTCACCTATCTTTACTGTTCCAATGACTAGTTTCTCCTATTGCGCACTACCTCTGCGCTCCTGCCGCACCTGTCTGTGCATGCCCTTTGCGCAGCGCGCAGACAAGTGGACTCCCATACTTTGGCCATATAGTCATTTGGTAGGAACCAGGTTATCCTTATACTACTTTAGTGGGCTTCCATTGAAATACCCGGGAAGACGCTCGCCGCGTAATGTGGCCAAGCGCACTACACCTACATCAATGAATTATTCCACAATGTGTGGCCCTAGCGAGTGCTTCCTGAACTTTCCTCGATGGCGTGCAAACTGACTGTCATATAACAAAACCAAATCGTCTTCTTTGAATGCCTTCTGTCGAATGTGTCTATCGTGCCAGGCCTTTTTGTGCACCTTCTACACTTGCTGATGAAAGTTAGCAATTAACCGATCCTCCTCTAAAGCAACTAGTTGCGTAAGACGTTCCTCCATGATGTCAGGATCAACCATATTAGTGAATGCTTTGATGCCCATGCTTGGGACAATATATTCCATTGGCATGATTTTCTCTTGCCCATAAACCATCCTGAACGGGGTCATACCAGTCAACTTCTTGCATGTAGTCCTATAAAACCATAACATAGAAGGGATGCACACTTCCCAATCATTTTGATTTGCATTACAAATTTTTGTGAGCACATTCTCCAATATTTTTTTGAAATATTATACTGCACCATTTGCTTGAGGGTGATAATGAGTACTCTTCTGGTGATGTATCTGAATTCCTCTATCAGAGCTTCAATGGTTCCATTAACAAAGTGCATACCCCTATCACTCATCAATATCTTCGGGCACCCAAACCTAGTCAGAATATGTTCAAAATTGAAATGTGCAGCAGTATTTGTGGTAAAATCCTTGAATGGCTTAGCTTCTGCCCATTTGGTTACATAATCTGTGGTAGTGATTATGTAGCATGCGCCAGCCTTCTTTTCCGGAGGATTGATAGGTCCCAAAAAATATATAGCCCATTTATCAAAAGGCCACAGGGCCATCTGTGGCTGCAGGGGCATTTCATCTCTGTGCGATGGCTTCCCAATTCTTTGGCATGCATCACAAGCACAATAGTATGCATGTGCATCACTGAGCAGTGTGGGCCCCCATAACCCAGCGCACAACACCTTTTGCGCAGTGGCCTTCCCTACATAGTGGCCTCCTACCACTTCTCCATGAGCCTCAGTCAAGATGTCATGTATTTCATGTTTCAAAACACACCGTCTTAGCACTTCATCCGCTCCCAACTTCTACAATTGACCAGTAATCAGTGTAAAATCAGCCACGCACGAAACCAACTCCTTCTTTTGTTGCACTGAATATTTAGCAGGCACACTTCCAATGGTCAGAGAGTGAATAATATCAACAAAGTGCTCATCAACTACTTTAATAGCTAAGAGCTTCACATCAGGTAATACCTCCTTTAGACTGGTTGGTTCCTCCCCATTCTCAATACGTGATAGATGATCAGGTCCAGCATTCAAGCTACCAGGCTTCACAATGATTTCAAAATCATATTCCTGAAATAGCAAAAACCACCTACAAATCTTGCCCCCCAACACAGGATTATTGACAAGGTATTTCAAAGTGGAGTGGTCAATGAACATCTTGAAGTGCCATCCTAATAGATAGTTCCTATATTTATGCAGAGCATAGACCATGGCCAATCCTTCCCTCTCTGTGGTTGAGTAGTTGTGCTCTACACTGGATAACTTCCTACTGGAAAAAGCAACGGGGTGATCAATGTCTCCTTCTCTTGGCTGCGCTAAAAGAACTCCAATTGTTATAATGAATGCATCAACATGTACATGGAAGACCTTGGACTAGTCTGGGAATATTAGAATAGGTGCAGTAACCATATTTTCTTTCAACAGTTTAAAGCTCTTTTGAAATTCCTCATCCCAGAAAAATGACACATCCTTCTTCAAAAATTTCTCCATAGGTGTAGTGATCAGAGCATAGCCCTGAATGAATTTTCTGTAATATCCGATGTGTCCTAGAATGGAGCGTAGCTGTTTTTCATTGGTAGGGACTTCTAGGTTGATAATAACTACAATCTTGGCTGGATCCACCATCAACCCTTGCTGACACACAATATGGCCCAACAAGATTCCAAAAGGAACACAAAATATACATTTCTTTAAGTTAGGAGAATTTTGATGCTTCCTACAAGTGTCATGCATGATGCATAGGTTGGACACATGCTTCTTTACCAGCCCAAACACAGTCCAGTCATCAAAATACACCTCCAAGAACTTGTGCATGAATTATTCGAACACAGTTACTACTACGCATGAGAAGATAGTAGGCACATTCTTCAATCTGAAAGGAATGATCGTGTATTGGAAGGACCCCCATTCCATTGCAAAAGTGTTCTTTCTTTAGTCTTTTGGTGCAATCCTGATCTGGTGGTATCCTGAAAATCCATCAGTGAACAAGTAAGCCTCTTGTCCTCCCACATTATCCAAGATTTCATCTGAAAATGGAGTAGGGAAGGGGTCATGCAAACATGCATCGTTCAGTTTGCGCAGATCCACGCAAATCCTTATCTCTCCCTTTGTCTTATTTTCTTGAACAATCATTGGGCTCACCCAATTAGACTGCTCCACAGGCTCAATAATTCCTTCAACAACCATCTTCTCTAATTATTATTTCACTTTCTACTTATACTTGGGATTTAATCAACATGGTCACTGCTTGAAAAGGTGCACATTTGGTTTCAACATAATATTCATAATGCCTAAACCTCCTACAATTCCATTAATCTCAGAGAACTTCGTGGGGAACATGTCCTAATACTCTGTCAGCAGCTACACAACCTTTCCTACTATGTAATCATCCCAATAATCTCCTATTTTGGCCAACTTGGGCTGTTATTCTGTTCCAATGTTGACTTCCTTTAACTTCAGGGGCTTAGTTACATCCAAAATTCCTAATAAGGGCCTTGCAACTGCGCACTCCCCCTCAGATTCAAGGATGTTTATATTTCTTGGATCTTCCTCATTATTTTGTTGACAGGTTCCTCTAGTTGATAATGTATTTCATTTGTGTGTCCCATGCTGGTGCATCACATTCTATCCGAGGCTGGGAATCATCAAAGAAAAGTTCTTCTATATCCTACAGAGCTTCATCCAATTCCTTCGATCCTCCAACCAAGCCAAATGTTGAAAAAAAACTATTAGTCATTGTAATCCAATGGTGAGTCCCTCAGCGTATCTCCGTTTCCAAATACCATGTAGTAGGTATTGGTCCCAACGAATGGATAAACATGTGAACCCATTCAATCTAGGTCTTCTCATTCCAAGCCTCCATCCATGTGGCTAGGTGTTTGCGCGAATCACCTTGGCCATAGAAAAGTTCAGTTGGTGGGTAACAGGCTGCTCAAAGCACAAACTCATCATCCTGCTGCATTCCTTCCAGTCCTTAAAGCTCCATTTGTGTTTATCCCACCAATGCGCTAGGGTTGCACGCATGGCAAGATCAAGTTCCCATAACCTCCGCTCTTATGGGACAACCTTTTCAAATCTTTCCAAAAATAATACAACACTATCATAACCATAAAAATAGGGTAATTATCCTACCTCTGAGGAGATGCATCAGAAATTTTTAGTGATCTTGAGGCAGCGGCGAGCGCAACGCAAAAACAACATGCAGATGATTATGCTAGTTTTCCATTTCCCCATCTGAATATGAGAAACATGAGCTATCATTTTCCCAATTCAACATCCCATGCAGTCATTTTGTAGATATGGCAACATCATCTCCTTCACGCACTGGTTCTATATATCTCTATCCTTTTGCCAGATCCAGAGGTACTATCACCTGAGTACCATCATTTTCAAAGATCATGCTTTTGCACTTCAAGTTGATGATACCTCCCATATCGATGGCCCAATCCAGCCCTAGCAGCACGGGGGAGGGGTTTGCATCATCCACAATTTGTATTACTTCAAAATCTACACGTAACTTTACTCCAACATTGTCTACCAGAACCCTTGGGAGTCTTCCAAGGGGAATGATCTTCTGCTGATTAGCTATGCGAAGTTGAATGGTGGACCATTCCAGATTTTGGTTGCCTATCTTTTGACAGATCTGCTTCGGTAGAACATTGGCATCAAAACCTAAGTCCAAGATGACCTGATCCATCTCATATTCTCCAATTTGCAAGGTCATGCGCATCTCCCGACTAGTCCTCTTCTTATTCTTGTAGTTCTTATTGAAAACCTTGCTCTTAGTTCGAGGTAACTCCTTGTATGTGCAACTATCTATTAGGGCCTGAATATTGTCTATTGCTTTCTAGTTACACAATAAATTTATGCAGGCTTGTAGGAACGTTTTGACTTCATCATCAATATTTTCTTATGTGATTGGCTTGGATGTGGATGCACCTGTAACATCAAAATAATTCCTGGCTTTGATAAAAGTCTCATTTTCCTTCTGCAGGTTGAGTTCTTCCTTCTTTTCAGAGGCCTTTCTGATCAATGTCTTGGCATCAACCTTATTTCCCTCATCTCCTCCGGTGGCAGCACCACTACGTGTAAATATGTTTACACTTAGATCATCATCGCGCGGCTCAACTTTAACCATTTGTATGTTCTGCATAGGAATTTTTTATTTCTTCTCCTGCATTCTAACAATCAAAACATGAAAATATTCAATAACATGATCAAATTATTTGCAATACCTGCAATATTTTTGCACAGGGTTCAGAAAGTCATGCGCACAATGTCTAGCGTCTCCACATTTATAGTAAATTAATTGTCCTCATCCATGACCTACGCCTCCACCTCTCCCTCCTCCCCTACCTCTTGCTTGTTGGGAAAAATACTGAGAGGGGGGGGGGGGTGAATCAGTGTTTACTTCATATTCAAACTTTTAGTTTTTCATGCTCTAAAACCCATACGCTACTTTTCTGAAGCCAAATAGCGTATACACGCGGATACCCTTTATGAAACTCGCGTATACACAGATATCTACTTATGTCATTAGTTCTTCACTTAAATCATTCCATCATTCATTCATTAGATGTTCTATAAACAGTAAACATGTGCAGTAAGAACAGAATAAACCATCACACAAAGCATCACACATGAACACCATGATTTTTAGGTGGAAACCCAAGCCCTTGAGAAATGACGCGCCAGCTGTTCACTTTCAATATTTTATTATAGAGAAAACATCTTACAACATATGTGTCGTGCACTCCTACCAAGACGTTGTGCCCACTGCCAGCCGTTTACCAAACTTCCCCGGAAGGGAGCTCCAACCTCGACTCTGCTTTGTCAAATTCTTTCCTCCTGAAGGGAGCCACGACCCTCGCTCTCGTTTTACCACTCTCACCTGAAGGGAGGTACGACCGATCTCGTTTACTAGCCTCACCCGAAGGGAGCTACCACCCCCTCGATCGAAGGCTACAACCTCAAAGACTCTATGGACCACGTCATCGAAAATCGATCCAAAGCTTCCTTTAGAACACCACTTGCAGGCCACATTTCATCATATTTTCAAACTGGACCCTTTCCATACTTTTAAGCACAGTCAACCATGAAACAAATACATATAACTCACTGACAGATATCAGTAAACCAGCAGAACAGATCAGACATTTCTTACCACAGACTTCAGCAAACCCTAGTTTGCATACGCGCTTTCACTTCACTGATGTCGCGTATATACGCGCTTCCGTTCACACAAACCAGCGTATACCTTTGTACATATTTCATTGCGCATACGCGCTTTCTCTTCGGCGAAGACGCGTATATACGCGCTTCCTCTGCGGCGAAGTAGCGTATAGATCTTCAATCATTATAGAGCAGCATACTTCTTCAGATCAGATATTCAGTTCAGATTTACCCTTTTACTTCAGACAGATGTTCGCCTCATTTCAGATCTAAGCCTTCCATAAGCAGATCTAGTAGATACAAGTACATTTCAGATCTAGATCCCCTTCTTCATCATTGGTGCATCATACATTCATATTTATCATTCAAGTGTAACCCTTTCCATTCAGATATACTTCAGAGAGAAGTATTCATTCAAGCTCAGACATCTTGCACCCACACTCATGATTTGCACAATGAATTTCTTCTCCTTATATAGGTTTACCCTTTTTCAATACCATGAGCCCTTTTTTCAATACCATGAGCCAAAACAATACCATGAGCCCAAAACTACATTACTTCCGATGGTATTCCTGGACGGGGTCATTTAGACGAATCATTACCCAATACAATGGGTCAATACCATGGTGGTTACCCCTGGTTTTGCACTTTATGAGCGCTTTTTCCCATACGCGACTTGGAACGTTCTTTTCCGCATGCATACGCTACTTCCCCTAGGCAAATCCGCGTATGCCTAGAGACATACTCTTTTCATCAAGATTTAGCACATGCTGAATTCCTTTCTTCATTGCCTTCTGTTCATACTGTAGATACATCAGATTTACTTCATCAAGAACATATTCTATCAAGCACAACTTCATCAAGTAAGTTGTCATCATCTTCATCAAGTGGGTTTCCATTCAAGGACAACACTCAGCATCAGATTGCTTAAAAAACATCATTTCATATCAGATTTACATCATCTACCAAGTCCAACAAGTCAAGAATAACTTCATCAGGTGGTTTGCCACCAAGGACAACACATGTCAACAGTTGCATGTCTTCATCTTCATTCAGTGGGTTGCCATCAAGGACAACACTCTGCATCATATTGCCAACAATATCCCCCTTTGGACTTGATGGAAACCACGATGGTGTTTGATCATTACAACAGATAGGTACTCTCTCCACCATTCTTTCTCTTCATTCAAACACCATGTCACTCTCCCCCTTTGACATCAAGGGCAAAGGGCGGATCAAGAACCAACATACTCTCCCCCTTTTTTCCTCATGTGGAAGAAGCATTCTGCAGATCTGATATATACTGAAGTGACCAAGCTCCCCCTGAGTTCATGCTGAATCTTCAACATATTTACCAATGAAGTACATGACTCTATGAAATTCCTATCACCAATGACTCATACTTACATCAAAGATCCATCCAAGTGGATTTACATATGAAACTCAACTACCCAACCAAGTGGGTTTACAAATTTGACTCAGCTACCCAACCAAGTGGGTTTACAAAATTTGACACAGCTACCCAACCAAGTGGGTTTACAAATTTATCAAGTCCTTACATGACTGAATATTACAAATTTACATCATGGATCTCTACATGACCTTTTCATCCAACTACAAATATAACTTTAAGACCAACACCAGAAAGTCCTCAAGAAAGAGAACATATTTCAGAACCATCATAATGCCAACAATGCATTATACTCAGCAAGGCTAGGGCTCCCCCTGAAAATGTGCATCCGAACATCCTTTCCATATGACTAAGGCTCCCCCTTAGTTTGTGCATCCTGAACACTTTCAACCAATCATCAAGGCATCTTTAAAACATCAGAGATTGAAACAGTATTATAAGAGCTGGAACATCACCAAAGATACCAGAGATACCAAACAGCACTGCAGCTGTGCTGAAGAGAGCTGACCCCAAACAGAAATTTGTCAGCAATCAGACATACGCGGTTTTATGTGCATGAACTCGCGTATATACGCGACTGTGTTTCAAGAAACCCGCGTATCCAATTCCATCTTCTAAATTTTAACCAGATCTGATCCTCTGTGAGAAAAAGACAGTGTTTAGCTTCTTTTGAATGCTTCCCTAGACTACAGATAGATAGAACAGTGCAGTTGTGTCTTCAAGTGTCATCCAACAGTTGTAGCATAAGCACATTAGTAACCAAGCCTTCATATTCTTTGCAGCATCAATACAATCTTTCCAAGAGAGATTATCATACCAAAACAACATCTTCAAATATGTGTCAAGCAATCATCCATGTGGTCCAATATCATCAAGATCTTCAAGATTTAACATGAAGTAACATATGTAGGCAAAATATCTCAACCATAGTAACAAAGCTCTGCATGATTTATTTCTGAATCAAACGACTTCCAACTCATCCATGTGTGAACACAAAAGATACTTTTCAGTAAACCGGGATCAAAATCTCATCATAATAAACCATGTACCAAATCATCATTAAGCATGAGTATCACAATAACCAAGAATAAGCAGTCATATTGCCAACAATGCAATCATTAGTATTCAACCTGCTGCTCCCCCTGAACTAGTGCTCCTCCTTAACTAGTGCAACCTGAATACCTTTATCAGCAAGTCATCAGCAATAATCTCTGCATGATCTGTCCTTATCTCTGATTTATAAGACTTTCATCTCAGCAACGAATACTCTTCATCATCAAGCAACCAGGACTCATCCATAATCTTCAACATAAGTAACCAAGTATCATGTCATCATTATTTAAAAATGATAAATTAAGCTGATATAGAGTCAATAATACAGTTATTAACAATCAGACTGTTACTCCCCCTGAGCCTCTGCTCCAGATATTCACCTAGCATATAAATTCTATTATCATCAATGCATACGCGACTGTGTCTGATGAAACTCGCGTGTATACGCGAATTTTGTTAATATAACCCACATATGGAAAGTGAAGCATAGAAAATTTTCATCTTCCTTCATTTCCTCTTGAGTTTGTACCTCCTGTACCTGTCCTTTCCACATCAGATGCGCTGTCAGAAGTAAACATAACCAGAATAATCAAATCAACCATGAGAGTCATCATGCATTGCTCCCCTGTGATGATACATTACTAAATCTCATAATGTATCCCACATCATTCCTGCAGTCAATAAGAAAAGTCAGCTTCAGAAGCGGATGACTGCAGTAGGGTCAGAATTCCCTACGTTTCTGATCGGTTCTCCATCTTTTTCCAAACTTGCTTGAACTTCCTAACTGTGTGTTGAAAGTTGTCCACTTTCTCAGATCTGTTCAACCTGCATTCCTTTTCTACATGTCCATACTTGTTACAAGAATAACATCTCATGTGTCCAGAGAAATAAGCATAAGAATCACAATGAGTATTTCTAATCTTCCTCCTTTTACAATCAGCTGCTTTATGTCCATACTTGTTACATGAAAAACAATATCCCTTGAAGAAACCAGAGTACCTTTCTATGTAGGAACTGTTTTTTTGAGGCTGAAATGATCTGCTCCTGCAATTTGCTGCAACATGCCCATGATTATGACATTTAAAGCATTCAAATTTATTGACTGATTTCCTTTGAGATTTCATCATTTTTGGTTGATCTTTTGTCTCTTTCAACACTTCAGGTTTTGCATTGTCATCCTCTGAAGTTTTAGCACTTCCTTGTGAGCTAGATTCTCCTTTAACAGTTTCTTGGAAACCAAGACCAAGTTTGATAGCAGGAGACCTTTGATTACTCAAAATGTAGTCCAAAATGTTAGTACTATCTTGAAACCTCAAAAGTTTAACCTTTTCTTCTAATTTACCTTTGAGAATGTTTACCTCAACCTCCAAGGCTTGACATTGCTTTGTCATGCTTTCTTCTTTCCTTCTTCCATCTTCTACTTGATCCTTCAGATTTAGAACCTCTTCCTTCAACCAATTTTCGTTTTCTTCACATGTTTGTTGCAGCTCTTCATTCCTCTTATTTGATTTTTCCAGATCTTCTTTGAGAGAGATGATTTCTGCTTCAAGGCCTTCCTTTTCAAATGTTTGTAGAGGTTCCTCATTCTTCTTACTTGATGCTTCAAGATCTGCTTGCAGAGAGATGATTGCAGCTTCAAGTCCTTCATTCTTCTTGCTTGATTTTTTGAGATCTGCATTTTGATCATTGATTTCTGCTTCTAGTTCTTTAATTCGATTGGATACATAAGTATGAAACCTTTGATACTTGTCCACCTGTCCATTCAGCATTTCTATTTGATCTTTCATTTGAGAGATCATCTCATTGTAGATAGAATCTTTCTTATCAGTTTCCTTTTGTTGTTCTTCAACTTTTATCTTGATAGCTTCTTCTAGATCCACAACTTTAATTTCACTATCTTCACCATTCATTGTACCAATGAGACAATCAGGACCCCAATCACTATCTGATTCAATTTCTGCTAACCATGTTTTCTGAGAGATCTCCTTGTTTCGAGTAGACTTCTTCTTTTGCTTCTTTGCCATGAGCACTTTCAAATCATGGTCAGAATCTTCTTCATCTTCACTGGACACTTCATCATCATCTTCATTTGCATAGAAAATCTTCCTCTTTTCAAATTGTTTCCCTTTACCATGTTTTTCTCTATAAGGACATTTAGTAGCATAGTGACCAACTTTTCCACACTCAAAACATTTGAAGGGAAGCTTACCTTTGAATCTTCCAGTGCCTAGTTGGAGTTTTCTCACAAAATTCGCTTCTTCTTCTTCGGATATATAGTTGGTTTCTTTGACAACTTCCTTTTCCTTTCCTTTTGCAGACACCTTAAAAGCAACTTCTCTGATTTGAGAAGGACCTCCTTGTCTCATTTCAAAAGCAGTCAAAATACCATGTAATTGAACAATAGTAAGAGTTTGCAGATCTTGCCTTTCTTCAATAGCTGAAACTTTAGAATCAAATCTTGAAGTCAAGGATCTTAAGAATTTTTCTACGAGAGTAGTATCAGTTATGGTTTCACCCAAATTTCTCATCCGATTTACAATATCATCTAGACAGAGAAAGAAACTGGCAACACTTTCATCACTATGCATCCTCAAATTTTCATATTCAATTCTAAGAGTTTGGAGTTTTGCACTTTTTACCTTTGTGTCTCCTTCATAGCTTAGAATGATTTTGTCCCATACTTCTTTTGCTGAATGTAGCTGCATCACTTTAGCAAATTCTGATTCAGACATGCTTCCTAACAAGACATTTACTGCTTTGGCATTGATTTCATACTTCTTCCTTTCTGCTGCATCAGTAGGAATACTTGTTGGGTATTGATAACCTTCTTCCACGATTGCCCATACATCTGCACCAAGACTTTGCAGATATGCTTTTGTTCGTACCTTCCAGAATATTAGATTGCTTCCATTGAATAGAGGTGGCTTTATAGACATCACTCCTTCTTGACTTCCCATTGCGACGGATCTCCTTCAAGCGATCAAGCTTCTGCAGAAGGACCTGCTCTGAAACCAATTGTTGGGAAAAATACTGAGAGGGGGGGGTGAATCAGTATTTAGGGCAAACTAAAATTTTTTACTTTTTCATGCCTAAAACCCATACGCTACTTTGCTGAAGCCAACTAGCGTATACACGCGGATATCCTTCATAAAACTCGCGTATACACAGAGATCTAATTATGCCATTAGTTCTTCACTTATATCATTCCATCATTCATTCATTAGATGTTCTATAAACAGTAAACATGTGCAGTAAGAACAGAATAAACCATCACACGAAGCATCACACATGAACACCAAGATTTTTAGGTGGAAACCCAAGTCGGGAGAAAACCACCGCTGCAGTTGCTCAGCCTTCAATATTTTATTATAGAGAAAACATATTACAACATATGTGCTGGCGCAGACTTGACCAGCACGCAGGCACCCACCTGCGCTCGTTTACCAGCCTCTCCTGGAAGGGAGCTCCAACCCCCTGACTCGTTTACCGGCCTCTCCTGGAAGGGAGCTACGACCCCCCGATCTCGTTTACCAGCCTCACCTAGAAGGGAGCTACGACCCCCCGATCTCGTTTACCATCCTCACCT
Source organism: Pinus albicaulis (assembly GCA_034641835.2). Taxonomy (NCBI): domain Eukaryota; kingdom Viridiplantae; phylum Streptophyta; class Pinopsida; order Pinales; family Pinaceae; genus Pinus; species Pinus albicaulis. Next base: position 267,414,799 of record CM076584.1, read on the forward strand.
GGAAGGGAGCTACAACCCCCTGACTGAAGGCTACAACCCTCAGCACCACCTTGGACCACGTTTCATCAATTTTCACACTGGATCCAACAACTTCAAAAGAACACAACTTGTAGGCCACATTTCATCATATTTTCAGACTGGAACCTTTCCATACTTTTAAGCACAGTCAACCATGAAACAGATACATATAACTCACTGACAGATATCAGTAAACCAGCAGAACAGATCAGACATTTCTTACCACAGACTTCAGCAAACCCTAGTTTGCATACGCGCTTTCACTTCACTGATGTCGCGTATATATGCGCTTCCATTCACACAAACCAGCGTATACCTCTGTACATATTTCATTGCGCATACGTGCTTTCTCTTCGGCGAAGACGCGTATATACGCGCTTCCTCTGCGGCGAAGTAGCGTATAGATCTTCAATCATTATAGAGCAGCATACTTCTTCAGATCAGATATTCAGTTCGGATTTACCCTTTTACTTCAGACAGATGTTCGCCTCCCATCTCATTTCGGATCTAAGCCTTCCATAAGTGATCTAGTGATAAGTACATTTCAGGAATCTATATCCCTTCTTCATCAGATCATTGAACATCATACATTGATTTATCATTCAAGTGTAACCCTTTCCATTCGGATCATAGGAGGAAATGTTATTCAAGCTCGAACATCTTGCACCCACACTCATCATATACTGTGTTCTTCTCTTCCATATAGGTTTACCTTTCAATACCATGAGCCAAAACCACATTACTTAGATGCGACCCATTCTGAATGAGAGGTCATTAGGCAAGATGTTACCATACAATGGGTCAATACCATGGTGGTTACCCCTGGTTTTGCACTTTATGAGCGCTTTTTCCCATACGCGACTTGGAACGTTCTTTTCCGCATGCATACGCTACTTCCCCTAGGCAAATCCGCGTATGCCTAGAGACATACTCTTTTCATCAAGATTTAGCACATGCTGAATTCCTTTCTTCATTGCCTTCTGTTCATACTGTAGATACATCAGATTTAATTCATCAAGAACATATTCTATCAAGCACAACTTCATCAAGTAAGTTGTCATCATCTTCATCAAGTGGGTTGCCATTCAAGGACAACACTCAGCATCAGATTGCTTAAAAAACATCATTTCATATCAGATTTACATCATCTACCAAGTCCAACAAGTCAAGAATAACTTCATCAGGTGGTTTGCCACCAAGGACAACACATGTCAACAGTCGCATGTCTTCATCTTCATTCAGTGGGTTGCCATCAAGGACAACACTCTGCATCATATTGCCAACATTGCTGGAGATCCTCCTCGCCCCAAGGGAGACGCTGGTGAATATGGGTCAGCCTACACCCTATAGAGGTTGGAATTTCCCATCATTAGCTCAAATGTGTGGCATTGGTACACATCGTGGCCAACTGAAGAGAAAAAAATACACCATTATTGCTTTAGTTCTGGCACATAGCTTCCTAATCAATGGAAATGGTTCGTGTCATGCGTCCAACTACCTTACAGTCAGCGCACCACAATTGGGGAGTACCACTGCTAATGATATCCATAGTTGGGGAGTACCTTACAGTTGGGGACTACCGATGTTTGTTGAATTTTGGTATCTGTTATCGATATTCATAAAAAAATTTAGCCCTTAAAATAAAAAGAAATGATAAATATAAATATAAATATAAATTCCAAGTCAGCTTCAAAAGAGGGAAATTGAATTTTTTTGTCTCCACAAACTCAATTTGAACAACCTACATGTCACACTAATTCAGACTCTTGAGATGTCTATGTATATGTTACTCATCCTCCTCCTCAAACCACCAATTCATCACACAAATACAATATCTTTTATTCATCTATGCAAAGGAGAGAGAAGGGAAGTCCAAAGTTTGACCATATAGTCCAAGTGTTGACCAAAACATATTATCTCTATTTTGACTCTATTTGAACTCGCATGTCTGGAAAGAGGTTGAAGTCATTTTGGGAATTTCATTAGGAAATAGACTGAATTTTTTTAGGAAAGTGCAAGAGGCCAAAATTTTAGGAGGTCGAAATTTGTTAGTTTAACCAAGGTTTTGTTGTTGGATATTTTGACTTTATTTTAACTAGAAATATTAGATTGTATCTCTTGTTGAATTGGATAATTTCTCTAAGAAAAATGTTGTTGGGTTTTCCCTATTTAGGGTTTTCCCAGGGTAAAAATTTGTGTCTCTTGGGTTTGGTTTTCCCTTCATGATCCTAATATAATTATTTTTTATTGTTGAGATTTTCTTGTATAATTACTTAGTGGTGAGCATGTTCTAAGATTATTTGATAAAGAATCATTGGAAAGTAATTATCAGATTAGAAAGTCTTGAAAAATAAACATGGTTTGAGAGTGTGGATTAAAGAGCAGAAAAAATAAGCCCTAATATGAATCTTATAGCCATATTAAAGACAAACTATAGTTTTTGTTTCCACATATAAATAATAATAAGGTTGAATTCCCTCAATCTAGTGTTATTTTTTTACCCCTGTAGTCCCCATATTGTAATTATTGTGCCCTTACATTATTATTGTTAGGTCGACTGGGATTATATTGTGACCCCATAGACTCCTATATTTAGAAAGGAGGTTTTGTCATTTGTGTCATCCAATAATTGTTCATTTATGTAATGTAAATGAGGTTTCCCCCTCGAAGTGGCTAGTTTATAAGGCTTTTATCTCTCTTTTCTTCTATTTTGGGAGTTGGTTTCATAACATTTGGTATCAGAGCTTTGGATTCTATGGTTTTGCTGCTTCAAACAAGTCATCATGGAATTTTCCCTATAACTTATTTTCTATGAAGGTTGAGAAGCTAAAAAAAAACCCCATTTGGGAAGAAATCATGATGAATGTCATGTAAGAATTTTAGATCTTTGTTCTTAATATTTTTGGAGATATTATCTGTGGAAGTTAGGGTTTTTGCAGGCTCCCAAATTTCATCTGAAATAGGTGACCTTGGGAAAATCATCATAAATCTCTCTCTCTGAGAATCAGATTGGAATTCTGTAAAAATTTTCCAAAAGTACACAAACTACAGTTTCCTACATATTGATTTTAGAGACGAAGGAGGAAACAGTGACACGTGGCATGCCATACAAGTTCGCTCTACTGAACGAGTCCATAATTAGGTCACTGTGGGAGATTGGGCATAACTTTTTCTTGAAGAATCCAAATCAGGTCAGACCTATGGCATTCAAAAGATGATTAAAAGGGATACTAAAGGACTGAAGATAAAATCTTGGGGATTCGAAATTACAGAGATACATCTGTTTCAATATTAAGCTCCTCAAAAGTAAGGAAAGATGTGTATTATTTTAAAAAATTTCATACGTCTTATTTGAAAAATCAGTTTGAAGTGATTCGAAGTGCATATTGAAGCATAGATATTAGTATTTGGTTCTAAAAATTCCACCTAAAAAGAATTTGACACCCATTAAGCCCTCATAAGTCTCTACTATGACTCATGAAGAGGGAGAAGTACATCATGATATATCAAAATTACAAGAACAAGTCACAACAAATTTCACTCTCGCAAAGAGTAAAAAAAAATGAAATGGAAGCTAAGATGTATGGTTTGAAGAAAGGCGTGGAAGCTAAGATGGATGGTTTGAATAAATGCGTGGAAGCGAAGATGGATTACGTGGAAACTAAGATGGATGTCGTGGAAGCTAAGATGGATGGTATAGAAGGCAACATGGATGGTTTGAAGAAAGAAGTGGAAGCTAAGATGGATGGTTTAAAGAAAGGCATGGAAGCTAATATGGATGGTTTGAAGAATGACATGGAAGCTAATATGGATGGCGTGGAAGCTAATATGGATGGTATAGAAGGAAATATGGAATATTTGAAGAAATACATGGAAGGCTTGAAGGAATGTTTGGAAAAGTTGCTACAATAAAAGCTTCCTAATGGCAAAAAGGTAGTAGAGGAAACTCATGATGAGAACAAAAGAAATTTTAATCATGATTTCATAGAATCTAATGTTGGATCTAAGACCCACAATATTCCAAAGATAAATATGAGGAAGTTTGATGGCAAGGATCTAATAACTTGGATACTACAAATAGAGCAATACTTTGAGCTACATAATACCAAAAACACTCGAAAGGTGCATTGCAACTTTATATTTAGAACAAAATTAGTTTGTATGGTAGCAATGCCTTTTTTCTCGTAAACCACTGGTTACTTGGTCCATTTTTACAGAGGAAATGATAAAACATTATGAGGATACGAAGAGAAACACATTCTTTAGCTGCTTGATAAATATCAAGCAAAAGGGTTCAATGATGGATCACATTGAGGACTTCCAAAATTTGAATATAAGGGTAAATAATATTCCACAGGAGCATAGGATTGATGTCTTCATAGTGACTCTAAAGGATAACATCCAACATGAGGTTCACGTTTGTGAACTTGATAACTTGGATAAAACATTAAAGTTGGCAAGAAAAATTGAAAGAAAAATTATGGCGACAAGGAAGTCTGCCACTCACAACTATAAAGATGGAAGTGTTTCTACTCCTAGACTTCCACAACATACAAGATTGACACCACAACAATTTGAAGAGAAAAGAGAAAAAGGGCTTTGCTATATTTGTGATAGAAAATACACTAAAGGTCATAGGTGTGCTGAGAAGAAATTATTTTACATATATTGTGAAGAGGAGGAAGAAAAGGAACAATAAACTTCCAAAGAAGAGGATATACACCAGGAACCAACCCTAGAGGAATAAGAAATGAATCCGACCATATCCTATAATTCATTGGACGGAATTACCACTCCTCAAAATCTCAAGATAGAAGGACATGTCAAGAAGAAAAATGTAATAGTTCTTATTGATTTGGGTAGTACCCATAATTTTATTCATTGTAAGGTAGCCAAGGAATTTAATTGCTTCCTATACCCATGGCCAAAGTGTCAAGTGATGGTGGAAAATGGAGGAACTAGAAATTTCTATGGAAATTTCCATAATATCAAGCTAAACATGGGGGAATATGTATTGAATAGTCCAATTTTTTCCATCCCAATGGGTGGTGCTGATGTTGTACTAGGAGTACAATGGTTACAATCTTTGGGGACAATAGCTTTCAATTTTCAGTAAATTTTCTTGAATTTTTTTCTGGAAGGAAAGGAAGTTGAATTACGGGGTATCATAGGAAAGATGAGAGAGATAATAAGCTCTAGTATCACGACAAAGCTTCTAAAGGAAGAACAATGAGGCGTCATTGCAAAATTATGCTCACTAGAAGTTCCAACATCAAAATCATCTATTTCCCGAGATCTCCAAAAGTTCTTGGAAAATCATTCCAAGGTGTTTGAAACTCCTAGAGGAATCCCACCTATTTGTGATCATGATCATGATATTCATTTGATTCCAGGAAGTGTTCCTCCAAATATCAGGCCTTACGTATATCCTTATGTCCAAAAGAGAGAAATTGAACATATGATTGCAAAAATGCTAGAAGCTCGTATAATTCAACCTAGTCAAAGTTCTTTCTATGATATAGTAGTATTAGTGCACAAGAAGGATGGATCATGGCACATGTGTTTAGATTATAGGGAGCTCAATAAGCTCACTATTAAAGATAAATTTCCCATTTCTATGATTGAGGAATTGTTGGATGAATTACATGGAGAAATTTATTTCACCAAGTTGGATCTCCGTTCAAGATATCATCAAATTGGAATGAAGACTAAAGACATTTTGAAAACAATATTTCAAAATCATGAGGGTCATTATGAATTTTTGGCAATGCCTTTTGGCCTTACCAATGCACCTTCTACGTTTCAAGGGTTGATGAATTCCATTTTCAAACCCTTCCTTAGAAAATTTGTGTTATCATTTTTTGATGATATACTAATATACAACAGGCCTTGGAAGGATCATGTTCAGCATGTTGACATGGTTTTCAAACTATTAGAGGAGAAACAATTACATGCAAAAACCTCCAAATGTTTCTTTGGAGTACAAGAGGTGGAATATCTGGGTCATTTTTTTATCTTAGGAGGGTGTTAAGGTAGACCCTAACAAAATTAAAACCATTAAGGAATGGAAAGTCCCCACAACCATAAAACACTTGCGAGGATTTCTCGGGTTAAAAATGTATTATTTGTTAAGAATTATGGGAAATTAGCAGCACCTATAACAACATTATTGAAGAAAGATGCATTTTCATGGACTCCTGACGCAATTAAGGCCTTTGAACATCTTAAAGATGCAATGTGCCAACCACTGGTCCTAGCTACACCATACTTCACAAAAACCTTTATTGTGGAATCTGGTGCCTCAGGAAATGGAATTGGTGCTATTTTAATGCAAGAAGGAAGACCCATTTCTTTTGAAAGTCGTCTTATCAAAGGAAAGTATTTAAAGAAAGATATTTATGAGAAGGAAATGTTGGAAATACTACATGCACTAAAGAAATGGTGACCTTACCTAATGGGAAGACACTTCAAGGTAAAAATTAATCATGATAGTCTTAAATACTTTTTGGAACAAAGACTATCTTTAGAAGAGTAGCAAAAATGGGTCACAAAGATGTTGGGTTATGACTTTGAAATCATTGAAAAAAGGGAAGCTAAATGTTGTTGCAAATTCACTCTCAATAAAGGATGAGGATGTGGAAGCATTGATTTGTTCCATTTCTATTATCCAACCAGATTGGATAACCGAAGCAAGGGAGGAATGGAAGAATGACGAAGACGTATGGACACTCATTCAAAAGTTGCAGCAAGATCCTAGTACGTTTGATACATTTAGTTGGAAAAATGATTCCATATGGTACAAAGATCGCTCATATCTTTGTAAGAATTCCCAAGTAAAACAAAATATTATTTTGGAATTGCACACCTCTCCCTTAGGAGGACACTCAGGATTTTTAAAAACTTACCACAAGGTGAAGACAGATTTTTTTTGGGATTTCCTTAAATATGATATTCAAAATTTTGTGGCAGAATGTTTGTTTTGCCAGCAAAATGAAGTTGAGATAATTAAGACCTCGGGTCTACTACAATCTTTATCCATTCCAAATCAATGTTAGGAGGAGGTTTCAATGGAGTTTATCATAGGTTTATCTAAGTCCGAAGGAAAGAGTGTCATCATGGTGGTAGTTGATAGGCTTACCAAGTATGCACACTTTTGTGCATTATCTCATCCATTTAAAGCGAGTACAATTGCTACTGCATTGATGGAAACAATTCAAAAGTTACATGGAAACCCAAATATTATTGTAAACAATATAGATCCCATTTTCACTGGAATTTTTTGGATGGAATTATTTTCTTGTTTGGGTACTCAACTAGCTCATAGCTCATCTTATCATCCTCAATCCGATGGGAAAAATGAGATATTGAAAAAATGTTTGGAAGGATATCTTCGTTTCTTTGTATATGATAAACAAACATAATGGGTCAATTGGTTACCTATGGTTGAATGGTGATATAACACTTCCTTCCACACTGTATAAAAAATGACCCCATTTTTAGCACTTCATGGATATCATCTGCCATCCTTAACATTATATTTAAGATAAAATTCTAAGGTTCAAGCAATGGAAGATCACATCGAGCATCAAAAATAGGTTCTCCAACTCTTAAAGGATAATCTAAATTTTGCACAGAATCAAATGAAACAACAAGTAGATCAACATCATAGCGAGGGATGTTTTTATGTAGGCGAATGGGTATTTTTATGGCTAAAACCATACAAACAAATGTCCCTCAAGCAAGATAAGAAGGATAATAAATTATTGCCAAATTAATATGGACCTTACAAAATGTTGCAAAAGATTGGTATTAAGGAATACAAATTGGAGCTTCCTGCATCTTCTCGAGTGCACCCATTTTTCCATGTTTCATGCTTAAATAAGGTTATAGGTGAAAAAATTCTGGTTCAAACAATATTGCCAGAACTTGATGGGGAAGGAAAAATCATATTGGAACTCGAAGTAGTCACGGAAAAAAGACTAAAAAACTATGAACTCGATCGATTTCAGAGTATCTCATCAAGTGGAAGAACTTACCCTCTGAAGATTCCACATGGGAGGATGAGAATTTTATGCCGAAGCATCCAGAACTACTCAAGCGTTGAGGACAACACTTTTTTGAAGGAGAAGGGAATGTTAGGGCCCTATATTACTAGTGTAGTCCCTTATTATTGTTAGTGTAGCCCCCTTATTGTTATTGTTGTACCCCTGTAGTCCCCATATTGTTATTATTGTGCCCTTACATTATTATTGTTAGGTCGGCTAGGATTATATTGTAGCCCCATGGACTCCTATATATATAAAGGAGGCTTTTTCATTTATGTCATCCAAGAATTTTTCATTTTTGTAATGTAAATGAGGTCGCCCCCTCGAAGTGGCTGATTTCTAAGGCGTTGATCTCTCTTTTATTTTATTTTGGGAGCTGGTTTCATAACAATCCAAAAACAAGAAGGCCAAAGTTATATTTTCTAGTTGAGAATAATACACCTTTCTTATGGAGGCCATGATTTGTTTCCTTGAAGGTTGGTTGAATTAAGGGGTTTTATTTGGATATCATGATAATATTATGGAGAGTGCTCTATGAAGGTCGAAATCCTCTTGGAAAGGATGAGATATCTCAGGGCAAGTAAGCCCAAATTGTTCCTATTGTTATTGTGGTTTTAAGCAAGGCCAAGATGCCTTATAAAGCCAAACATAAGTTGTTGATGGTGATCTTTTCAAAGGAAAGTATGTTTTAAGAAGTAAGGCTAACCTCTAGTTCATAATTTAGAATAAAGGTGTTTGATTTTTACTTGCAACTCAAGGACAATATAACAAATCCTAGCTTAAACATGGGTTCTCTTTTGGGTTGGTTTGGGAAGAATTAAAAGCTTGTGTTGAATTTTTTTGTTCAAGAAACTATTTATAGGAAGATGGAGAATTATTTAATTAACTAATAAAATCACTTTGAGGAATGAGATTCCATGGAAAATTCAGCTGGTTTGGATGAATTGTCACCATCTATATTTATTACAAGAAGAAAAGTTTCACATGATAGATTTGATGATCTTCTTTGTGAACCCTAGAAGACTTGCGAGGTATGTCTCGAATAAATATTTTTCATAATGCTATCCTGGTACTCATGTACTATTAGAAGATGTTGTAAGGTCATGGCCTCATAACCAATGATTGTAAACATGTTGTTCTGTAGCATATAAGCCATCTTGGTAATTCAAGAAGTAATGGCATCATCACAATTTTAAATTTGGATTATGGTTCAAAGTTTGATAAGGCCTAAAGGAAAGATAAGGCCTCCAAAGGGGAATGGACCCAATGTTTCAAGATCGTTTGTATTGAAGATTTTGTATAGACTTGAGTAGGGATATTTCCTTTGGTCGCATTATACTACACGATAATGTTGTTGAAGATATCTAAGCTTATAATGTCATATACATATCTTATATGTCTGAGTAAGGGATCTTGTCAAGTATGCAGAAGATGCCTTGAATATGCTGCTAGTATTATACTCTTGAGGTTATGATTGTATTTACTAAGTTACGTTGATGGTGCTAGGGTGCCATTTCTTGGTCCTTGATGTTACACATTGAATCAAAGGAGAAAGGGATTTTCCACTACAAAGTAAAAAATTCCAATTAACACATGACAATTTTTATTTTGAAGTACTAGGGTTTGAATATTTGGATGATAAATCCCTAGGGTTTTTGGATAAAACCCTAGAGCTAGACCTAGATCATTGTTTCTACTGAAAGAAGAAACCCCAGCTCATGGAAGTAAGGAAAGGAAAGAAACATGTTGATGATGAGGATTAGGATGATGAGTTTGCTGATAGATTTCATTTCTACAAGAAAGGTAGGATCAAGAGGGATTTGAAAAAATCCCAACAATATTCAAAACATAAGTACCTTATATCTCTCTTCCTTGATTATTATTTTTTACTATTAGTTAACCTCTTATATTTTTTTTTCTTTTTTTCTTTTGCTGGGTTATAATAATTTCTCCCATCACCTCCTAGTGAGGGTTGCACGCACATCGTAATTTTTTCTAAGGCTCTGGAAGGAAATGAAATATTTGGGAAGAATGAAGCAAAGATTGAGACATGAATATTATCCTAGAGTGATATGTATCCAAGAAGGAAAAAATTATACTGAATCTATAATTGTGCTTGATGATTGGAAAAGATCCTATTTTATAGGAAGTAGGTAGGCTAGAAAGTATGAAGGATGCCATGATGGAGAAAATTTTGTTGAAGAGAAGCCAATGATGACTTCCAAGTAGATCTACAAGATGAATTATGTGATAGATGGAAACAAAGAGAAATAGAAAGAAAGAATTGTGAGGATTCTCCTAGAAAGAGGGAGAGGAATATATGAAAAAAATTTCTCTAGTTTTTTAAGTTGCGCTAAGTGTAGTGACGGGGGGTCATAAGGGCGTGACAAACTCCCGTGCTTGTGGGTGGTAGCCCCTTGCACGGGGTTTGGGGCAACGCCTAGGTTTTTGTTTTTTTTATGTGGACCCAATAATGGTTGGGTAGACCCAAGGATGGTGGGAAAAACCAAGGATGATGGGTGGACCCACCCATGGATTTGCACATGGTTTTCAACATGATGGTTTTTCCCATGGTATTTTGCAGATCTGGTCAATTGAACTACAATTATTTTATAATCCAAGGTTTGGAGTTTAGGAATTCTTCGATGTGTATATAATGTATTCCAACATTGAAAAGAATATAATGACAAATCAATATGGTTTTCTCGGTTTTGGGTTCTAGGAGAAAATATATGTGTAATTTTTTTTTTTTATGTTCATGCCATTGTATCTTTTTTTATTTTTCAGATTCATTTGCAGGTAATTTTTGTACATTTTAAAACCTAAATTTAGTATCATATTTGTTTCTGCTTCAAGGGGATGCCTTTGTGGCTGATGGTTCTTGGGACTGTGGTAGATCTTGCTACAATGGGAGATCTCTAGGATTGATTATTGCGGTGAAAGGAGATGGAAAACAATGAAAGATATAGATCAAGAAATTCAATGGACATAGATTTGAGTTGTGGAAGCTCAAGTTGGAGGATCTGTTGGTGGATAGAGATCAATGGATTGCTATAGATATAGGTACGACACCAATAGGAATGTTGACCAAATATTTGGTGAAGTTAGATTGGAAAGGAATTAAGAGCATAATACGATCATGTCTCTCGGATTCAGTATTATTAAATTATCAAGGGAAGATATGGAAAAGGATTTTTGGGACAATTTACGAACTTTGTATCAATCTAATTCCCGAGTCAAAAAACTGTTATTACAGAAAATGTTGTATAAATTGATGATGAAGGATGGAGAATCAATAACAGGGCATCTGAACGCATTCAATATTGTGGTAAGTCAATTGTTATCTGTTGATATTAAAATTTTAGATGAAGATAAGTACATCCTTTTTTTGTTTTCTCTACTAGACACATGGGATTGTCTGGTTGTTATGATAGGTAGCAATAAAACTACCTTGAAGGTTGATGAAATATTATCATCCAAGTTGTTGTCGGAGGAGATGAGACAGAAAAACATGGAGAGTCAGAATGGGGATTGCTTGTTTGTAAGAGGATAGTCCCAAAACAAAAATAGAAATAAGTCCTCAAGTGGGAGATCTAAATCTAGAGGGAGATCTAAATCTCTATTAAAATATACAAAAGGTATTTTGGAAATTCTAAAAGTAAGGGCACTACAAAAATGATTATAGATCTAAAACTCCTAAAATTGGAAATTGATCTAATGATGCTTCTTCTGTAGAGGTGAAAACTACCATAGATGAAGGTGGGGATGTGCACTTGGCTTCTTCTAGTACACATGTAGATCATGAGGCATGGTTTATTGACTTAGGTGCATCCATTAACATGAATCTCCATAGGGAGTGGTTTTGTGAGTACAAGAAATATGATGGTGGTGATTTCTTTCCAGGTGATGATAGAAAGACCATAATCATAGGACATGGAAGAGTCAAGCTGAAGTTGAAAGGTGGAAGGATTAGAACACTTTCTTGGTGTTCTGCACATTCCTACATTGGGAAGAAATATATTTTTTGTAACAAAGATGGATGATGCATGTTTAAAAACAATGTTCGAGAAAGATACCCGTAAGATTTTTCGAGGAGCACTAGTATTGATGATGAGAATTTGAATTGGAAATTTGTACAAGTTTTTGGGCATTTTTGTTATTGATGAGTGCAACAGTTCTTTGGATCCTAAAAGTGGAGCATAAAATCTTGTAGTCTATGGTGAAAAGACTATTTTGTGGCATCAAATACCCTGATACATTGGAGAGAAGAGCCTTCCAATACTACATGCTAATGGTATGATAAAAGGTATGTATAATTTATCTTTGGATTTCGATTTCTGCAAACATTTTGTATATGGGAAGTAGAATCAAGTAAGTTTTTTTTCTGGTGTCAAGAGGGAAAAAGGGATATTAGAGTTTTTGCACAATAATGTTTTTGGACCTCATGTTTGTTCCATCACTGGGGGAATCTATGTACTATGTATCGTTTACATATGACTTCTCAAGGAATACATGGATATATTTCCTCAGGAATAAATCTGAAGTCCTTTTAAAGAATTTAAGGCTCTGGTGGAAAATTAAACAAAAAATAATATTAAGGGGTTGAGGAAAAATAATGGAGAGTTCCGCAAGAAGGAATTTGAAGAGTTCTGTAAGAAATGTGGTATAACATGACATACAACTACTCCATACACACCTAAGAAAAATGGAGTTGTAGAAAGAATGAACTGGACGTTGATGGAAAAGGAAAGAAACATGCTTACTGGTGCTCGATTAGGGAAAGAATTATAGGAAAAGGAAGTGGATATTAGATGTTACATGTTTAAAAAATCACCTTCATCAATGTTACAAGATAAGATCACATGAGATGTGGATTGGTAAGAAACCCTCTTTCGCACATCTTATAGTATTTGTTTGCAATGCATATGTACATGTTCCAAAGGAGAAAAGAACCTGTTATCACTCAATAATTTCTCCAGGTTCATGAGAGAACTCACCAAGGTAACCACAGACCAATTTCAAACTCTAGGATCTAGCCTTCCTAGGGTTCAGAGAGGGCTCTCTCATTAAAATTTAACTTTGTTTTGATTTGTAAATATTAAGCTAGTTATGAAAGTGCAGCTTTGGTTTTGTTTTGGTAGATTTGGTGGGAAAAATCACTTGAAAGGATGGATAGTGGGAAATCTATTTGTCCATTGGGCTATGGAGTCAAAATCAAGCAAACAAGACTGGGATCAAGGGCAAAAAGGTAAAATGTTTTCAGGGCAAGATAGATAACCCTTGAAGATCTTGGAAAGTTGTTTTTATGAGGTGATATGATCAGGATAAAGGGAAATTAAGAATCCTTTGATCTGGAAAAGGAAGTAGTAGGAAGAGGTCAAACGAGAGAGGGAGGAATTAAGGATTCCCTACACTGGAAATGAGAGGAAAAGATATAAATGATAACTAGTTAAAAATAGGGTGCTTTAAAAAAATCCTGTAGTAATGCTCCTATTTATACATTCATATTTAGCATAAACATAAATGGATGCATGTAACAAAGAAAGAAAACAATGATAAGTGAGGAAATACTTCACTCCAAATAACTCATCACAGGAATCCTAAAGTATGATGCCAATTTGTTTTGATCCAGCCTTGCTACTCAAATTTTGACACACAAAAGCTTTGAAGTCCAAAAAGAAATGACTATAACAATCCCAAATTTTTTTTTCCACACCAAAATACTTCTAAAGATGAAGTATCTATACAAATTCTAAACTAAAATATCTTGAAAAAATATCAAGATTCGTTTACCAATATCTCAAACTGTTTTACATAAATAGAACTTAATAAAATGACACTTAAAACTAATGAATCTATTTGGCACTATTTTTTATGGATAGGTGATGAAAAAGAGGAGAAATTTGAATTTTATGTCAACTCTTAGTTGATGATGAGGCATCCAAGTCACTAACTGTTTCCTTTCTTTGTGCATTCTGCCCCAGAAATTATGCAAACTTGGGGTCCAATGATACCTTTTTATATCTTAATCTGGAATAGATATGTAAAAAGTGAAAGTGGTTATTGTAAATAAATTTTTTTTTGAGATAAAACTCTCTTATTTCCCTAAACTTCAGCTCTAGTTGTTCACAATAGGCTCTGAAAAATGATGTGTAAAATAGAGCTTTGCATAGTCTGAAAAATAGGCTGTAAATATGTCCATGTATCTCTCATTCTGTAATACCTGTGCAAAAATTGAGATAGGTTTTTGTAGATGGGTCTCTTAGGAACACAAAAATTCTTCAGGTTTGTAGTATGTATTTCTTATTAGCCACAATATTCTCTGCAAAATAATGACTTAACAAGAATTTTCTGTAAAAAGTGCTTTCAAGTATTGTTTAATATTTCCAAAACCATAATGGCTATTAGAAATGTGGGAGAGGTTTTTGTAGTTGGACATCTTAGGAACATAAAACTCATTCCATTTTGTAAAATTCATCTTGGATTTTCCACAATAAGTTCTGCAAAACTATGACTTAAACATGAAATTTCTGCAAAAAATGTCCCTTCATGCTCTGTTTTCATCTTTTAACCTTTTTGTTCTTTTAATTGTTTTTATTTTAACTTTGGATAAATTTCATTGTTGGTGAAAGTATTTTCATCTCTATTTACCATTTATTGCTTCTGTATTTAATTTTACTTTTTACCTTGACTGCTCTGTAACTTTTTCTGATTTGACTTTCACTCAGACTTTCATCTAATACATTTTAACTCTGATACTCTTTGATTGTTTATGTTTTCACTGTCATTGTTAATTCTTATTTCATTTTTGCCATTCATTGTGAAATTTATCTCTCTCTGCATAAATGACTTATTTTTGTTCTACTGCCTAGAATCTTTTGTTAAGGAATATCATTTAAAATTATTTTCTTTGTGAACTTTTGGAGTAAAACAGACCTTTAACTAGTATTTAGATTGTTTTATCCAAATTCTCCTTTTGATAATGACCTACAAAAAAAAATAATTGTTAATGAAACTCGAGGGAGGTGATAGTGGCTTTAAGTGGTCACAGTACTGGATTTGATTTTGGCACTTTGGAACCTTCAGGATTGTTAGAACTCTGCTTTTTTGGCATTTTGGCTACTTTTGCAAGTTTAGACAGTTTGTAGAAGTATTTTTCACGTTTATCATAGGATTCTTGGATAAACAGGTGAAGTATAGTGTTTTCTTAGGGCATTCTTTCCAATTAGGTCTGTCAAAGAGGTTAACATGCTTTTGAACTGACTTAAAACAAGAAACAAGGGTTTCCTGAGTATTTTAATGAGAAATTGGGCTTAAAAAGTCTGTTAAATTTAGGAAAAGAGGCTTATGATACCTTCAGAGGCTTTCTGGATTAATTCAGAGTTTAAAAAGTTCATTAAACTGAAAAAACTCACAAATTTCCTCCAAAATTGTGTGCAGCAGTAAAACAGGGTTTCTAAAAAAAAATTGGTAGCGTTTGGCCTATTTTTGGACTATTTTGACAGTTTCTTTTAATTGATTTTTAAGCTCTAAATGTGTTTTTGTTTTTTTGAAGGTCTTTAAAATTGATTACAGGATCAAATTTCAGAGAAATACCTGTTGTATGCAGGTATTGGGCTTCGAAACAGTTTTTGAGGTTTTTTGAATGAAACAACAACTTCTGGAGCAACGTAAAGCTCCTTGACGATCTTCAATGATCACAAGGTAAAATTTTCAGGCTTTTGGGCATAGAAATGGTGAAAAAACGATGTTTTTATAGTCGAGGAGGCGTGTTCAAAGGTTAATACGCAGAAATATAAGAAATATATGCAATTCCAATTTTTTTATGTGTATTAGGGCTAATAAAAAGAAGGCATTTAATACAGGTCAAGTCATGCGGGAATGGTGGTTTCGAGTTTCAGCAGATCAAAACTTGAGTGGTTATCACGCAGTGTTTGGGCGGTAAGTGGTTTTCGGGCTAACCCACATGATCCAATAGGAATTGACCACATGGAGGAGAGATAAAATCTCCAAACCGCCCATTTCGCGCAGGTTTGAGATGTGGGTGATCGCGCAAATTTTGTACGCGATATTGATTTCTATTCGTCAGATCTGGGGTTCGAATGTGAACAGCCCAGATTGACTGGGAAGCTGCGTCAGAATGGGGAGTGGGACCAGGGTTGTTTATATGTGGCTAGGTTAAACTTTAGACTTTAAATAAATAAATGTTAATAAAAGTCTAAACTAATTTATATGGTCAGGCGGGAATAAAATTTTAAGCTTTAATAAACAAGCGTTTAATCAAAGTTTAAACTTTGGGTTTATGACGTATGTTTCAACACCTTTTAAAACATTTATGCAATGTTTCAACCATATATATGCGGGCGCGGTTTAATATTATATAGTTTTGAATGCTTTTGCCATTTTTTCGAAAACCATAGGGGGCGGGATATTTAAATATAGATATGTTAAACCAATGGAATAAGGGGGGAATTAATATTTCACACATGGGATATTAAACATTGGTTTTAACTTTAAAATATTGGGTTTAGAGGGTTATTTTAAATAAAGGTTTTAATACTATATGGGATGGTGAAGTTAGGGATTTAATAGAATAAATTAGTAGTTAATATGAATAAAGGAATAGTGAAAAGGAAACAAAATACATGTTAACCCTATGTAAAGTTCCAAAAAATGAAGCATTGCTTATCTTTGTTGTATTACTTCACTTATACTTAGGAAAAATGTATTTTTAAGGTTTATGAATGATTTTTCAAAGGGAATGAGATTAGCTATTTAGGGTTTAGCTTCTACTAAGTAAAAATGGGTTTTTACTTAGGAAAAAGGGATTATGATTCATGAATGAAGGGTAAATGTTAACGAATGTGGGTCTAGTGTGGGAATTTAATATTTTTAACTGACCAGTCATCGAGCCTTAGGTCCGGTTCCAACAAAAGTCAGAGAAATTCTCTGAGCCTTTTTTACTAATAGTTTAGAATATTGAATTTTGGAGGGGAGGGGAAATTAGTGATTTTTTCCCGATGATGCTTTATTACATGATTTATCAACTGCTTTCTCCCTACCCATCTTTATTTTTAACATTTTTACTTCATTTTCATGGGTGCGTTTAGGCTTGCAACCCTAAAACAATTTTCTTTCAAAGCATAAAAATATCTTAGTCTACCTTATTTCATCCGAGGGCTCAAATTAAACTGTTGAGCTCCTCATTATTCTCTACCTATCTAATAATTTGTCAAGTTTAAACTGTTTGACAAATATTTATTCTATATCTAAAACAGGAAATTGAAAGCATGAAAAGTTAAGATTAAACTATTTAACTGATCATGGATTATGGCATTTATTGACACTCTGCACATAATCATTATTCTTGTAGTAAATTAAAATTAGTGGCATTTGGATTTGCTCACTTTCAGGTCTTATTTTTCTTTTTCTTTTGGGGTATATGTTTTTCTAAGTCCTTTGATCTTTCTTTTAGGACTTTTTTACCCTCTTTTTTCCTTTTATTATTTTTTCATTTTTTTCAAAATATGGGAAAAAAATTTGCAGAAAGCAAGGTATGTACATATTTACAAGAAAATCAAAGTCAATTCAAAATTATGAATCCTATATTTATAGGACCCTAACAGAGGCTTCACATGGGGATGGCAGCTCCTAGTGAGATTTCAAGAACATTGTTGACTAGTAGCCTGATCCTTTGAGCCAATCCAAAACATGCATTTGCTTTGTTATAAAATCTTTGTGACTGAAACTCTTGGGCTGAATTTACATCCTTTTCTGCAAATTGAAATTTGATCTGAGACTAAAAAGGTGCTGCAACCTTCAAACCAAACTACTAAATCATCAATATCTTAGGGAATTTTCCTTGGCTGAAAACTGAAAACTGAAATAAGCTGAAATCCTACCTACTTACTCTAACCAGCTGTCCAAATACTAGTTAGGTAAAATGAAATAGCCAATGCAACCATTCAAGAATTATGTACTTTGATAGATTTTGTTGCATGTGCTTGTTGATTGTCAAAACTGTAATTCTGCAACCTATTAGAAACTTGTCAACAAATGAGAGAATAAGGAAATACTTGATTTCCTTTGTTGACTCTAGAAAATTTCAAAAAGATCTTCCAAGGTACATACACTAATGTTTAATTGATCTAAATAACTATACATCTATTCTGGATGACCTCCATGCCATGAGACTAGATTGTCATTTTAAACTTTATTCCCTTACAAAATCAACCTATGATTGTTCAGAGATACTTTTATATTTTCAGATAAGATTTGTGATGATATTCCTATTGATGAAAATGTTTGTTTGAGGAAATTTTTTTCATCTTGATCTTGAAGCTCATAGTCAATAAATGAAGAAAGACTTTGAATGCATTCATTATCTGACATATCTACTATTTGATCATGAAAAACTTTGAAAGATTGCTGCAATTTATATATGGGTTTTAATGGAACTTCATAGATTTCCAAGGGTTGTTCATCCTTTAAAAACTGAAATGCTTTAGAGCATAATGGTATAGAAATTTATTTCAAAATTTATTAACTTTCTTCTTCACTCCCATATTTGATGTGTATCATTTGATCACTGTATTTGAGCTGCTGAAACTGAACTTCCTCATCTCACAAACTAGCTAGTGATTGCTCTGTGAAGTTAGCTTGAATTTGGAGAACACAATTATCATCATATTGATCATACTTAGGAAAATCTTCAGAAGAAGGAATGTCATCAATTATACACATTAGATCAGTGGATTTATTTTCCAATAATCCTGTTATATCTTGATTAGACTGGTTGAATTCTATTTGAAGGTCATTCTTTTTCTCAATAGGAGTACTACCAGGCAATGGGCCTTTTTGGGAAGGTAGAACAACATGAGCATCAACTCGTTCTTCTGTCTCTTCATGGATAAAAACTTTAGTACATACATCAACATTAGAATAATTAGAAACAATTTCTTCATTATGTAGATATTTTGAGGATGGTTGCATGTTTAGAAGAAAATTGATTTATTCTTCGGTGAGGGGGGGTGGAAATCTTTGAATTCTTGGATTCAAATAAAAATTGTTTTTTCTCTTATGTAAAAACTGATCATGAGGTTGAATATTTTGTTTAACTTCATTCAAAAAACTATATGAAACATCATTTGTTACTACAGAGGGGCTTTGTGGATCTTGATTAATCTCCTGATTTATTTCATCTTTGATTAACTCCTCTTGATTATCATGACACTTAACTGCTATTAATAAATCTTTAGGATGCCAATTTCCTAAATATTCATCAATATTTTTAAGGTAATGTATGAGATCTTCAGTTTGATCACAATAATTTTTAGCTAATGATAAATATGGAAAATCTTCTTTTTAATGCTCATAAAATACCTTGTGAAAATCCTTTAAAGAAAATAAACTAGCAGGTTTGAGAGCTTCATACCATTCCCTTGCTTGTCCTTCTAAGGTTGCCATGAATAGCTTCACGAGGCAACCCTCATGCCAATCACCCTTCAATATCCATGAGTGTATATGAAATTTAATGAGATGTAACAAAGGAACATCAATATTCTCATCTTGAAACATAGGAAATTTTTTATCCCAATTTACCTTTGGTAGTTTGTGTGGAAATCCAGGTATGTGATCTCTGCTCATGGGAGCATACCTTTGTATTCTTGGGTAATCTTTTAAATTATTCATAAAGAAGGGCCACTATATCTATACAACCGAGCTAGATCCTTCTATAAAATACAATATACATTGAAAAAATTTCTTAATGAGAAAGAACATAATGTCTTGGATTAGGATCCAAGTTGAAAGCCTGATCTTTCCATATTGTTCTTTCAGGTTCATTCCTCTAGTGGAGTTTTGATTGTGAAATTGATTTGGAGTCGTCAGGTGCATTATTTTAACCTTTGTGTGTCTGATCATTTTCCACCATCATAGATCAGATATGAACCTGTAAAATATTCTTGAAGAAAATGTTAGTCTTCCCCAGTGGAGTCGCCAATAATGTTATCACTCAGTAATTTATCCAGGTTCAGGAGAGAACTCATCGAGGTAACCATAAACCAACTTCAAACTCTAGGATCTATGCTTCCTAGGGTTCAGAGAGGGCTCTCTCTTTAAAATTTAACTTTGTTTTGATTTGTAAATATTAGCTAGTTATGAAAGTGCAGCTTTGTTTTTTTTTGGTAGATTTGGTGGGAAAAATAACTTGAAAGGATGGATAATGGGAAAAATATTTTTCCATTGGGCTGTGGAGTCAAAATAAAACAAACGGGACTGGGATCAAGAGCAAAAGGGTCAAATGTTTTCAGGGCAAGATAGATAACCCTTGAAGATCTTGGAAAGTTGTTTTTGTGAGGTGATATGATCAGGCTGAAGGGAAATTAAGAATCATTTGATCCAGAAAAGGAAGTAGTAGGAAGAGGTCAAACGAGATGGGGAGCAATTAAGGATTCCCTACACTGGAAATCAAAGGAAAACATATAAATGATAACTAGTTAAAAACAGGGTGCTTTTAACAAATCCTGTAGTAATGCTCCTAGTTATACATTCAGATTTAGCATAAACATAAATGGATGCATGTAACAAAGAAAGAAAACAATGACAAGTGAGGAAGTACTTCACTCCAAATAGCTCATCACATGAATCTTGAAGTATGATGCCAATTTATTTTGATCCAGCGTTGTTACTCGAATTTTGACACACAAAAGCTTTGAAGTCCAAGAGGAAATGACTATAAAAATCCCAAAAATTTTATTCCACAACAAAATACTTCTAAATATGAAGTATTTATACAAATTCTGAACTAAAATAACTTGAAAAAATATCAAGATTGGTTTACAAATATCTCAAACTATTTTACACAAATAGAACTTAATAAAAGGACACTTAAAACTAATGAATCTATTTGGAACTATTTTTTATGGATAGGTGATGAAAAAAAGGAGAAATTTGATTTTGATATCAACTCTTAGTTGATGATGAGGCATCCAAGTCACTAACTGTTTACTTTCTTTGTGCATTCTGCCCCAGAAATTATGCAAACTTGGGGTCCAATGATACCTTTGTATATCTCAATATGAAATATATATGTAAAAAGTTAAAGTGGTTATTGTAGATACATATGTTTTTGAGATAAACCTCTCTCTGTTTCCTAAAATTCAGCTCCATCTGTTCACAATAGGCTCTTCAAAAATATGTGTAAAATAGAGCTTTGCATAGTCTAAAAAATAGGCTGTAAATATGTGAATGTATCTCTCATTTTGTAATACCGGTGAAAAAAGTGAGATGGTTTTTTGTAGATGGGTCTCGTAGGAACCAAAATCTCCTTCAGTTTTGTAAGATGTATTTTTGATTGGCCACAATATTCTCTACAAAATGATGACTTAACAGGAATTTTCTATAAAACATGCTTTCAAATATTGTTTAATATTTCCAAAACCATAATGGCTGTTAGAAAAGTGAGAGAGGTTTTTGTAGTTGGACATATTAGGAACATAAATCTCCTTTTTTTTTCAAAATTCATCTTGGATTTTCCACATTAGTTTCTGCAAAACTATGACTTAAAAAAGAAATTTCTGCAAAAATGTCCTTTCATGCTCTATTTTCATCTTTTAACCTTTTTGTTCTTTTAACTGTTTTTACTTTCACTTTAGATAAATTTCATTGTTGGTGAAAATATTTTCATCTTTATTTACCATTTACTGCTTCTGTATTTACTTTTACTTTTTACCTTGACTGCTCTATAACTTTTTCTGATTTGACTTTCACTCTGACTTTCATCTGATACATTTTAACTCTGATGCTCTTTGACTGTTTATGTTTTTACTGTCATTGGGAATTATTATTTCATTTTTTCCATTCATTATGCAATTTATCTCTCTCTGCATAAATGACTTCTTTCTGTTCTGCTGCCTGGAATATTTTGTTAAGGAATATCATTTAAAATTCTTTTCTTTGTGAACTTTTGGAGTAAAACAAATCTTTAGCTAGTATTTATATTTTTTTATCCAAATTCTCCTTTTGCTAATGACCTGCCAATTTTTTTTTTTTTTAATGAAACCCTGGCTGCAGGGAAGTGATAATGGCTTTAAGTGGCCATAGTACTGGATTTGATTTTGGCACTTTGGAACCTTCAGGATTGCTAGAACTTTTCTTTTTTGGCATTTTGGCTACTTCTGCAAGTTTAGATAGTTTTCAGAAGTAATTTTCACTTTTAGCAGAGGCTTCTTGGATAAAAAGGTGAAGTATAGTCTTTTCTTAGGGCTTTCTTTCCAATTATGTTGTGTAACCAACTCCAAAAATAGAAGAAAAGAGATATCAACGCCTTAGAAATAAGCCACTTCGAGGGGGCAACCTACAATACATTACATAAATGAACAATTCTTGGATGATACAATTTACAAAACCTCCTTTCTATATATAGGAGTCAATGTGGCCATAATGTAATCCTAGTGGGCCACAATGTAATCCTAGCCGACCTAAAAATAATAATTTAAGTGCACAATAATAACAAAATGGGGGTTACAACGGTACAATAATAACAATAAGGGGGTTACACTAATAACAATAAGGGACTATACTAGTAATATAGGGACCTAACATGCCCCTCTCCTCCAAAAGAGTGTTGTCCTCAACGCTTAAGTAGCTTTGGGTGCTTCTGTATAAACTTCTCATCCTCCCATGTAGAATCTTCAATGGGTAAGTTCTTCCACTTGATGAGATACTCTGAAATTGATCGATTTCGTAGCTGTCGAGTTCTTGTTTCCGTGACCGCTTCAAGTTCCAATATGATTTTTCCTTCCTCATCAAGTTCTGGCAATATTGTTTGAACTGGAAGATTTTCACCTATAACCTTCTTTAAGCATGAAACATGGAAAACCGGATGCACTCGCGAAGAAGCAGGAAGCTCCAATTTGTATGCCATAGTACCAATCTTTTGCAACACCTTGTAAGGACCATAGTACTTTGGTGATAATTTATTATCCTTCTTAGCTTGCTTGAGGGACATTTGTTTGTATGTTTGTAGCCGTAAAAATACCCAATCTCCTACATCAAAACTTCTCTCGCTGCGATGTTGATCTACCTGTTGTTTCATTCGATTTTGTGCCAAATTCAGGTTATCCTTTAACAGTTGGAGAACTTCTTGCTGATGCTCGATGTGATCTTCCACTGCTTGAACCTTCGAATTTTCCCTTAAAGATGATGTGATGGATGGTGGATGATATCCATAAAGTGCCATAAATGGGGTCATTTTTGCTGCAGTATGGAAGGAAGTGTTATACCACCATTCAGCGAGAGGTAACCAATTTTTACATCACTCCAATCCGATGCTCAGAGAGAGAGTTATTGAAATTTTCCCACGATCACCTTTTTGAGATGAAATTCGAGAGCTTGAAAAAGCACTACCTTCCACAGATCATATCTCCAAAAATATTCTGAACCAAGCTCTGCAATTTTTTGACGTGTTTCCTTAGGATTTCAGCTCCGCACCATAAAAATTTCAGATTCTAAACCTCAGTAGAAACAAAGTTATAGCGAAAATTCTACGATGACCTGTTTAGGAGCCTGAAAAAAGACCTAACTTCCACAGATCATATCTCCGAAAATATTGTGAACCAAGCTCTGAAATTTTTAGACAATATTCCTCAGGATTTCGGCTTCGCACCCTAAACATTTCAGCTTCTGAAACTTCGCAGGAAAAACGTTATAGCATAAATTCCACGATGACCCGTTTGGAGCAGCGAAACCCTAGAATCCAAAGCTCTGATACCAAATGTTGTGTAACCAACTCCAAAAATAAAATAAAAGAGACATAAATGCCTTAGAAATAAGCCACTTCGAGGGGGAAACCTTCAATACATTACGTAAATGAAAAATTCTTGGATGATACAATTTACAAAACCTCCTTTCTATATATAGGAGTCCATGTGGCCATAATGTAATCCTAGTGGGCCACAATGTAATCCTAGCCGACCTAACAATAATAATTTAAGTGCAAAATAATAACAAAATGGGGCTTACAAGGGTACAATAATAACAATAAGGGGGTTACACTAATAAAAATAAGGGACTATACTAGTAATATAGGGACCTAACAAATTAGGTTTGTCAAAGAGGTTAACAGGCTTTTGAATTGACTTAAAAGAAGAAACAAGGGTTTCCTGAGTTTTTTAATGAGAAATTAGGCTAAAAAAGTCTATTAAATTTAGGCAAAGAGGCTTATGATAACTTCATAGGATTTTTGTCTTAATTCAAGGATTAAAAAGTTCATTAAACTAAAAAAACTCACAAATTTCCTCCAAAATTGTGCGCAACAGTAAAACAGGGTTTCTGAAAAAAATTGACAGGGTTTGGCCTGTTTTTGGACTATTTTGACAGTTTCTTTTAATTTATTTTTAAGCTCTAAATGTGTTTTCATTCTTTTGAAGGTCTTTGAAATTGATTGCAAGCACAAATTTCAGAGAAATACCTATTGTATGCAGGTATTGGGCTTCTGAACAATTTCTGAGGTTTTTTGAATGAAACAACAACTTCTGTAGAGCTTCTGGAGCAACGTAAAGCTCCTCGGCGATCTTCAATGGTCACAGGGTAAAATTTTCAGGCTTTGGGCATAGAAATGGCGAAAAACAATTTTTTTACAGTCGAGGAGGCGTGTGCAAAGGTTATTACGCAGAAAGATAAGAAATATATGCAATTCCAATGTTTTTATTTGTAGTAGGGCTAATAAGTAGAAGGCATTTAATATAGGTCAAGTCATGCAGGAATGATGGTTTCGGGTTTTAGCGGATAGAAACTTGAGTGGTTATCATGCAGTGTTTGGGCGGTAAGTGGTTTTAGGGCTAACCCATTTGATCCAATAGGAATTGACTACGTGGAGGAGAGATAAAATATCGAAACCGCCCATTTCGCACATGTTTGAGATGTGGGTGATTGCGCTATTTTTCTATGCGATATTGATTTATATTCGTCAGATCTGGGGTTTGAATGAGAACGACCTAGATTGACTGGGAGCTGCGTCGGAATGGGGAGTGGGACCAGGGTTGTTTATATGCGGTGGGGTTAAACTTTAGACTTTAAATAAATAAACGTTAATCAAAGTCTAAACTGATTTATATTGTCAGGCGGGAATAAAATTTTAAACTTTAATAAACAAGCATTTAATCAAAGTTTAAACTTTGGGTTTATGACGTATGTTTCAACCCCTTTTAAAACATTTATGAAATGTTTCAACCATATATATGCGGGCGCAGTTTAATATTGTATAGTTTTGAACGCTTTTGTCATTTGTTCAAAAACCATAGGGGGTAGGATATTTAAATATAGATATGTTAAACCAATAGAATAAGGGGGGAATTAATATTTCGCACATGGGATATTAAATATTGGTTTTAACTTTAAAATAGTGGGTTTAGAGGGTTATTTTAAGTAAAGGTTTTAACACTATATGGGATGGTGAAGTTAGGGATTTACTAGAATAAATTAGTAGTTAATATGAATAAAGGGATAGTGAAAAGGAAACAAAATACATGTTAACTCTAAGTAAAGTGCCAAAAAATGAAGCATTTCTTATCTTTGTTGTATTACTTCTCTTTAAGTTAGGAAAAATGTATTTTTAGGGTTTATGAATGATTTTTGAAAGGGAATGAGATTAGCTATTTAGGGTTTAGCTTTTACTAAGTAAAAATCATGTTTTACTTAGGAAATGGGGATTATGATTCATGAATGAAGGGTAAATGTTGACAAATGTGGGTCTAGTGTGGAAATTTAATATTTTTAACTAACCAGTCTTCGAGCCTTGGGTCCGGTTCCAACAAAAGTCAGAGAAAGGCTTTGAGCCTTTTTGACTGATAGTTTAGAATACTGAATTTTGGAGGGGAGGAGAAATTAGTGATTTTTTCCCGATGATGCTTTATTACATGATTTCTCAACTGATTTCTACCTACCCATCTTTATTTCTAACATTTTTACTTCATTTTCATGGGTCCGTTTAGGCTTGCAACCCTAAAATTTTTTTCTTTCAAAGCATAAAACTATCTAAGTCTACCTTATTTCATCCGAGGGCTCAAATTAAACTATTGAGCTCCTCATTATTCTCTACCTATCTACTAATTTTTCAAGTTTAAACTGTTTGACAAATCTTTATTCTCTATCTAAAACATGAAATTGAAAGCATGAAAAGTTAATATTAAACTATTTAACTGATCATGGATTATGGTATTTATTGACACTCTACACATAATCATTATTCTTGCAGTAAAGTAAAAGTAGTGGCATTTGGATTTGCTCACTTTCAGGTCTTATTTTTCTTTTTCTTTTGGGGTATATGTTTTTCTAAGTCCTTTGATGTTTCTTTGAGGACTTTTTTTACCCTCTTTTTGGCTTTTATTATTTTTTCTTTTTTTTTCAAAACATGGGAAAACAACTTGCATAAAGCAAGGTATGTACATATTTACAAGACTATCAAAGTCAATTCAAAATGATGAATCCTATATTTATAGGACCCTAACAAAACCAATTTAGATAAAAAATCTAAAAGGTGCACATTTATTAGGTATAAGGATGGTTTAAAAGGTTACAAGCTTTCGAACCCATAAACAAGGAAGGCTATGTGAAATCAAGATGTGGTGTTTAGAGAAGTAAAAGATGTTATTAAAAATGAATTCCTACCGAAGGAAAGGGAAATAGAGAAGATAGAGTTTGAATTGAACGAGGAAGAATCATACTCTACAAAAGAACATGAATCAGAAGAGGAAGAACAACACTCTCATTTTTAGGAGATCATATCGAGAGAGAAGGAAACCAAAGAGGTATAGTTTATATGCTTTCTGTTCAAATTTTTCTTAATCTATTATTGATGATGATCCCAAAATGTCAGGGAGGAAGTGGATTTAGAGGATGGACAACTATGGAAGAAGGCCATGGTTGAATAAATGGTAGATTTAGACAAAAATGAGGCTTGGTATTTGGTGGAGTTGCTGGGTGGAAGGAAACCCATTGGGAGAAAATGTCTGTTTAAGAAGAAGATGAATGCATAAGGCAAAGTGGAGAAATACAAAGCTTGGTTCTAGTAGAAAAAGGTTATTCCCAGGTGTTGGTAATTGATTTTGGTAATATTTTTTCTCCTATTACAAAGTTAGCTTATATTATATTAACTTTATCTGTTGCTGCTACTATTGATTTTTAGGTAGAACAAATGGATGTGAAGACACAATTTACTCATAGAAATATGGAAGAAGAAATATACATGAAGCAACCAGAAGGTTTTGCGGTGAAGGGTAAGAAAGAATTAGTATACAGGTTAAATAAGTCTTTGTATGGGTAAAAAAAGTCACCAAAGACATGATATAAAAAATTTGATACATATATACATGGAATTGGATTTACAAGGACCAAAGTGGATCACTGTGTGTATTTTAAATTAATTGGTGATTGCATTATTTATTTGGTCTTGTATGTGGATGATATGTTTTGATTGGAAATAACATAGAAATTATAGAAGATGTGAAGACCCAGTTGTCATCTAAATTCGACATGAAGGATATTGGTTTTGCATACTATATTTTGGGTAAGGGAATTTGATGCAGGGGCATTGGATACTAGCCAGAAATGTGAGATAATTGTCCACATGTTGTGGCTATAAGAATTCGAAAATGTTCAAGGAAGTGTACCAGCAAAGGTGCCAACACCTTAGCTGTCAGTTACACTTAGAGTAGATAGGATTAGTCTAATAAGTGAGGAAGCTGAACAGTTGATTCGTGTCAGTTTGTTTAGTTTTTGTTGTTAGAGTTATAGTAATATTATGTAATTAGGCTTTATGTTGAGAATAAACCGGTCCTCAAGAAGGAGCCGAAGAGTCATGTGAAAGATTATAAAATGTAACCCCTGATACAGAGTAAAGGGGGGATTTTGCAGTTAAATATTGAATCAAAAGGCATTGCTCTCCGTTGAATAAATTTTAGACTCATTGGCTATCTGTGTGTGTTATTGACAATTTTCCTGAAGGACTTATTCCTTCGATTTGAGAACTTATGTGTATAACCTAGAAAGGAATCAATGTTGTGTGAAATCTCCTTGTTTCTCTCTGTCTGTTTTCGAATTTATATTCTCTGCGAATAAATTGAATGTGTTTAGTCTGTATAGGAATCATGTCCTCGGTGTGTGAATAGAGAGAATGTATGCTGTGTAAAAGAGTCAAGGGAGGTCAATTTGTTGAGTTCTGTTGGAAGAGCGAACCCATGGTCATTCTCTGTTTATTCAAGGAATGTTGAACCTATATCTATAGGAGCGAATATTATTGTTTTGTTGTTTGATTGAATTGAACCAGTGAGGTTGATTGCAGTGTCATGTGGAAACATTAAGTCAAAGAAATGACTTAATTCGCGGTGAAATTATGGAGAACACTATTCAAATACCGGATTACCGGAGAGCAGTTTTGGAGGAGGATACCAATGGTATCGCACAACATTTTGGTTGAGGAGTGGTTTTAGAAATAAAAATGTGATCCAATAAGTTTTCGCCATGTCATGTTTGTAAAAACACCCATTTCGCGTTTCTTTTTAGCATTAACGTTCAACCCTTGAAAAAACGCAATTTCTATCGGATCCGTTCGATCTGGAGAGAAACTGATCCAAGGGTAATCGTGTGGTGAAGTTGCATGAGGGATAACTCAAGGTATGGCCCAACGGTTTTGGTATTATTAATGTTTATTTAATATATAAAAATTAAAAATTGGTTCGTGGGCCCGGGAGAGTTAAGCGCTATTGATTTAGTGCTTATGTCGGAGGTTTAATGCATTTTATTATCTTAAGATTAAGCCTGAGATATTTATTCAAAAAGGTTTACGTCGGTTCAATTACCTTTAATCCGAGTATTCCAAAAAGGGTTCAAGCAATAGTTAAAGCGCCTTTAAGGTTGAGAATAGTCGGAGAACTTTATTAAAAAGGCCAAGGCTCATATTATTTGATTTTCATATAACATTGGACTATGGTAATTTCAATAATCAAATTTTCCAAATTTGATGAATGAAAAGGAAACAAGAATTTGAGTAGACTCCCAAGCAGAAAGAAATTATTGAGAAGAGAGTGAACAACTCTCCTTATCACTTGCACCCAATTTTGCTGTCATTTGTGGTATCAGAGTAGATTTCAAGAAATTTTTTGCAGAAACTGAACCGACTTCCAAAAGATAGAAGAAGAAGTCCAGCATGGCTGTTCGAGTTACCAGAAGTGCTGCTGGTAGAAGAAGAGGCAGGCCAATTTCCAATGCAGAGGTATTGGAGACCTTGCAGCAGTTCCAAGCTAGATTGGAAGCAATGGAATTAGGACACCCAAGAGATCCTGAGGATGTCAGTGAACCTAAAACTAAAGAAGAGGCAGGAGAGAATGTTGAGATTCTTCCTGAGATGAGACTTCTTAAATCTGTTCTAGGGTCTACATCCAAGCTTAGACTTGAAGTGTCAAGCTTTGCAGGAGGATTGAATCCAGAAGAATTGATAGACTGGATCAATGAGATGAACAAATGTTTTGATTATGAAGAGATGGGTGAAGACAAGAGAGTCAAATTTGCAGTGACAAGGTTGAAGGGACATGCAACACTTTGGTGGGATGGAGTGCAAGCAAAGAGAAGGAGCGCTGGTAAACAACCAATCAATAGTTGGACCAGAATGGTGGCAAAGCTGAGAGGTAAGTTATTGCCTAGTGATTATCAGCTTACATTGTTTAGACAAATGCAGAACCTTAGACAGAGGTTGATGACAGTGAAAGAATACACATAAGAGTTTTATAAAGTAAGTATAAGAGCTAGAAAAATCTAGGACACAATAGAGAAGGTTTCCAAATATGTAAATGGTCTCAAGTTGGAGATCCAGGATGAGATAGGTATTTTGTCTCCTAAGACAGTAGAAGAGGCTTATAAAATGGCCTTGAAAGCTGAAGAGAAACTCCTAAGAAAGCGGTCTGCCAAAGGAAGAGATAATTTCCGAGGAAAGGGAAGTCAAGGTGGTAGAGGAAGGTCTACAACACTGAGAGATGGAGCTAGCAACAACTCACCTCCAAATGCATCCACAGAAGGTGATGCAAGGGGCAGAAGGGGTTCCTACAGAGGAAGAGGAGGCAAAAACAGAGGAAGAGAAGTGAGGCATTACAGATGTCACCAATTGGGGCATAAACACTATGAATGCCTAGAGAATATGGGTACCGGTCAGAGAAATGCAATTGTTGCTTAGATTGGGGAAGTGGCAACAAGGTTGTCTAAAATAGAGGTAGAAATTTTGCTAGAGAAAGGAGAGTCTTTGGAGGTCAATAAGGTTTTGTTGAAGCAGACAAAAGAAGTTGTTGAACCAGCACAGAGGAAGACTTTGTTTAGGAGTGTGTGCAAAGTCCAAGGGAAATGCTGTCAGTTGGTCATTGATAGTGGCAACACAGACAATTTGGTCTCTACAGAGGTGATATAGAAACTAAAATTGAAGACAAGGGAACATCCAACACCCTACAAGGTGTCATGGCTTCATAAAGGACACCAGCTGATTATGAAGGAGCAATGTGAGATAGAATTGCAGATGGGAAAATACAAGGACAAGATCATGTGTGATGTGATGCTTATGGATGTGTGTCACATACTGCTTGGCAGACCTTGGCAGTATGACAGAGTAGCAGTACATGATGGTAAGAAGAACACTTACAAGTTCTTTAAGGATGGAGTGCATCACACATTGATACCTATGGAGGAAGGAGAACCATCAAGCAGAAAGTCTGATCCAAAGAATTTATTGTTGAGTGGAAAAGAGTACTTACAACATATTGAAGAAGAAGAGTTAAATTTTGCTTTAGTTTACAAACCTAAAGTAGTGCTTACTTCCACAAAAAATTCTGATTTTCCAATTGAAATTCAAGAGATGCCGGACAATTATTGTGATATTGTTGTGGATTATTTGCCTAATGAATTGCCACCTATTAGAAAAATCAGCCATCAGATAGATTTGATTCCAAGATCAAATCTGGCAAACAAAGCAGCCTATAGAATGACTCCCACAGAGAATGAAGAAATCAGAAAGCAAGTGCAGGGATTGTTTGACAAAGGTCTGATCAGAGAAAGCTTGAGTCCATGTGCAGTACCTATAGTGTTGAGCCCAAAGAAAGATGGAGGTTGGAGAATGTGCACTGATTCAAGAGCAACCAACAAGATAACAATCATGTATAGATTTCCTTTGCCTAGAATTGAATATTTAATGGACTGTTTGAGTGGAGAAAAATATTTTTCAAAACTAGATTTGAAAAGTGGATACCATCATATTAGGATAAAGGAGGGTGATGAATGGAAAACAACCTTTAAAACAAATGAAGGACTGTATGAGTGGTTGGTAATGCCGTTTGGGTTATCAAATGCACCTAGTACTTTTATAAGGCTCATGAATGAAGTGTTAAGGGAATTTATTGGTAAATTTGTAATAGTATATCTGGATAACATATTAGTTTTCAACAAAACAAAGGAAGAACACATAATGCATCTTAATTATGTCTTGAAGAAGTTACATCAAGAGAAGTTGCTGATAAATTTAAAGAAGTTTTCATTCATGAAAGAGGAGCTGGTATATCTGGGTTTTGTTGTTTTTGCTGAAGGACTGAAGATGGATCCAGAAAAGGTCAAGGAAATTTTGGAGTGGCCTTCACCAAAAAGTGTTTTTGAGGTAAGAAGTTTCCATGGACTTGCCAGTTTTTACAGAAAATTCATAAGGAATTTTAGCAATATTAATGCACCTATCATTGAAACTATAAATAAGGACGAACAACCATTCAAATGGACTGCTAAAGCAGAAAGGAATTTCCAGCTTTTGAAACAGAAGATAACTGAAAAGCCTATTCTAGTTTTTCTTGATTTTAACAAGCCATTTCAAGTGAAGTGTGATGCCAGTGGAGAAGGTATTGGAGCTGTGTTGAGTCAAGATGATAGGCCTGTAGCATATTTTAGTGAGAAGCTGAATGAGACAAGAAGAAAGTACCCTTCTTATGAAAAATAATTTTATGCAATTGTGCAGGCATTGAAGAAGTGGAGGCATTATTTAATTTCTAAAGAATTTTTGCTGTACTCAGATAACCATGCTTTATAGTATATTATGCAGCAGTCCAAATTGAATCACAAACATGCCAAATGGACTGAATATCTCCAGAGTTTTAATTTTGTCTGGAAACATATAAGTGGCCAAGCAAATAAGGTAACTAATGCCTTAAGTAGGAGAAACATGTTTGTTCAATAAAACCAATTTGAAGTGGTAGGATTTGATTTTCTTAAGGAACTTTATAAAACAGATTTGGATTTCAAAGAAGCATTTGAAGCATGCTGTAACCTTGTGTTGATAGATAGAAGTTAGTGGTTGGACTATTTCTTGCAAGAGGGATTATTTTTTAGAATAAATCAATTGTGTGTACGAAATTGTTCCATGAGGGAGAATTTAATCAAAGAAAAGCATAGTGGTGGACTTGCTAGACATTTTGGTGCTGATAAAACTTATGAACAACTGATTCATTTTTATTATTAGCCAAGGATGAGGTCTGAAGTGGAAAAATTTGTAAAGAACTGTAAAATTTGTCAATATGCAAAGGGGAGAAGCCAGAATGAAGGATTGTACATTCCATTGCCTATTCCAGACAGGCCTTGGGATATGGTGAGTATGGATTTTGTTTTAGGATTTCCCAAGACACAGAGGGGGAATGATGCAATCTTTGTTGTCATTGACAGATTTTCCAAGATGGCTCATTTTATTCCATGTTATAAAACCAGTGATGCCACTCATGTTGCCAACTTGTTTTTCAAAGAAGTTGTTAGATTACATGGGTTGCCTAAGAGTATTGTTTCTGATAGAGATACTAGATTTGTGGGCCATTTTTGGAGGACATTGTGGAAGAAGCTTGGTACTAAACTAAGTTTCAGCTCAACTTATCATCCTTAGACTGATGGGAAAACTGAGGTAGTAAATATAAGTTTGGGAATCTTTTGAGAAGTCTTGCAAGAGAACATCCTAAGCAGTGGGATCATATCTTACCATAGGCAGAATATGCATACAATGATTCACCTAATAGAAGTACAGGACAAAGTCCATTCCATATTGTTTATGGAATGCACCCCAGAGGAATATCTGAACTAAGGAGCTTGGGAAAAGCAAAAATGAGGAGTGCCGATGGAGAAGAATTTTCTTCAGAGGTCCAAGAAATACATGAACAGGTAAAACAACAGCTACAAGGCAGCAACATCAAGTACAAAGGCAGAGCAGATTTGAGAAGAAGAGAAGTAAATTTTGAAGTTGGAGATTTGGTTTTGGCACACTTGAGAAAGGAAATATTTCCAAATAAGCAGTATAACAAGTTGAAGTTCAAAAAAATAGGGCCATGCAAGATCTGTAGAAAATTTTCTGCTAATGCTTATGAAATTGAATTGCCTCCTGATGTTGGGATATCTCCAATATTTAATGTTGTAGATATATACAAGTGTGAAAATGGTGGCACAGATGAAAGACTAGCAGATAAAGAACAGATTGAGTGGGTAAAAAAATTACCTACAACAAAGCCATTACAGCCAGAGAAGATCTTGGACAAGAGGGTGTTTAAAAGGACTAGAGGACAAGAATATTTCCAGTATTTGATAAAGTGGAAGGACCAGCCAGATGAAGACTCTACTTGGATGACAGAAGTTATGTTTCAGAAGCTAGGCAGTTCTATGAAAGAGCTCATGGACAGGAGTCCATGAAGAAAATTTCCCTCGAAAGTCTAATGCAGGGGCATTGGACACTAGCCAGCAATGTGAGAGAATTGTCCACATGTTGTGGCTAGAAGAATTTGAAAATGTTCAGGGAAATGTACCAGCAAAGGTGGCAACACCTTAGCTGTCAGTTACACTTAGAGTAGATAGGATTAGTCTAATAAGTGAGGAAACTGAATAGTTGATTCGTGTCAGTCTATTTAGTTTCTGTTGTTAGAGTTATAGTAATATTATGTAATTAGGCTTTATGTTGAGAATAAACCGGTCCTCAAGAAGGAGCCAAAGAGTCATGTGAAATATTATAAAATGTAACCCCTGATACAGAGTAAAGGGGGGATTTTGCAGTGAAATATTGAATCGAAAGGCATTGCTCTCTGTTGAATAAATTTTAGACTCACTGGCTATTTGTGTGTGTTATTGACAATTTTCCCGAAGGACTCGTTCCTTCGATTTGAGAACTTCTGTGTATATCCTGGAAAGGAATCGATGATGTGTGAAATCTCCTTGTTTCTCTCTATCTACAGTCGAATTTATATTCTCTACGAACAAATTGAATGTGTTTAGTCTGTATAGGAATCATGTCCTCGGTGTGTGAATAGAGAGTATGTATGCTGTGTAAAAGAGTTAAGGGAGGTCAATTTGTTGAGTTCTGTTGGAAGAGAGAACCCATGGTCATGATCTGTTTATTCAAGGAATGTTGAACCTCTGTCTGTAGGAGCGAATACCATTGTTTTTTTGTTTGATTGAACTAAACTGGTGAGGTTGATTGCACTGTCAAGCAAAGAAGTTAAGTCGAAGAAATGACATAATTCACGGTGAAATTCTGGAGAACACTGTTCAAATACTGGATTTCCAGAGAGCGGTTTTGGAGGAGGATACCAATGGTATCACACAACATTTTGGTTGAGGAGCATTTTTAGAAATAAAAAAGTGATCCAATAATTTTTCGCCACGTCATGTTTGTAAAACCGCCCATTTCGCGTTTTTTTTTAGTGTTAACTTTCAACCCTTGAAAAAACACAATTTCTATCAGATCCGTTCGATCTGGAGAGCAACTGATCCAAGGGTAATCACGCGGCGAAGTTGCACGAGGGATAACTCAAGGTATGCCCCAGCGGTTTTGGTATTATTAATGTTTATTTAATATATAAAAATTGAATATTGGTTCGTGGGCCCGAGAGAGTTAAGCGCTATTGATTTAGTGCTTATGTCGGAGGTTTAATGCATTTTATTATCTTAAGTTTAAGCTTGAGATATTTATTCAAAAAGGTTTAACGTCGGTTTAATTACCTTTAATCCGAGTATTCCAAAAAGGGTTCAAGCAATATTTAAAGTGCCTTTAAGGTTGAGAATAGTCAGAGCACTTTATTAAAAAGGCCAAGGCTCATATTATTTGATTTTCATATAACATTGGACTATGGTAATTTCATTAATCAAATTTTCAAAATTTGATGAATGAAAAGGAAACAAGAATTTGAGTAGACTCCCAAGTAGAAAGAAATTATTGAGAAGAGAGTGAACAACTCTCCTTAGCACTTGCACCCAATTTTGTTGTTAGAATTAAACATTATTGATTAAAGATGAAGCTCTGGTTAAACTATAGGAAGTATGTTGAGTTAATAATGTAGAGGTTCAATATGTATGATAAAAAACTAGTGAAGGTTCCTATTCTTGTTGGTGTAAAGCTATCTACTACACAATGTCCCAAGACACAACAAGAAGAAGATGGCATGCTCTGTGTTCCATATGCGAGTGTAGTTGGTAGCCTGATGTATGAAATGGTTTGTACTAGACCAAACATTGTGCATGCAGTGGTAGTATTGAACAGGTTTATGTCAAAACTAGGGAAGGAGCATTAGACAAAAATGAAAAAGGTTTTTAGGTCTTTACATGGAACTAGTGATTATGGTTTGTGCTACCAAGGAAAACTAGGATTGAAAAGAGTGTTGGGAATACATGATTTTGTTGATGTATAATGGGATGGAGATATGGATCAGAAAATATCTACAAGTGGGCATGTGTTTAACCTATTTTGAGGAGCAGTCAGTTGGACACACAAGAGATAGTCTGTGGTGGCACTTTCAACTACAAAGGATGAATACATGGAAATTACTCATGTAAGAAAGGAAATAATTTGGTTTCATATATTGTGTTCAAGTATGGAGTTGGTACATTTAGTGGGAAATCCAAAGCATAATTTTATTGGAAAAGAATCCTGATTATCATTTGAAGACAAAGAATTCTATTTTTTAGTATCATTTTTGAGGGATATGGTTGAAGACAAAAGGGTGTTTCTGGTAAAGGTGGAAACTTTGAAGAATTTTGCAGATGCATTTACAAACTTTGTGAGCACTAAGAAGTTTCTTGGTGTAGATAATCAATGGGCGTTGTATCCTTGGACCAATGAGTATGCACTATTGCAACCCCTTGTGTGGAAATAAAACAACAAGTGGGATAATTTTGGGTATGTGTTATATTCTTTCCATGACTAGCCCCACATGCTACTACATTACAACAAGTGCAGTGGGTGCAAAAACCGCCTATTGGGGGTTTTCTAAGGGGGTAGTAGCCCACCCTAAACGGGGTCTTAGATAACACCCTGAATTGATTTTTTCTTATGTGGACCTAATTATAATGGTTGGAAAGACCCGAGGATGGGGGGGGGGAAACCCACCCATGGTTTTGTGCATATTGTTTTCCCATGGATTTGGGCATGCCGGTTTTTCCCATGGTATTTTGTAGATTTGGTCAAGGGAACTATGGTTTTGTTCTAATCTAGGGTTAATTTATTGGAGTTTAGGAATGCTTCGGCATGTATATAATGTATTGTAACATTGAAATGAATATAATGAAAAATAAATCTAGTTTTCCTGGTTTTGGTTCGAGGAGAAAATCTCTGTGTATATTTTTTATGTTGTCACCATTTTATATATTTTTTTCTATTTTTAAGAATATGTTTGCAAGTAACTTCTATAATGGGTTAATACCTACACATTTTTCAGGTATACTTTTGTTAGAACTATTGTTTCTATTGCTTCTATTCACTACAAGGAAAAGACCCTCTAGCGGAGGTTATAAAGGAGGTTTTTAGTGTTATAAAATTGGCCAAAATTGTCAAAAAAACATATGCTACAACATCTGTTTATGGTTACGGAGGTTTTGGCAGAGCTTTTAACGGAAATTCAACATAAATAAAAAAAATGGGCAGCCGGAGGTAATTACAGATGTTTTTTCATTGGTGCGCTAATCAGGATTTAATGCACCAGTGCGTACCTATAGTCGGAGCCCCAAGGTGGTCGAAGGAGAATGCACTAGGCCGTTAAGATATAAAATAGCACCGAGCATAGTGTTGGTGATACAATGCATGGGGCCGTTCTAATTGTTCTTGGGATTTGAGCGGTGCCCATAGGTTGTATCAATGCATCGGTGCGTAGACTTATAGAAACTCACCAGTGCGCAATATCACACAAATGCATCGAGATTTATAATTGGTATCAGTATTCATGTGGTGCCCATATGTCATACAAATGCACCAGTGCATATAGACACGTAAACGCCCCGGTGCATGGTATCACACAAATGCACCGAGATTTATAATTGGTATCGGTATTCGTGCCGGGCCTATAGGTCATACAAATGCACTGGTGCGTATAGACAAAAAATGCCTCGGTGCATAGTATCACACAAATGCACCGAGATTTATAATTGGTATCGGTATTCGTGCAGTTCCCATAGGTCGTAAAACATCACCGGTGCGTATATAGACATAAATGCACCGAAGCGTTGTACCGTACAAACGCCTTGATATTTTTAACTAGTTTTGGTATTTGCACGGTGCCCATAGGTCGTAAAAATGCACCGGTGCGCTTAAGAATACAAGCGCACTGGCATAAGAATACATGCACCGATTTTCATCATTTTGTATTTTTTAGAAACATTGACTTGTGACAGTGCAATTGTTGTGATTGTTTTAAATTCATTATTCATCAAAAGTCGACACATCTTATAACAATATTCATATCAATTAAATTTTTATTAATGCATTTGAATGTGATGTTTGGATTAATTTGTTATATCATATCATAATTATTGTGGTTTTTTAAAATTCATTATTCATCAAAAGTCGACATATATATATCTTATAACAGTATTCATATGAATTAAATTTTTATTAGTGCATTTGACAACGACAATGAAGAACGCAATAGCGACAATAGAGAATGCAATAGAATAAATTAAAACATTTTTTTATTATTATATATATATATATATATATATATATATATATATATATATATATATATATATATATATATATATATATATATATATATATATATATATATATATATATATATATATAAGACATTCTTTTTCATACAAAATGGGATAGTTATTGGTATCCCTTTATCTTTATATTGGGACACTATGTCCATTACATTAAAGAAAATGTCCGATTTCACAAACATTTTTCAAAACATACAACGCCTTGCTTTGATATCCAAACATAGTGATAATCATTCTTCACTTGAACTGTTGTCACTTCTAGAGCTACTTCCATGACTTGGGTTATTTTCAGGAATGTTTTTTTCACAGTGTTGATTGTTTTCTTCTTCTTCACCTTCCATATATAAACATAAAAATAAACTATAATGAGTGTATATACATTGGTGAGAATAATGAAAATTGTAATATTAAATAATATACATCAATGTAAATCGAAAAGAAATGATGTACCAATGCAACAATTGAGTCATAAACTATACACATTCTTTCAAAACCATGTAACATGCCATCTTTCAAGATTTGATCTGTTGGCGCAGTGCCATACTTTGTTTCCTGCAAGTTTTATACCCCATAACAAATCATATATTTAATATAAAAGATTTATTTTTTCTATTAATTATAAATGAAGCTAAGTAAAACAAGATCGATAAATGCTTACAAATTCCACAATTAAGTTATGATATGCCAACATATACTCACAACCCATATTTAACCCAATTCCAATGAATTTCTTTGATGGTTCTTCTTTGTATGTTAGCACATGTTTGAAGACATTCAATGATGATTTTTGTAAAACAACTTAAAAAGTACAAAAAATAAAATCTAGTTAAGTTGTTATAAGGAAGTAACAATTACTCACATACTTAGATATCAATCCTTTTTTTCCTTGTCGTCCTGTTTTATGTACTGAATGGGTTCCATTTTCTTTTCTTTTCTGCAAGAAAATACTTGAAAATTAATATTTAATGCTAAATTGTTTATTTATTGTACCTAATGATCGAAAAATTCAATGATTACATATTACATTTGAAGCACGATGTTGTTGAGATGGCTCCTCCTGCGATGCAATTTTGTCCATTTCTTTGACCATATCCTTGTACACCTTTTTGGACATTCCTACTGGCATATTTCTGATATCAGCTTGTTCATCTTTTGAGATTTTCATAATCTTCCTGAAAATGTAACATGACAATAAACTATTTAATTTTTATATTGATATATGAAAAGTAAATATAACAAAAGTGATATTTATAAATAATTATAGACAAACATTTAAAGGAATATTACTTTTTCATTCCTTCTTTTTTTTGTACGTTTTTGCTATTAAAAGTCTGACATGTCTCATTGACCAATTCTCTGGAAACTCTTCCTGTAGTTTAGATAAAATTTGGTTCTTGGAATCATTGGATTGATTTTTGTATTGTAAGTGGAAAGAACGTCTATACATTCGTTCCACTAGATCCCTCAAACTTTTGTAAAATTTTTTCCCCCTTTCGTTAACTTCCAACACCACTCCAGATGAGCTAAGGAGCAATTCATTTTCATTTGCATGTTCTATTTTTTTTCTTTTCTTAGAACAACATTCCTTTTCTGAGTTGTTGGTCCCTGTAGAACATTAAACAGATGTGAATTAATAGACTGTTTCACACATGTTATCTAATAATTTTAATTATATTATTAATGAAAACTAAAAAAAGAAACTCATATTGGATCGATAGTATTTTTTCATTCACCTGATTCATCCTTTTGCAATTTTTCCATCAAGCTTTTATGCTCTTCTGGTCCTAGATCAGAAATAATCTTATCAAGCTTCGTCATTTTGTGGCTCTGCATGATACACAGTAAACAATACATATTAGTTAAACTTACATATAGTTCAAAAATAATATTTTTTGTAAAGAATTTACAAAGAACTTGCCTTTTTTGCTTTTCTTGATGTGTTATCAGTATTTTTGTTACTTGATCTCTTGTCAGTCATTTCTTTATCAATCTCAAATCTGTACCATATCATTCATTAATATATTTATAAATAAATTTTCAACTTTTCAAGTAAAAAAAAATCTCAAGAAACCGATGTGCTTTTCATGGTGTACGCACCGACACCAGTGCGTGGGTGTCTTCCCAACGCACCACACAAATAGTATAGTAGAACGTACGGTGATCTATGTCAACAAGGAGCATCAGTGCATTACATTTCAATCACCACACCAATTAAGCATGATAAAATAATAAAAATCGTCCAGTGTTAGTTTTTGTAGCATAAACTAGTGCCATATTTTACATATGGCGCACCGATAAAAAAAATTGTTTATTAATTTTTTATCACATTACTTATGCAGTGCACTTGTACAATACAGAGCACCGGTGCACTATGTTACGCTAGGCACACCGATAAAAAAAATCTGTTTTTTTTTTAATTCATCCAAGGGCCCACATGGATTGGGATCCGACTATGCTAATCGTCTCATCGGTTGGATGTCTTAGGTCTATATTTAGCAATACAAACCCTATAAATCTAAATTGAAAAGCCCTAATTCTGAAATCACAGAAAGAGAGAGAAGAAAAGACAAAAACAAAAAGAATGAAATTTTTGTATTTTTTGAAAGTTTTATTTTTTATTTTTTTCAAAACAAAACGTTCGTGGTACACTATAATGAAATAACACACTGGCTACATATTTTAAAAATATTGAAAAAACATATTTTGTTTTTCTATTTTTTATCATAGTACTTGCGCGGTGCGCTGGGAAAATAAAGCACACCGGTGCGCTCAGGGACATAGGGCGCACCGATTTTTTTTTTTAATAATTTACACAAGGGCCAACATTGATTGGGATCCGACTATGTAGGTCGTCCCATGGGTTGGATGTCTTAGGCATTTTGCAATACAAACCCTATAAATATAAATTGAAAAGCCCTAATTCTGAAATCACAGAAAGTGGGAGAAGAAAGGGCAGAAACAAAAAGAATGTAGGGTTTGTTTCTAAAATGGTATTTTTTTGCAAAACAACAAGTTGGCGGTGCACCATAATAAAATAGTGCACCGGTGCCATATGTTACATATGGCACACTGATAAAAAAATATTTTATTTTTTATCATTGTACTTTCGCAGTGTGTTGGTATAACAGAGCGCACCAGTGCGTTATGTTACGCAGGGCACACTGACGAAAAAAAATCTGTTTTTTTAGATTGACGCAAGGGCCAACATGGATTGGGATCCGACTATGCAAGTCATCTCGTGGGTTGGATGTCTTATTACTATACAAACCCTATAAATCTAAATTGAAAAGCCCTAATTCTGAAATTATAGAAAGAGGGAGAAGAAAGGGCAGAAACAAAAAGAATCTAGGTTTTTTGTTTCTAAAAATGGATTTTTTTGATATTTTGTTTCTGAAAACTGTAGAAAAGGTAAAAAAACTTGTAGAAAAAGTAAAATAAACAATAAAATTTGATTTTTTATTTTACTTCATAAAAAAACTACAGAAAAAGTAAAAAAAACAATAGACTTTGATTTTTTTTTTTTTTTTATTGCATAAAAAAAACTGCAGAAAAAAGTACAAAAAACAATAAAATTTACTCACATCGTTTGAAATTATATGGTACAAATTTTGAATCACCAGAGGTTTGGAATTATGATTGTCTGAATACTTTTGTTCGAACGTATTTCCCTGCTCCACAGTGCTCTCGTGCTCTGTTTTCTCCAAGTATGTATTCTGCAAATCTCTGGCTGAATTGTTTTGCAAAAATAGTGAAATAATGAAATGTGATTAGTATTTAAAGAAATTTTTTATGAAATTAGATTTTCGAAAATATTTTGCCACCCATTTTTCCATTTACCGCTTTTTTTTTCACTTAAAGAAAATAGGGTTGCGCTTTTTTTATTTGCATTTATTCGTTTACCGGTGCATCCTTTAATCACACCACACCAGTGCATCGAGTTATAAAATGGCATCGCTGCACAATACCAAAAACGCACTGGTGTCGTTATCTGTACATTACACACCGAAATTACATTTAGGTTTGTGCATAAAAACTTATTGTTGTTTTGCTCAAATGTAGGGAGAAAATATCATATATTATATGGAATGCAAAATTCTATAAAATCTAGCTCATTCCATAATATTTCTCAAATTCCATTGTGGAGTTCTCCCTATCCATCTGGAGACATAATATTTACTTCAGATTTGTTTTATTTTTTCACTATCTAATTGAATTTATGTTATGCACAAAATATTCAAACTGCTCCAA
The DNA here is from genome assembly GCA_034641835.2 of Pinus albicaulis. Classification (NCBI taxonomy): domain Eukaryota; kingdom Viridiplantae; phylum Streptophyta; class Pinopsida; order Pinales; family Pinaceae; genus Pinus; species Pinus albicaulis. The sequence continues at coordinate 267,457,149 of CM076584.1, forward strand.
AACGTCAGAAGTTCTTATAAGAAGCTGCATACTGCAAGGTGCATTTGGTAGATGAAAATAGACAACTGCTTCACCCTGCCAATTGTAACAATATTGCATCTTCTAGCCACAATCCCGGGACAATGATGGTAATTATAATTATAATTGTTTGGTATATATATATATATATATATATATATATATATATATATATATATATATATATATATATATATATATATATATATATATATATATATATATATATATATGTAATTATTTCAACGTCAAACCAATTTATAATCATGCAATATTGTCAACGTGGTTACTAATTGATATCATATATTTTGTACTAATCATGTTCATTTTTTTTTTTAAATTATTACGATTCTAGTAATGATGAACGACCTACCTACCATCTTCCATTGCACCCCATGACAATGTAAAATCGAGAGAAGACAGAATTAAGAGAAAAAATCAGAGAGGAACGATACCAAGAATTGTTGAATCAACCACCGATTCAGTTCGCGCTACGTCCAGATTCACCAACTAGGAATGACTACAACAATAGTAGTTCTTCATAAGCTGGAAATGGAGGCAATCAAATAGAGGTTGGTATGGATGATTATTTAAGGGATACGACTACCATGGAGGCAATGTTGTTAGATGCATTCCAAAAGGATGATCAACTAGGGGATGATGCTCATATCGCTGACACCTTTTTCAAAAGCCTTAAATTTGCTTCTACCACCCCTCTCTTTGGACCTAGCGGTCAGTTAAAGTCTACCCAGTTGGGGACAACGATGTTAATATACAAATTGAAAGTAAATTCTGGCTTGTCGAATGCATGTTTCTTGGAACTTTTGAGGTAAGTTACCATAAATTACTCCCTTATATAAATTTGAAATATAATCATTACACTGCAATGAACATTACAAATGGTAAATTTTATGAACGTTAATAATTATATCGACATTAATGTACATTTACTACTATATTTTTCCATGATCACCAACTACAGGTTATTCAAAGATAAGGTTCTTCCGAGTGATAATGTCTTGCCCGGTGGCTGTGAAGAGGCAAAGAAATTGTTGAAAATGTTGGGTGTTGAGTATATATCATATCATGCATGTCCAAATGATTGTATTATATATAGAGGAGAATATGTAGACAAAGAGATGTGTCCAAAATGTGGGCATGACAGGTATGATAAATAAAAAAAGAAGGGTAAATCACGTACTGGTCCTCCTTTTAAGACATTGAGGCACATGCCTATAATCCCAAGGATTCAAAGGTTCTTTCATTGCAAAGAATTAGCGATGTTGTAGGGATGGCATATCTCACACAGAAGTGAGTTGGGAGTTATGCGAATCCCAACTGTTTCAATAGATGCACATGGCCTGAAAAATTCAAGGATGAAGTAAGAAGTCTATGACTCAGCATAGCCATGGATGCATCAACCCATATTACCTCCAGAACACCAAATATTCTATTTGGCCTGTAGTAGTGATCAATAACAATATCTCCCCATGGTTGTCCATGAAGAATGAACATCTTATGTTGGCTCTCATAGTCCCTGGTAGAAGACAAGTGAAGAATATGGATGTCTACTTACAACCACTGGTAGATGAATTGAAGGATTTATGGGATGGGATAAATGTATACGATGTATCAAGACCCATCGCAGTAGAGAGGAGTTTTACATTGTATGGCATATGTGCTTACACGACACATGATTATCCAGGCTTAGGAGTTTGCTCTGGTAAATTACATGTTTAATTTATTGATTTGTTTATATATGTAACAATATTCTTTCACATATTAGTTATTTAATTCGTTGTAATATTTGTTCTGATCTTCATTATATTCTTTAACATGTCATGCATATTAATTAATGTATACAAATATAAACTCGTAGGTCTTGTAACAAAAGGGTATTTTGGATGTAAATATTGTGGACCTTCTCTGAAAGCTAGATGGTCCAAGGACCTACGAAAGGCAGTGTATGATTGCTCTAGGGTATTCCTACTAGAAGAACACCCTTACAAAAGAGTAGCATCCACTCTCAATGGTAAATGAGAGAGAACCCAAAGGCCTCCAATAATGACACCAGCTGAATGGCTTAGAGCATATAAGAGAGAGATGGAGAAGGAGTTCATAGAAATGTTCGATTCAAATTTGCAGCCTATGTTCGATGATATAGATTTCTTCGACACCTATGTTGAGAAATTTCCCATTGGGATGAAAAGGAAATCTATCTTTTATGACCTCCCATATTGGGAGCATCTTAAGATTGCTCACTTATTAGATCCCATGCATATATTTAAAAATGTTTCATCTTCTTTATGGAGGCACATATCATCAAAATAAAGTGACACATTGGTTGTTAGGAAATATCTTATTACTTCAAAAACTAAAAAGAAACATTGGCCAAGACGATTAGAAAGTACGGGATCAGAGGCAGGTGCTGGTCCCTCTAATTCATGGTTTTTCAAAGAAGGTGATGTTCGATGGATTGTAACAAAATATGATATATCTTTGGAAAAGGAAGTTATAATGGATGTGAGGGTTCCAACGTCATACGGATCTTCACTACGACACTGCTTCACCATGAATGACCATTTGTCGGGGTTGAAATTGCATGACCATTTGAATATTCTAAGAGTACGTATAATGTCAAAAGCATGATTTTATTATTTTTTATATTAGTAAATTTTATCCCATGCGGGGATCATAAAACATAACTAATTTTGTGTATTATTGCACGTGTTTATAACTTTACAGTGTCATTATCCTTTGTTCATGCGTGGGTGTGTGAAACATGAATTCCCTCAAGACCTAGGATGTGCCATATCTTAATTATCTGCATTTGTACATTGGATCACGTCAAAGGAGATTCATGTGGCTAGCATTCCACGGTGCGTCAAGAGATAGTTGAGATTGTTTGTATGTTTGAGAAGGAACTGCTAACGAGTTTCGTGGACTTACAGGAACTTCATTTTCTAATCCACCCGGTAGATGAGGTTGAATTAGTTGAAAGGTTTTTTCTTGTCGTTGGATGTTCTTCTTAGAGAGGTACATGAAGAAATTGAAAGGTTTTGTTCGACAAAGGGCAAAACCTGAGGGGTCTATGGCAGAGGGATACATATCATATGAGTCTTTCTATTATGCTAGTGAGTACATCAAGCAGATTGACAATAGACCAGGTGCGATGATTTGGGGTGATGAAATGGATGAAGACAAGAGAGAAGGAGAGTTGCTCCAAATGAGTGGAAAAAAGTGCTTGATAAAGAGTAAGCGACTTATAATTTTTCAAATTTACAAAAAGTAATTAATATTCATGTTGAACTTCAATATAATGTATTGTTTGATCTCTAAGTACTATATAATGTTGTTTTTATTTCATCAACGAATGCAAAAATTAAAGCAATCAATAAATTCGTTCTTTACAATTCTGAAGCGACAAAACCATGGGTCGCATTGTACGAACAAAACAGGATGAAATGGGATAGTGACAGGAAATAATTCAGACGGTTGAATGATAGAAGTGTGCCTTATCCCGATCATTTAAAAGAAAATATGCCAAAAATATGCCCCAATAGTTGGGTTGCTAACCAAGTCAGAGAGAAATACGGTGCTACTAGTCGTTAACCGCATGCTGAAGAGGATGCGCTAAACGTAGGGATTGGGTGCAGCAACTCGGTAATAATATTTTTAATTTGTATGTAAATTTGAAACTTATATTAAGACATCTACATTTCATATTTTAAGTGTTGGATTATTATTTATAAGACACATGACACTATGATTTTTTTAACTGTTTTATAATAGATGCATTTGTTCCCATCTATGTGGGCATATGGGCACCATTTTCGCACAGAAAATGTTGATGCTATAAACATCACAGAAGATTGTGGAGTGGAAGTTGAGTTCGATCAATCTAATCGATCTAGCAACCATAATCAAAACCTAGTACGAGGGACGTTAGGGTACGTCAGAAAGATACAAGAGATCATTGAAGTGGATTTTTCTTCTTTCCAATGTGTTATTTTTAGGTGCAAGTGGTGGGAAAACTTTGATCGGAATAATGTAAAGGAAGATCACGATAATAGGCTGATATGTATCAACTCTAAAAGATGTGGGATGAAGATAAGGAGCCCTATGTTTTCCCTAAACACTGCAACCAGGTGTTTTTTTACCTAGATGTGTTGGATAGGGATTGGTGGTTCGTATTGACACATGACCCTAGATCAAAACATATTTTTGAGAACAAAAGTGTTATCATGCCATGCGAGCTAGAAGATAATGATGGTGATCATGAGAATTGAGAGTGATATGGTACATGTGTTATTTCATCAATATTTATAGTTTTTAAGATGGTTTTTTCAAAATATTAATATGATATATATTTTGAATTAATTGGTAATTTGCATTGTGTTAATGTTAAAATCAATAATTCACTCGATAATTTGCAATTATGTTGATCTCAAAAACAATGGCGTACTCTATAAATTAATTCTTTTTTTTTGTATCTAAGATCATAATAAAATAATGATAATTCTAAAGTACATGAATTTATTTGCATTATTTTATAAAATTTATTACGTTACAATAAAACATATTATTCTATATTTATTATTTTACAATTATTTAAAATTTACAAATTTACAAATTTAAAAAAATTAATAAATTCATTTCACATTAATACAATTAAAATTTTACAAATATTTTACATACAATTAGAATTAGAATTAAAATTACAATTACAATTTTACAATTTCACGTACAATTACAATTTTAGAATTTTACATATATACAATTACAATTTTACAAATTAAAAAATTGCAATTAAAATTACAATTTTACAAATTTACATATATACTAATACATTTACAATTTTATAATTTTAAATACAATTAGAATTACAAATATTACAATTTTACAATATCATGATCATTTAGTATTAAATTAATTAATAAACATCATGTTCATGATAACCATTGTACAAACATCATGTTTGACTAAAAAACAGATTCAAGATCACTAATTGCATCATCATGATCATGATCATCTAACAAAACACAATTAACATTTTATATTAACATCATCACAACACAAACATAAAATATACATCTCATGGAAGATAACTCATGCTATCACATACACATCTATCTGCAAGCTGCACATTAAATGAATATATCTAACATGACCTAAAAACATACACATCATGATGATTACCAACATGTAAATTAAGTACAACTGCAACATGAACATAAAATACATGGACCATATATATATATATATATAATGTTAAAAATATACAACTGTAATATAAATGTCATGGATCAGCTGCTGGTAGTACAACATGATCAATATTATTACTAGTGGAGGCCTCCTCATGAGTCAATACTGCCTGCTCATGATCATGAGTACTGATGGGTGTTGTAGGCTGTTGACTGGACGTGGCCGATGGTCCAGCCTCACCTCCATGATGACTGCTGCTAGATGCTAGTGAAGGCTCATGCTCATCTCGTGCAACGTGAGGTGAACGATCATGAGATGATGGTACATTGTGCCTCGCAGACTGTCCATCATGTGTTGTGGCTCGATTGTAAAATGCAACAGTTCTTGTAAGTGACTTAAAAGCTATCGTAACTCCTACGACATGCCGCATCAGGCTGTACATGTCACACGACATTCCTCTCCACGTCTGTAATAGCCTATCATTGACCTCTATGTCTCTGTAATGAGCGGGCCTAATGCCCGTCTCAACAATCAATGCAATGAGTTGGTCACCGAACTCAATCCTGTATCTAGCATCACTAAGTCGATCGCGCACCGACGCACCAGCATGAGCAAGTATCTCTGCACCAGCCTCCTGACGATCCTCAACATCTGGCATGCCCTCATCGTCATCAGGATCCACACTTGGATCAAGTGGTGGTGGCGGCATCTCCTCGCCATCAAAAGAGCCAATGTCTGCAAAATATATACAAGTACACAATAATAATTAGACAATTTCATTACACAATTTAATAAAAAAAAGTTAAAGAACATGTTAGAATAAATTTAAATAAAAAATTAATATTACCTCTATCATCTGGCGGCTCATCAGTTGTGAAGAGGATGTTGGCACACCCTCGCCAATCCAACCCCTCATAAGGACAGGGGACCATAATGAAGGGATGCTCATCAACACTGGCTAGCAACTCTAGTGCATCATCTGATATGCCTCAATAATCGACCTATGAGGCTGTCGAAGAAAACTAGGCCTCGTCTATGGAAACCTCTCAAAAAATAAACAAAAAAGCTCTGAAGAAAAAGGGAAGTTGACCCTCCCTTGTGCATGAGCACGACATCTATCTAATGCTGTATAGAACTGCTGTAAAAAAATGGCAGACCACCTGACAAGTCGTGGCTGCCATATTAAAGAATCAACATAATATAAAAGCGAGAAACTAATGCGTTTCCCATCACTGGTGTTGTGCAAAATGGTCGAAATGATAAGTGAGAGACACTGGACCTCCTCAAGACCAAATGCACCAATACATAACTACCCTCCAGCGACCCAAAAATCTGCAGGAGATACTAAATTTTCTCCTATGTATCTCTGGGAGTAAACTAACTGACTCCCTGCTACAAAGCTAGCTGGAACCTCGGGGAATGAGGGAAAATCCACCCCTCTCCTTGATAGCCTTGTAATAAAGTATATATCCTCCTTAGTGGGTGTGTACCACTGGTTGATACCAACCCAGAAATCCTGTTGTTGGGAATTCCACCTTCGGTTAAGATGTCTCAAAAACAAACTATGGGACTTTAGGGAAGTAGCCTCCTCATAGAACTTGAGGAGGCCTACCTGCTTTAGGAGCCCCTGCGTTGCTGCTATAATAGGGTGAGGGTACACATCTGTCTCCCTCTCTCTTGCCTCCCACAGGCGAACCATGTTGTACTGTTTCGCCTGTTGTTGTTGTTGTTGCCCCTCTTCTCTCCTTTCACGTCTCTGAATGATCGACATATTAAACACAATTTTTTTTATTAAATGACACATGTATTTAGAAATGTACGCATATAAATATTTTTTGAAAAACAAATAAAACAACAGTCGGTGCACCAAAAACACAGTCATGCATTGGTCTTGGTACGTCTTTCAACAGAGAGCACCAGGGATGGTGCACCTAATGATATTCAGCGCACCAGGGGCGATGCTCCAGAAAATGTTTTTAGCACATTGTTGTCTACGTGCAGTTTCAGGAGGGAGGTGCGCTGACTACACTATATGCCCCAGGGCGTATAGCTAAGTTAGGCATCGCCCTCTTGCCACCGTACATAGTCGTTGGTGCGGTATTTTAAAAGGCCGTACCGTTGACATAGGAAAATAAGGTAAGTCGTGCGCTGACAAAAATAGCCATCCCGGGGCAGTTATTTTGGTCAACACACTGCATCACCACTATTCAAATAGGTCAATGGTGCAGCCAAGTAACCGACCGCACCGCTCTTTTAAAAAAAATTTAAAATAACACGGTGCACCTTTGGTACCACCTCAAAACCGGTGCGGATACCCTTAGCACCGGTTTACTAGGTCGAACCGTTTCCAATGTCAAATTGTGGTATGCGGTGCACTGATTATATTACACGCCCTGAGGCAGATAATTTCGTCAACGCACTATGTTTCCGCGATACCACATTCTCAATGGTGCGGCCTAGTAAACGACCACATCGCACTTTTTAAAATTTTTTAAAATAACACAGTGCGCCTATCGGTACCGCCCCGGAACTGGTGTGGATACCATTAGCACCGATGGCAGTGTAGCCTGTAAATTTACAGGCAGCACCACAAACCGGTGCGAGCAGAACGGCTCGAGCGCACCGCGCGGCAATTTATTTTTATTTTTTAATGGTTAATTTTAAGGTTTTTTGAAATTCTAATCCGTTAAAAGGCTTAATTATGGAGAAACAAGAAAAATACCTGTACATTTACCCGTCGAGGAGGCATATTGGCTATAGAATTTGCAAAAGAAAAATTGTCCACTATTTTTCAAAATTCAAGCTGGAGATTGGTGGCAATGCACAGCAGCAGTGCATGCAATGAGTGCAATGGGAGCACGGATGTCAGGGTGGCTCAAGCAAGGATAACTTGCACTGGTGCTTGAGAGATTTGTAGCACTAAAAAAAGTGAAAAATGTGGTTTTTTGGCTGTAATTTATTTTTTTATTTAACCCTGTTCCAGTGCGCAAGGTTTTTATTGGTGTACCAGTGCTTTTGCATTATGCTGCCCCAGGCAGTTTATGTTTTCACTCTCTTTCATGAGGCATTGGTGCAGTGTAGTTGTAACGCACCAATACTCTATAGTAATATGATGCATCGGGCACAGTGTCTGGTGAGCCAATGTTTTGTGTGGTTTTTTGGCTGTAATTTTTTATTTATTTAACCCTGTTCCAGTGCGCGGAGTTTATAGGTTCCTCGATGCATTTCTGTCATTCCGCCCCGGGCAGTTTCATTTTTCGCGCGATTTTCATGACGCACCGGTGCTGATGATTTGACATGCACCGATGCGACTCCTTAAGATAAGGCACTGGACGAGTGTGTACAGAGCGCACGGTTTCCAGTGTGCCAATGTTTTGTGCAGTTTTTTGGAGTAATTATTTTTTATTTAACTCTCTCCCGGTGCGCGAGTTTATTGGTGCCCTGGTGCATTTTCTTTATTCCACACTAGGTGGTTTCCATTTTCGTGCACGTTTTCTGAAGCACCCGTGCGGAAGAGCTGTGAGGAATCAGTTCTCTACAGGAATATGAAGCACCAAGCAGGTGTGTTAGGAGCACACAGTGTCCAGTGTGCCTATGTTTTGTGCGGTTTTTTGGTCGTAATTTTTTATTTATTTAACCCTGTGCCGATGCGTGGGGATTTCAGGGCGACCTGGTGCATTTAAGGGCGACCCAGGAAGTTTCGATTTTTGCGCGATTTTTATGAGGTGCTAGTGCGGAAGTTATGTAAAGGATCGGTGCTCTACAGAAATACATTGCACTAGGAGGGTGTTTACGGAGCGCATAGTGTCCGGTGTGCCAATGTTTTGACCACACTGGTGCTTTCTCATGTTTAACGCACTGGTGTGTTGTATGGTGATAGGAGTACCAGATGAAATACATCCGTAAAAACCTTTTCCCACCAACCTCCTCTAGGAACCTCCACTAGAAACGAATGTCTGGGGTATTTTTATAAGGGGTTCCTCAAAAACATCCGTTAGAGGGTATTTTCCTTGTAGTGATTATGGGTTGGAAATTACATCAGGTGGATGGGGAGACCATTTTCCTCAATGGAGTAATTGAGGAAGAAGAAGTGTACATATAGCTACCTTAGGGATCTAAGGTACATGAGAGGGAATCTCATGTTTGCAGACTAAATAAGGCTTTGTACGAACCTTGAGCATGTTATTCTCATATTGATGATTATCTGATCAGTCTTGGTAGATCTTGTTATTATATGACTTATTTCATACATAAGCAGGAGGAATCATGTGACATAGGAAGCTATAGTGGAAGAATAATTGTCTTCCATGATAGAGGGATCAACCAGGATTACCATAGGAAGCCTTTCTTGAATATCATTGGGAGTTGACCTCTGAGTTCAAGATGAAGGATTTTGGACGGATACATTAATTCTTGGGACTAGAAGTGTGGCAGAAGCTGAGTGAGATATTCCTTGGTCAAAGGAAGCATATGATCCTTCAAAGATTTGGGATGATGGACAACCATTCCATGGAAACTTCCATGATAACTAATCTAATGAAGTTAAGTTCCAGAGGGAGCACCCAGTTAGAATGACCATAAAGTAGCTACATCAAAAGATGCATTGAGGTACCTGCATGGAATAATATTGGATATGTGTTAATATATGTCTCAAATGATGAAGTACAACTCTAGGCCAGGATAGTGATTCAGTTTAGGGTTTACTATGATAAGTAGGAATTTGATTGCACTACTCAAGTAGAGTATATTGCAGCTAGTTTGGCAAGTTATGAAGTAGTGTGGATTTAGAAGCTATTCACAATATTGTTTGATCAGATGCTAGAGATGACCATGATAAAAGGTAAAAGCACATTGAAATAAATTACTAGGACATGGTACGATCGAGAGAAGTATGGCTCCAATGCATTTCTATAGATGATTAGGATGCTAAAATTCTCAGAAAGTCTCTATCCCTTGATGAAATTTATATAGTTCAGGGATAAGCTTAGAGTGATTGATAATGCTTCCCTTGTTTAAAGGGAGTGTTGATGTTGTAGCATCAAGGGGTTAAGATTCTCCCTAGGTCAGGATATTGAGAGGTCATGAATATTGACTAGGGGCCACGTAACTTGGCTAGGGATATTGGCCCAGATAGAATCAAGGCCCAAAGTCCTCTCTCTGTTAGGGGTTACCTGACCATATTTCCAATGGTTATTTGACTAGTGGGTTAAGTGAGCGTTTATAGCATCGAGAAAGTGATTTTCCATTCAATAAAATATGACGACATGTGGGAATGGAAAATGGGAAAAGGGTTTCACCATGTGTCAAGGGACTCTTGATTTCAAGTGGAAATGAGGACTAATCTTATGTTAGGGGGAGCCTGACCAACCAATGGGTGATTGGATTTTGGGTGATTAGATCCATTTGAAAAGGGGATATGTCTAGTGGGTGACTATATTCCTTTGCATGATGTTGATGCATCATGATTTCCATATAGTTTTGTAAAAAACATGAGGTGGATGGATTCAACAACATAACAAGATATTTCAACCTTTTCTTGAGATGGAGAATGTTTTCAACAATGGGATACATCTAAAGAATTCAAAGTGAATATATCTCTAGCTAAGAGGGAGTGCTCTTGATCTGCGTGTCCATGATCCGAGAAGTTGTGGCCCATTCCATGCAATCAGGGTTTAGCTCTGTTGGTGTGAGTTGCTTGGCAATGTCTGATATGTCTAGTAATGGTGGAAAGTATGTCTGAAGGTGGTCCACATTGAACACTAACATAGTTACCTATCAAATAGGAAAATTACTCGGTACCTATTTTTTTGAGGTAGTAAAAAAGCACCTGATTTTGAAAAGTGGTGATGCAAACTCACGTTTTCTTTAATTTTGTCATGTTAAAAGGATCACTATAATTTTGACATGTTATTCCGATCATTATTGCAACATAGATAATGAAACTAAGATCTAATGTGGGTGTAAGCAGGGCACTCTAAGAGGAACTGATTGTCATCCTCAATGTTCATATTCTCACAGAGATGGCAGATCCTTTCCACTCATGGTGTTTTACGAACTGCCCAACGACCTGTTTCACTATGGAGCTCATGAGAGTTCGTTCTGATATTAGATATATTAATTTTTTTCTTTGAGCTATTTAAATCAAAGAGATACTTTTGATCCTCTAGAGTAGGGTTGATGAGCTCATAATATCTTAATTTTCTTTTAGCCTCTAAAAATTTCTCACACCACATTTTATCTTTAAACTTAGAAGTAACGATATTTTTAATGTTATTAATATTTTTCAATGCAACGTTTTTTCCAATCTCCCATTGGTTTAACCAAGCCTTGATACCTTTATACCAACCTTGTTTGAGCCTTAGGTGGTTTTGGATGGAATTTAAAGCTAGCTTAGGAAGTCTATTGTCTCTCATGTTATTGATTTTGTGCTTGTACAACAGGAACCTAGTCATAGCTAGGATCTCGACAGGGGAAAGACCCACTTCTATAAGGATAATAAGATAGGGTGTATTGCTTTTAATTTTGAGGTTATACATTATAAAACACTTCTAGATTTTCTCAATCTTTCTCCAAGATTCTCTAGAGATGTTGCAACCCTAAACCTCACATCCATACAAGATAATAGGAGTGACTAAAGTTTCAAAGAGGATCTTATTTTTATCCCACTTCACAAGGTTTGCTGCTTTACAATTATTTTCAAGACCAAAATAAGCTTTCCACCCTCCATTAATCCTTTTCTCAATGCTATAGTTCCAATAGAGCTTGTGATGAATATCAATTCCTAGGTACTTGTAAGAAGACACTTCCTCCAAGTTGTTGTTGTCATACAAAAAATTAGCGTAAGTGTCCTTCTTGGACTTAATAATCATAACTTTTGTTTTGCCAGTGTTAACAGTCATACCAATGATAGAGTAGAAATCCTTAAGAGGTCTTAGTTTCTTATCAAGATCAGATGGGCACCTTTCAAGAAGAATAATATCGTCAGCATAGAGAAGAAGGATCATGACTATTCCAACTAAGATCATTCCAACATAGCCTGCTTCCTCTAAACAAGCTTCTAGCTTGTCGATGTAAATGCCAAATATCGTAGGGGAGAGAGGGAAACCTTATTTAACTTCGATATTACACTTAATATCTTTCGACCACCCCTCATTTCTCTTAAACTTGGCTATTACATTCTCGTATAACCTTATAGTGACAACTCTCAACTTGAAAGGAACCTTTAGCTCTTCTAATATATTCCATAGGTTATTTCTAGGTATCGTATCGAAAGCATTTCTAAAGTCCACAAAGCAACAAAAGAGATTGGATTTAACATTACGAAATTCCTCCACAATGAACCTAAGCATAACGAGGTGGTCCGTTGTTGAGTGTTGCCTTATAAAACCCGCTGGGCCTTTAGCCTGCTTACCTTCACTTTCAAGCCATATGGTCATCTTGTTTTGCAAAACAATACCATATAACTTGGATAAGAGAGGGATAATCATAATTGTCCGATAATTAGAGGGTTTATTTGTATCCCCAATTTTAAAAATAGGAATAATGAGGCTTTGAGTCCATAGTTTAGGGAACCCTTACTTGATTGCTTGATTTAAAAGCTTGTGGATGTGAGGGATGAGGACAAGACCTCCAATTTTTAAGATTTATGCCTGGTAACCTTCAATGTCCTTAGCTTTTCCATTTTCTAGGCGCTTAACCCCAAAATCTATGTCTTCTAATGAGAAAAATTCTTCCGTTGTGAGCAGGGTTTCAAAGTTATCTATGACATTTTGAGATTCATAAATCTTTTTAAGATAGGAATTCCAGTCGTGTAAAGAAATTCTATTATTATCTTTAGTTTTTCTAGTTAGAATCTGCCTCCAGAATTTCTTAGGAGCTACCTTAGAGAGGTGTAAGAGATTTTCTTTTCTTTTATGAATATAATGCAATTTTTTCCTTCTAGTTAGGGCTTTGTATATTTTTATCTTTTCAATTTTAAGAGACTCCTTAACAACTTCCTTAATTTCTCTCCTCGCACTTTTACAATCTTTATCATACCAAGGGTTGGTTTTGCTATTTCTTTTATTACTTGAAACTTCAGTTGAGAACTTGTTAATACAATATGAGAGGGTTGTAGTAAAATTATGATAGAGGTCTGATATGTTGTCTATACTAGATACATGAAGAAAATTAAATTTTAATTAATTTAAAAAATGATCAATTTTATTTCTATCAAAGATCAAGTTCTTTTGGCTATAAGGATTATCCTCTATGGGATTTCTATGCATAACAAAAATGAGATTTACAATTAAAGGTCTATGATCTGAGATGTCAAATTTTATTATTTCGTTGTATAAAGGGATATCTGAAATAACATAGTCTACCACACTACGACCAAGCTCATGGATATAGGTCATCTACATAGAATTGGGCCACTTCTTTAGACCATTGCAAATTATGAGATCTTGAGAACTACAGAGCTTGACTAGCTCAGACCCAAACACATTTTCCCCTAGATATTTGTACTAGCTAGCTAGAGTAAGGTTTTTGTCTAACCAAAGAGGATTAGGGTTGAAATAATTGCTTAGAAGAATAGCTTGGTTGCTTGAAGTTCGAGCATTAATGTCACCCATTAAGAGGATATTACCTTCATTCCTTAGGCTAAAAAAATAGATTTTCATTTTTGTTTTAAATCAAATATATATATATATATATATATATATATATATATATATATATATATATATATATATATATAAATAAATAAATCAATATTTAAATTAAAAATATATATATTAAAAAAATTTAAAAACAAAAAAATTCAAAAAATATAAATTAAATTATAAATAAATAAATAAACGTATTTGGCCGCCCTAGGGGCCTCACCCTTGCCACCCTAGGGGCCACGGGTGGCAGGTGGCAGAAGACCTGGCAACTCTCCCGCCACCCAGCGGCCGAGTCACGTGGTCCCTAGGGTAGCGAAATCCATTAATTTAATTTTTCTTTTACAATTTTTTTTAATATTTAATTTTTTTTTTTCAAATTTAAATTTAATTTTTTATTTATTTTTAAATTTAATTTATATTTTTAAATTTATTTATTTATTTTAAATTTAATATTTAATTTTTTTTTTTTTAGTTTTAATTTTAAAAATGTTTTTATTTATTTATTTTATTTTTCTACTTTTATTTTTCTTAATTTAAAGAAAAAAATGAATTTTTTTTGTTATTTATTTAACCAATTCTTTCAAAAAAATCACAATATCATTTAGAGGGCCAACACGTTTCGAACTACCCAGTGTAGTTCATCATCAGGGCTTTGCTACTGGGCTGATCAAATTAGTTCAAAATAAATGCTGTTGAGATGCAACGGTCAATTGCCAAGGCCTAGCCAATATTTAATGCATAATAACATTATAAAAATAAATTATTAATATAAATAAAATATAATATTAAAATTAAAATAATAGGGGTGAAAATTAGAATAAAAAAAAAAATAAAAAAATAAAAAAAAAAAGTAAATATATGAAAGTAAATAAACTAAAAAAATATAAAATAAAAATAAATAAATAAATAAACCAATAAAATAAAATCAAAATAAACAAGGGGAACATTAGATAAAATTAAAATTAAAATAAATAAATATGTAAATAATAAAATTTAATACTAAATATAATGAAAATAATAATAATAATAATAATAAAACAAGATCTAAAAAATAAAACAAACCCCAAAAATGAAAAGGAACCAGAGATATACCCATCCATAAAACAACAAAAAAAGGGGGCCACTGCTAAGAGATTAGAGACCGCATCCAACAACTGCCGATTTTCAATTCGTCATCTCTATTCAGAGTACACGATTTTTTCTCAATTTCAACAACTTTACGGAATATGCGGTGATGGAAATGCTCCACCCTCGTGATAACCCTGGAATCCTCCAAACAAATTTGATGATTCTTCTTTTCAACATGCTCAGCAAAAGCAGAGGAATTAGTCCTACAATGCCTCAAATCTGCCGCATGTTCTTACAACCTCTTATTTATGGAGCGCCTCATTTCTTATTTTTTTTCTTTTTTCTTTTTTAATTTAAAATTGTCTTTTTCATATATTTATATACATTTTTTTTTTAATTTAAATTTTTTATTTAACTTTTGGTTTTAAATTTCAATTTTTATTATTTAAAAAAAATATTTTAATTTTGATTTTTGTTTTTTTTTTTCTAAATTTAAATTATTTTTTATTTAATTATTTAATTTGTTTTTTTTTTTTTTAATTTCTTTAATTAATTTTTTATTTTTACAAGTGACATTTTATCGTTAATTTCATTCTTGGTTTCTTAAGACTTTTCAAAGATATTGTATTTTATCTTTAATATCATGCTTAAAAATCGTTAGAATTTTAAGACTTTCCATATTTTATCTTTAATGCCCTGTTTATCAGCCCTGTTTATCATTAAAATTTTAAGGTTTATCAGAAAAAATGTTATTACACACAAAAATTTGACGACGTTATTGCAGTATGAACAAAAAAAAAATTTAAAACTTAAGCAATTTTCATGACATGGCGATAGTGTTTTAGAAATTCAAACGCAACCACACAAGTTATGTCCTGGTGATTAGGATGGCATATAATTTTTTCTTTATCTCATACCAAAAGTATACACGTTGCATCTAGTGACCTCCAGTTGTTCTGCACGAGGTTTGCATGGATCTTACCTGTGCATTGGATGGCATGCATCTCGTTCATGACCTAATTCTAATCGCTACTCCTTTCATAACTGACGGTGGTCCTATTTCTGGATCTTTGAACAACTGTGTCTTGGAATTAACTGGTTCTATGTTTTGATTGAATGTTCATATAAGTCCAAGCATTTTTTTCTTCAAGAAGCTAAGTTGCGAGTGTGGATCATCAGTTCTGCAGCTCACAACCATATAAATTTGATACAGGCATTCCATTCGTTACATTCCCATAACCCTCACTTCATTCCATGAGCGAGTTCTCGACCATTCCAGACCAGTCATCCAGGGAGAAGTGAAAAGCTATTGTGGTTTTTAATTTCCCAACTTTTTATGTCTGTTTTAGGATTCACAACTTTTTTTTTTGTTTCAGGTTCATTATCAGGTTCGAGAATTTTGTGCTTCTCGAAGCCAAATTGCAGGTGTGGATCATGGGTTTTGTAGCTAACAACCATATCAATATGTTATAGGTATTCCATCTGTTACATTGCCATAATACTCACTTCATTATACGATAAGGATTGTTTCAGGTTCATTATCAGGTTCGAGAATTTTGTGCTTCTCGAAGCCAAATTGCAGGTGTGGATCATGGGTTTTGTAGCTAACAACCATATCAATATGTTATAGGTATTCCATCTGTTACATTGCCATAATACTCACTTCATTATACGATAAGGATTGCTTCAATACGATAAGGATTGTCTCATTTATGGAAGCTGCGAGTTCACAAATGTCGTTTGTTGCAGAGGTTCCATCTTTTTGTTACCCACAGGATTATCCCATCTGTGATATTGAAGACAACCTTTGTCTCAAGAGTGTTGATGATATTGTGGAAGTGGTGGCCAAGAAGCGTAATTGATGATCGCTTAATTACATAACTGGCCATTCGAAATTTACATGTCACTAAACACGACTGTCAAGTGTTTTGCATTCGTTGTCCACCCAGAGACTACAACGTCCATGGATTTGTAGGAACTGCACCCTTCTCCCAACCCAACCATGGCCTTCTCCTTTAATTCACTTGCTCTCTACCTTACCCTCCTCCCGCCTTCTCCTTCCATCAAGTTCCTAACTGCTCTTTCCACTTCCTTTCTCCTGAGTCCTAACAAATCGATCGCCTGCCATTTTTACTTCAATTGCCGGTTTAAACTTATTAACTAGGAGAAAACTATTAAACTTCTGTTCTGCAAAAAGAGGCCAACATATTAGGGGAAATCCATGTGAGATGCTCTCTAGCATATCCAAATTATAATGTCAAAGATTATGTGAGAAAGAACATCAATATCGATATCCGAATTACAGTCACATATATTTTTCAACATTATGCTGGAAGTCAAGGAGTCTAGGATCTGATGGAAAACCACATAGTTTGCTATGAAATATATCCATTCTTTAATTTGATTTTGTCTCCAATTTGATTTTGTCTCCACTTCGTGCAGAAGCGTCGGCTAATACCCTGGTGCCGACTACAAGATGGAATCAGATCACATCATCAAGTCATAGTACGCATAATAACAAGTCTTTAAACAAATTACCCACAATTTTAGGTGTTGTTGGCGAGATGCTTCAAATGTTATTATTGGTATGCGTATTTGCAACTTGGAGGAGACTGAAGTCTCGAGTTGGAAGTTATAGTACGCATAATAACAAGTCTTTAAACAAATTACCCACAATTTTAGGTGTTGTTGGCGAGATGCTTCAAATGTTATTATTGGTATGCGTATTTGCAACTTGGAGGAGACTGAAGTCTCGAGTTGGAAGTTGATCTAAAGGTATTGTATAAATTATTTAGTTGGGTTTTGATTTTATGTATTTTAGATTTAGTACATATAAAGGCGCACACAGAGAGTTGACATGTTTTGATTTTATCTATTTTAGATTTAGTACATATAGAGGCGCACACAAAGAGTTGACAGATCCCCCAAGTCTTTACGCACACATATAATGTGTCCTCTTATATCGCTATCAAAATATGATAGGATGGATCACCTAATTATTTATGCACACATAGATTAATAATAATTGATTCCTCTTATAATATGATGGATCACCATAGTTAACATTTTTTTGGTTTGTTAGACTATTGTAACTATTGTAATCGGCTAGGGCGATGCTAGCATTAGTCAAAGCCATTCTTAATCAATGTTTTTCGCGCAAATCAATTTACAATTATGTATAACCAATGTATCAATTCATCATCTTATTTGGCCTCTTCTCGAGGCGAGGAGGCAAAAACATAGGTTAAATTTAATTTTGGTTTATAAATTTGAAACTAGTAAATGATAGCTAAACTAATGCTAGCATTAATTTAGGCTGAGGCATTATAGTTTAGCTTTAGTTTGTATATACCATGTATGTCATAAGAAGCACGTTGGCTAAGTTGGCTGCCCCTAGACCACATGGCAGCTGCGTAGTAGCCAACACAGTATCTTCACCATGAAACCTAAAGCCCTTTTAATATTACTCTCGCTTATTCATTTGTTCTATCTTCACTGTGAAATCGCTTAGTAGCAGACTTCCAGTTCTACCTGAGTTACTGGCGGGTTCGCTGTAACTACTTGAGGAACAATTATAGGATCAGATATCTGCAAGCCGAAATACAAGTTTCTTAAGAGTGCACAGAAAAGTAGAGCAAGCTATAATTAAGCGAATTAAGCAAGGGGAAACCAGAAGAAGTCCAAAAGAGTTATTTCGATGGCAGATGCAAGTAAGAAGCCTAGAGGCCACAGGTAAGTCTCTCTGATTCCTAAACTTTTTTGTAGTTATTTGTGTGTGGTTCTGGGCTTTTGGTGGTTATTCTACTTACTTCGCTCTTATTCTGTAGGTCTTGCGGAGGCAAGTAAATACAAAGATAACATTGGAGGCTTCAAGGGTCAATGAAGAGGAGCAAGTTTTTCTCAATCCAGGTATAAACTAGCATACATTAATAAAAATTCATGAAAATAAAATCCCAATGACTAGATTCAAGTATAATCAGACGCAACATTCAAATACATATATTTTCATAACAGAAAACAACATTCATTTAATTACTTATTGGTTATTGGGGATACCTTGATGCTATTCATCCTTAGCTGTGTCATATGTAATTAAATCCTATACGAAATGAAATCGGAGGTCAACATCTAATTAAGACGTTGATGGCTGCCTGCCAACCGACAGGCAATTATCTTCAAATTCTGATTCGGGTTAGGTACACACCTGCTTCCACTTGTAAATCTCTTTTTCTTGTGTTATTTGGAAAAACCTCATCTCATGGGCGCTCACTCTTATCGTATCCATAATAGCTCAGCAGTATTTATAATGGAATCTGGTATTTTGGTGCTAATTCATGTCAGTGGGGACCCCATGTTATATATAGTCCTAGGGCATACGTATATAATAGAATGACCTACTTCCCAACTGAGCAAGCTGAAAGAATAAGTGCTTCCTGAATCTACCAACTGAAACATGTAGTGGGATTATGGTCAACTTGCCAGCCAATTACTCAGAGTATGCTTCGCTCCTTTTTCCCATCTGCTAGCGAAACCATCAGTGGGAAGCATTCGCTATAGAATGGAGAGCGAAGCAAGCAGTTGGAGTACTTTTTGATTAGATCAAAAAGGTTAGCCTGTGTTGCACATATAGTTCCTCTCGACCTATCGTCTGATGACCTTTAACAACATCATGTTGTTCCTCTAGAACTGGTACCCCTGTCCAGGTAGTGACTTCCTCATCGTCTAAGATGTGCACAATCTTGTTTTCCACTCACTCAATGAATTGATGCTACTCTTGTCGATATGAGCCAGTGTTAAGCCATGTTCTTGGTGTATTGTGCCATAAGTTATGGCCCGTTTGGTTGTGCAATGGCTCTAAGTTCAACAGGAGTTGCTAAAATATGGGGTATCTATAGGCCGCTACGTGGACTGATGAGCTGGTGTCAATGTGGGTAATTATTGCTTCCAAATGTACAAATTGGGCATTCGGTTAAGGTGTATTGATGCCTTGTGCACTCCAGCAAAAGCCTGGATGAACAAGGCATGAAAAAATTATTACAAGTCCATTAGCATAATGTTGAAGGCCTTGTAAAGCACAAATAAACTCTATATGCAGGAGAGGCCTGTACCTGAATATGTAATGGTCCTGCACCCACCTCTTGGTCAATTAACGAAATAGAAATAGAAATATAGCTCAGGACTGCAATGGAAGAACCGCGGCTCGCTGTAATGGAAGAACCATGGTGCTGTAATGCAATAAAGGAGAAGGAATTGGCTTCGCTTTCCTGTTACACTTCCATCAGTGCGGGGAGATTCCAATCTCTGATCATCTGCAATCTGGCACATCTGCAATCTCTACTTATTGCCACAATTTCCTAAAGTTTGGCACGAGTTGACTAAGGAACCAGTTAACCTACAAGTTCCTTAGCACGTTTTGTACGCAAAGATCAACAAAATAACAGTCAAGGAATGTATTGTGTGCGGCCATTCCAGGAAAAATTAGTGATACACGCAGCATGGTTTGCATGCAATGCTTGCATAAGGGAGAGGGGTCGGTGCCCCGAAGCACCTCGAATGGCCCCGACTAGACCGAGGGCCATGTAAGGAAGGCCACGTCATGTACGTTAGTTGTCCGTTCGCATGCCGTTCACGTGGCGGGCACGTGCAACCGATCCTTGCAGTGCCGCAACCTTTCTGCCGGTCGTCTCACCGCCATATTGTGGAGCTTCTCGCGAAGCCTCATTTTCTGCTCGGGTCTAGTTCTTTGTGTGTTCTTGGCTCTGTTCCTTGTGCGACGTTTTTCATAGAGTGTCGACACCTCACACCACCATTTTGCGTGCTCCATCCATTGTTATGGCACCGTGCTCTCTAGCTCGAGCTCCCACAGTCTGGGTTAGGCAGCGACAACATTCAAATTGTTAGTGGTTTATGCTGCGTGGCTCTTCACACTAGGTTGTGTGTTCGTTCAACCTCGGCTACTGCGGTGGTTTAACCTCGGCTGCTTGCAGTGGTTATACCTCGGCTATTTGTGTGGTTTAGGGTCGGCTCTTTGGTGGCTATGCTCGAAAGCTCTTGTTTTGTCATACCTCGACCTTTGTGGTGGTTTTACCTTCACCCTTTCGTGATTTTATTCGACTGCTGTAGTGGTTTTACTTGGCTCGGCCTGTGGTGGTTTTAACTCGGCTATGTGGTGGTTTTTCTCGACTCTGTGGTGGTGGTGATCATACCTCGGCTCCATGGTGGACATACCTCGGCTACGTGGTTCGGCTGTTTGCGTGTTTCCGAGTGCGTATGCTCCAAATTTTTGTTTTCGGAGTGTGTTTTTCGGCTACTGGATGCTATGAATTGTGCTTTCGAGGTGCGTTAGTCATTAGTTTTAAGTGTTTTTGCAATTTTTTTAATGTTGGTGCTCTGTGAATGATTGTGTTTTTGATTTTTTGTAGAGTCGGTGCGAGAGCCAAGGACAATGCGATTGGATGGCAGGGAAAGGAGGAAGGCCGAGAGGGAGAGGAATTGGATGAGAGGAGTTTTAAGGTAGGACTATTTGTCCTACCGGTGATATGTATGTGTTTGTAAACACATTTAACCTTAAGGAGATGTTCTGTTGAGCTTCTTTCTTTGTTTCTTTTGTGGTTTTACTATGGTTTACTATGGTTTCTTGTGGTTTTTAATGTGTTTTAGGGTTTTCTTGTGTTTATGGTTTAGGGTTTTGATTGGAAAATCAGAGAGGTTCTTGTTGTCTCTCTGTTTGGAAAATCATAATTAGGTTTATTGTGGTTTAGGGTTTTAATTGGAAAATCAGAATTACCCCTCTCATTGTCATAGGGGGTATTGGAATGCTTCAGTTCCCTACTGCACCACAACCTTCTGCAGTATCATCTCTCGGAGTACCATGGCCATACCATGCATCCCATGATATTGTATCAACCTTCACCTCCTGGATCTCCTTGGACACCACGGGGTATCATTGCCTTAGATGCATATTTCTCTAAGTATCCTCTTGGATTTCCTCTTTGAAGTTAACCATCTTGATAAACACAACAATATCAAAACTATGAATGCTCCTACCCAGATTCCTATCACAACCCACAACTTGAGTCCAAGTATTTAAGTCTTCTTGGACAATTCATTGTTGAGAAACACATGCTTGAAGAACCCATGTTTGAATAGGAGGATTCGGATCCTGATATGTCACAAAAATGAGTGTTCTAGAGGGCCTATAATCGGGTTTTGGATCTGAAGAAAAATGGATGCGCATTTTGAACTCAATGTAGTTGAAGATCCCCAATCCAGGACCCGAATGTGGTAGACCTACGGCTTGTTCTCTGCATTGAGCGCTCGCTCCTTCAATGTATCTGCGCCCTTCTAGAAAAGGAAAAACTAAATATTTGTGGAATAATTATACAATCAGCATGAGCCAAAGGCTTAATTCTATGACACCCAACAATAGCTTCAAGTATAACCTCATATATAATCTATAGGACCAAATACTTAATTCCCGGACACCCAATAATAGCTTTGAAGATTTTGAATCAATTCAATGATTTCGAGAGAAATGATCTTGAGGATTTTGAAAGAAAAATGCAATCTAAAAAGGCCCTATAGGCATCATAGCAACATGAAATGACGAGAGTTCATGATGCCCAAAACATGGTTTTGAGGTTTGAAACTCTACAATTACATACAGTGCGATAAGTGCAGTATAGAAGAGCCTTTGATGATGAACCCAATCCTCATATAATTGTGATACGTAACGGGCTTAGCATTTCTCGTTTGCTAATTTGGTTTTAATGAAGCAACGATAGTCATAATGACTATGTAGAAGATGATAAACGGTGCGCAGAGAAAGGAATATGTATAAGGTGAGAATACAATAAACATTAATGGAATTGCAACTAATACAATATACATTAACATAACCACTACGGAACTCCACTCTTGTGACCTTTCCAGCGTCTTGTTTTAAAGATGTTGCTTTTCCTATTTTGTCACGAGTCAGATACTGAAAATCATAAGAAACATTAAATCAATCTCATTTTTATACGATGTGCATATTAAGTACGGTATGTTGAGCTTGATAAAAACATTTTAAAGATTTTAAATTAGGATGTAGGGTATTACAGAGTCTTGCATAATTTCATTTATTTTTATTACATCTACTTAACGAGATGCAATGCAAGGCCACTTCATCTCTCATCTTAAAGCTGAATCACTTCAATTCAATAAAAGATGGGCAACGATTTAGTTGCTTTTTGTTTAGATTTCACTTGAACATTATAGCATTAGGATTTCAGAGTTGTATAATACTATTACGTCTTTACTCTTGTCATTGTTGCAATTCTATTTCTACGATTGCTCTTTTTGAATTTGTGGTTTATTGTATTTAGATATTTTTTGAATCACTTGACATTTAGATATATTACAATTCATCTCTCATCTTAATTGAATCACTTCAATTCGGTAAAAAGATGAGACACTTGATTTAGTTGCTTTTGTTTAGATTGCACTTGAACATTATAACGTAGGGATTTCAAGAGTTGTATAATACTATTAGTCTTTACTCTTGTCATTGTTGCAATTCTATTTTACGATTGCTCTTTTGGAGTTTGGTTTATTGTATTTAGATATTTTTTTGAATCACTTGAAATTTAGATATATTACAATTCATCTCTTATCTTAATTGAATCACTTTAATTTAGTAAAATATAGGGGAACAATTTAGTTGCTTTTGTTTAGATTGCACTTGAACATTATAGCATTAGGATTTCAAGAGTTGTATAATACTATTAGTCTTTACTCTTGTCATTGTTGCAATTCTATTTTACCATGATTGCTCTTTTGGATACGGTTTATTGTATTTAGATATTTTTTGAATCACTTGACTTTTTTAGATATATTACAATTCATCTCTCATCTTAATTGAATCACTTCAATTCGAGTAAAATATAGACAACGATTTATTTACTTTTGTTTTAGATTGCACTTAGAACATTACTTAGTAGGATTTCAAGAGTTGTATAATACTATTAGTCTTTACTCTTGTCATTGTTGCAATTCTATTTTGCAGATTTCTCTTTTGGTGTGGTTTATTGTATTTAGATATTTTTTTGAATCACTTGAAATTTAGATATATTACAATTCATCTCTCATCTTAATTGAATCACTTCAATTCAATTATGAATTCAAAAATGCGATATAGGCTAAGGCTATAACTTCAATTGCTCCACTTTGTGTTGATCTAAGCGATATAAGCTAAGGCTATAATGTCTCGATCAGGAATCAATTGCTTCTCGTGTTGATATACTTTCCCACCACGTGAAAGGCATGCGAGCGAATAGGTGGCGTACATGATGTGGCGATGTTCTCCAGTAGCACCTAGTCAGTCATGTCTTTGAGGTGTTTGGGCACTAACCCCTCTCCCTATATAATCTCACAATCCTTTAATTATAGTTTTTCTTGATTAGTCATAAGAAACATTAAATCAATCTTCTTATGCGATTATTGCATATTAAGTATGGTATGTTGAGCTTAATAAAAAAAATTTTAAATATTTTGAATTAGGATGTGGTTATTAGTGCTGCATAATTTAATTTATTTTTAGGACATCTACTTAACGGGGATACAATGCAATACCACTTCATCTCTCATCTTAATTGAATCACCTGCATGCAGGTGTTCAATTATGAATTCAAAAATATGATATAGGCTAAGGCTATAACTTCAATTGCTCTGTGTGTTGATCTAATTGATATAGGCTAAGGCTATAATGTCTACGATCGGGAGAATCAATTGCTTCAGGTGTTGATATACTTGTTATTTAACATGATATTTGCGGGATTCTATTTGTTCATCAAAAGAGCATATCAATGTTCAAGAGGATAATTTGTTTAGATGCAATCAAATTGTTTTTTTAATGATGTTCAATTCAATTATGAATTCAATTTCTTTGTATAACCACCAGTAGAAGTGACGGTATAACCTACCAGCAATTTGAGTATGTTAACCTCTTTTTTTATTGAATGATTTTCACCTCCTTTTTATTGAGTGATTTTTGATTGATGAAGTTTGCAATTAATTTTGATGATACTTGTTAATTAACATGATTAGATGCAATCAAGGGATAGTTTGTTTAGATGCAATCCGATTGTTTTGTTAATGATGTTCAATTCAATTATGAATTCAATTTATTTGTTCAATTATGAATTCAAAAATCTTATATAGGCTAAGGCTATAACTTCAATAGATTAACAAACTTGTAGGATTTGAAAGCTGTTTGATATGTAGGAATTATAAAACATGTTTGATATATAACATCATAAAAAAAATATGATATAGGCTAAGGCTATAGCTTCAGCAGTTAACAAACTTGTAGGATTTAAGCCCATTTTGATATGTAGAATTATAAATTGTTTGATATATAACTTCATAAAAAATATGATATAGGCTAAGGCTATAACTGTCATGATTAACAAACTTGTAGGATTTAGAGCTTTGTTTGATATGTATGAATTATAAATTGTTTGATATATAACTTCATAAAAAAATCTGATATGAGGCTAAGGATATAACTTCAGCAGTTAAAAAAACATGTGGGATTTAGAAACTATTTGATATGTAGGAATTATAAACTATTTGATATATAACTTCATAAAAAATCGATATAGGCTAAGGCTATAACTTCAGCAGTTAACAAACATGGGAGGGATTTAGACCTTGTTTATACATACTAATTTGAAAATGTTTGTAGCTTCCCAAACATCCATGGATGCTATCATTAGCAAACCTATTTGATCCTTACCAAAATCACAATGTCTTGTAGTTACAAAAAATTAAGTCATGGCACCCTCTATGTGATGGCTTCCATTTCTGCATTGCCCCAAGCATGGTGGTGCACCCAACATTGGATGATGAGGATGTGTCACGAATGTTGGCATATGGTTGACTCAATTTTCTCCATGTAGCCATGGTGGAGTGAGTAGCCCAAGTGTCCACTTGTGTTACTAACTTGACAGCGAGTGCGGGTGTCATATAAACACAATTAGGATTCAAACTGCTTTGGTAGAGGGTATAAGAGATGGGCGTAACCCCTGCACGATAGCTAGGGAATTGGATGTTAATCGGGTCTTGGAATGATGGTGTCGCATTTCTGCAATTTGGTCCAACGTGTTAGACATCAACCTATTTGCCTCAAAGTTTGTCTTGAACCATGGTCTTCTCTGCTTGTCACCCCTTGTCCTTTTTCCAACTCTTCTTTGAACCTTTCTGCCTCTCTCTGTTTTCCTTGCCAATTGCTTTTTTATGTTCCTTATCTTCCCTTGCTTTTTGTCTTTCCAACCTTTCCTTTGCTCGAGAGCTTTCTCTTGTTGCATTCCTTGCAACCCTCTTTTCATTGGCTAACTCCTTCTTTCTCTTTTTATTTTCTTGAATTTCATTCTTTTACGTTCAAACTCGAACACTAAATTCATATAGTCTTGAGATGTGAGCAATTGTGAACTCCTCCCTAAACAAAGATAATACGAGGTTGAGTTCCTTGATGAGGTCTTCTCTCTCTCGTGGTATCTTTAAGAATGCACCAAGTAATCTCTGCTTCTTGGACACTACTGCTTGGATTTCATCTTCGGGGACAAGCGTTGGCCCCCCATTGTTGTCTTCTTCGGTTACTTCATGTTGAATAGGCTCCTCTTCTATTGATCCATTGTCCACAAAATAATGAACAAGTTCGGTGTTCAACCACAGATGGTTGTGAAGACATGTCTATGCTTTCATCCTCATTGGTGGTAGATACATTATTTCAGGTGATATTCATCATGGCCTCTGCGATCGTGATGGTGCACCCTCACCCAGGTTGGCATGGTAAATCGCTCATTTTCAGTTGCATCGGTGGGTGTCACAGCCTCATTGATATTGTTGAGTTGCTTCATCAACTGACTGTGTCTCATGACATGCTTAGCATCATCACCACCACGAACAACCCTTGAGAAGGGACATTATACCTTCGATGAGGCTACATCTTCTTGGGCACCAACATGCTCTTCTAAGTTCTCTGCTTCTTGACCTTCCACTTCAAATGCTTGGCTACATGTGGTATCATGCATAAGAGCATCAAAATTGAGTGGCCATATGCCGAGTCCTCTAAATCCGGCCCTTGATATTAGAAGGTGTGAGACCCTTTTAAATGCTTTACTTGCATAGTTTCGGCTAGCTCAAACATCTTTACTTCCACCCCTGGATTCTTTGCCATCCCATGAAGCTCGTTTCGACCACGGGAAATAGTTCTTGAAAAGGCCCAAACACGCTCACATCAAGGGAGCTGCAATACGTCTGAGTAGTATGAAGCGACAATGTTCATGAGTCAATGCCCAACTTATTGGCCTCCTCGATTGTCTGCACAGCCATGATGGCTTCCATGGCCATCTAAAATCATCAAGTGCTGCATTTCGGGTGAGACACCACCAGTCTGAGAAGCAAAAAAGTGGCAAAGCCAATTTAAGGAACAGTTCCTTTGTCATCCATGCATGTGGATGTGCGATCATACATACCCACTGGTTCACAATTACAGTATACAATTTTTTTAGTTGAGTTTTACCTTTAAATAGATAAAATCCTGGTATAGATGAACCGATTTCATTGACACGAGGCAAGAATTATGATCCACTCCCCTGCTCTTAGAGCAATATCTTAGGCACATTTCTACTCCATCTCTTGGCAATTACCCACATGCCATAATTTCTTCTACTTTGTAAACTTTGTTTCATCACGAGTTCCATATATGGTATGGGGCATATGAGTCTTGGTCATATGCGTAGAAAGAATCGTTATAGAACTTGGAAACAATTGTGAGGGCATGAATTTTAGCGGGTCTGCTGTCAGGCCCCTGGCTGTACGTAATGCAAGGTTTGGATGCCTCTTTTTAAACGCCCACTCGGGAAAACCCTTGACATATTTTAGCTACGGATGGATTTAAGTTGGATAAGCTCTAACCCATGTCCCAATTGGGCCATCTCCTTACACCACTCCACCACCTCATCTTCCTCCTCTTCGATCATGAGCTATGCAGACCCTCTATGCTTTGTATTAGTCAACCCCATTTATCCAATAATGTATGTTAGAAGTAACGATACCATGTTTTTTTGCGGATGCACGGATTGAATATCCCTTAAACTCGATGTCATCAATTGCGGCTAAACATGTCTTCCTTACGTCCAACCTCAGTTGCCTAGTCGATTTTCTTTGTTGAAATTGCACCTTGTATTGTGAGTGAAGGTGGATCTGTGGGTGATGGTGGGAGTGGGATGATTTGCAACCACGGGGTCCTTTTCAACTACATTCTTTGGGAGCAATGGGAGCATTGACATCATCATACGATGAATTGCTCCGCAATTGGGGCCCCCCTTCTCCCTAGCCTCTCTGTTCCTTATCAAGTCTACAACAAAAACTCTTGGCATGGCTACAACTTTTGCAATTTCCAACATCGTTAAGAAATTTGATAAAGTATTTAACTACTTTTTAGCTATATGAGTAAACTATAATTATGTATGAATTCCAAAAATTTATGCTAATAACATGAAATCTTTAGTTGTTTGTTGTGAATTAATTGGCATTGAAGTATTACTTGTCAATTATAGTATTACTTGTAATATCAACATAGAGAAAGATATGTGATACCTACATGGATGTTAGCTACATGGACTTGTCTAAAATCAATAAGTGCCTATTTTAAAATGGACTTATATTTGGACATGGTTTGTGTGTTAGAACTATTTTTATTGAAAGATTTTATTCAATATAAAGTCAATATCCAAATCTACTTTAATAAGCACAACAAAAGGAGGAGGCAACTACATTTATATTGTAGGCAACTAGAAATGTATGTTTGTTGTGAATTAATTGACATTGAAGTATTACTTGTCAATTATGTATTACTTGTAATATCAACAGGAGAAAGATATGTGATACCTACATGGCTATTAGCTACATGGACTTGTCTAAAATCAGTAAGTGCCTGTTTTAAAATGGACTTATCTTTGGACATGGACTATGTGTAGGCGTTCAAGGTTTATGAATCCTTTGTTTTTCTTAGGAAAACCCTCTGCCCGATAGGCACTGTTCCTATGTAGTTAGTAGGTTGTTGTTCTTATAAATTTTGAAGGGCACTGTTCCTATGTAGTTAGTAGGTTGTTGTTCCTATGTAGTTAGTAGGCACTGTTCCTATGTAGTTAGTAGGTTGTTGTTCTTATGTAGTTAGCAGGCACTGTTCCTATGTAGTTAGTATGTTGTTGTTCTTATAATTTTTGAAAGATTTTACTCAATATAAAGTCAATATCCAAATCTAGTTAATAAGCACAACAAAAGGAGGAGGCAACTACATTTATATTGTAGGAAACTAGAAATAGCTACATGGACTTGTAATGGCCTGAACGCTGTTAGCTACATGGACTTGTAATAGCCTGAACGTTGTTAGCTACATGGACTTGTAATAGCCTGAACGCTGTTAGCTACATGGACTTGTAATAGCCTGAACGCTGACAACTACATTTTCTCCACGGAAATTGATGTACTGTTCTTAGGGGACTGTGCGTTGGAACAATTTCTTGAAAGATTTTACTCAATACTGGACTTAAAGGTTTAGAAAAATTCCAACTTGAAATTTGGAGTAGCTAATTAGTAAGCTAGTTTGAACACTCATAGATTCTTTAATCTACGTGATTTTCTCAACTAAAATAATGATAAAGTACTCAATATCTTGAATAACATTATTGAAGAACAACGAAATACCTGTATGTCTCTAGCAACGCTCCAACAACTGATGAAGAGAGTTAATGTAACACTGTGCACACACATTGTCTGGAATGTAACACTATGCACACACACTGTCTGGAATGTAACACTGTGCACACACTTTGTTTGGAATGTAACACTGAGCACACTTTGTCCTCTATCCGTATGTCTGGAACACTGTCTGAAAAGGATTGTATGTCTGCAAAATGGAAACTCACTGTCTGAAAACTCACTTTCTGAAAACTGTATCTCTGCAAAATGAATGGAACACTGTCTTGAAAACTATGAATGTATGTCAACAGTAGTTTAAGAGTATAATGAATGCCTCAAATGTAGTAAGAGTTGATGTTTTATAGTTTTATGATCTAGAATTTAATTGGTAGGGAAGATTGGCATGGATTGCCATCTCCCAAATTTAATTGTGTTGTGGATTGATTTGTACATGATCCAATGACTGAAAAGCTTTCATGGTTGATCCTTGTGCTTTCCTGAATTTAATCCCTGAATTGAAATACTTTCCTGAATTTAATTCCTGTAATTCCAGGGTTGTTGTGTTTAATTCTTGAAATGAAAGGTTGGGTGAACTATTTCCTGAATTGAATGGTGTCATTTAATGTCTTCAATAGGCTGAATGGTTAAACAAACATGTAGATATTGCTGACAGACATTTCACCTATTTTTGTGCAGGTGGTACTCAATCTTTGTGCAGGTGTTACCCATTTTTTGTCCAGCTGTTATTCAGCAATGAGATGTAGTCCCCCAATGCAAAATCAGTGGGGGACTGTTTGATGGGATAGCTGTACTTTTGGATGGGTAGCATTGTAATGTTTTGTAGTGCATTTTTCCTTAAATGGTAATTCAGAACTGGAGGTACTTGAGACAGTGGGTCTTGTCAACTTGTGATGTTAGATTTGGTGTATGGCAGTTGTTGGTCTAGTCAAAAACTGGGCCCATTTTGGACATATTTATGTAACTTATATAACTTATTATCAAATATTTATGTGCATATTTAGTGAGTTTGTAATTTATGTTTGATGGATGTTTGGGACCTAGCCACATTGTAAGTTTTTCATATTGTTTATATATTTTTTTAATAATATAAATTTCAAACATTTTAATAATATAACATTCAAACAAATGGAAACATGCACATTAAATTAACTTTAAACAAGATGGTTCAAGTTGTTTCTTTGACCTGTAGTCTTGCTGGCGACAAGGACTAGCTACCCCGAAGCCACTCTCGTTAAAGTTTAGTTTTCGAGCAAGGATTTTGATAAAAATTTTCTTGAGGAAAACTGCCAAATGATTGCAAGAGAAAGTTAGATGCATTTATTTCTTGCTTCTATATTTTTCTCATGTGGCTGTTTATTTTGGTTGTCTAGGTCATGGACAAGTCGAGGAGGACACAATAATCGACCAAGATCGGCAGATTGTGTTTACCATGGAAACAATGATAGCTGATACGGAAAATTTTCATGATAATAATAATCTTGGAGAAAGTGGACTTGGTGTTGTATACAAGGCAATAATGACAAAGAAATATTTTACTATTTTATAAAATCTTAATTTATCGTATTCGGCGGGGCTTCTCTCACTGCACCCTTAGAGAATATCTTCATACATATATTTTTGTCTGAATCTTTTTAAGGAACGACTGAAAATGGAAAAAAATAGTTGTGAAGAATATTTCTTTAAAAGATTTGCAAGGAAAAAAAAGAATTTCTAAATGAAGTTAAACTTATGGACAAAATTCAACATAGGAATCTTGTGAACCTACTAGGCTGTTGTGCAGAGGGATCAGAAAGGTTTGTTGTTTATGAGTACTTATCGAATAAGACTCTAGATAAAATCCTATTTGGTGAGTTATTTGCATTTTATTTTGATATATATAATTATGCAATGATAGTTGATTAGTGTATTGCATCCATGGACACATATACAAGCAAACACATCCAACTTGATTCACAGAAATATTACAACATAATAGTGGGAGTAGCTCATGGGATTCACTATTTTCACGGGGATTCTCAACTGCAGATTATTCATCGGGATATAAAAGCAAGAAATATTTTTTTGGATGAAAATTTGAATACTAAGATAATAGATTTCGGCTTGAAAAGACTCTTTCTTGAAGATCACACTCATGTCAGCACAAGAGTTGCTAGAACTTAGTAAGATTTCAGAACAATTATCATCCTTACACAATGTCAAAAGATATTAACATTTGGATATGTATATATTTTACTTATGTGTTGTTGACTTAGAGAGGTTTGAATCTATTGTAAATTTTACATTATGAAAAATTTTCTTCTGCAGATTTACCTTGGTTAGGTTTTAATTTTCCAGGATCTAGGAAAATAGCTTGAACTTTATAGTTACCCGATTCCTAAAATTTCCCTTTCCACATAATCTTTGACATTGTAATTTGGATATGCAACCATGGTGAAAGATGAAACTGTCAGTGGATGGGTGAGAAAGAACAACAATATGAGGCACCCACGAAGGAACAACAAGTCCTTACTCTTTGGTTCGACTCTCGAATCCCTCGGGTAACAGTTTGGAAATATATGTTCCTTGTATGGAGATAAAACTATTGGATGGACTGCACAACACCCAAAGGAATCGATGTCCGCTTTGTTCAAGCGCCACACCTATTTCTCTCACCTACTCCCTTGGCAAAGCGGCTCCGCTTCTTAATGAAACAATCACAACCAACAAAGGTGATCGGTTGTGTAGCCACTCAAGGCAATCCTTCATCTTCAATAATTTTCTGGTTGTACTCAAGTGGTGACGATGATATGAGCGGACCAAATTGATAAAAATGGGGCATTCGATCAATATCAGTGGGATTGATTATCTTTCCTTGTACGAGAGCTTCGATCGCTTCAGTATCTAGCTCCTTGAATGTGTTTATAAAAATCCTCGAGATTTCCCATAGGTGCGTAAAATGATGCACGAACCAGTAAAAGGCTTCATCGGACCTGTCCATGAGGGAATCTAGAAAATCCCTAACAGAGACTGGTGAGAAGTCTGGTGCCTCTACTAGAAAATCTACATCCTTAAATGAAACTTGAATGTTAGAGAGAAGCTTTGGTATAGATAGCATTAGGGACAATACAAAAGCTGTACAAGTTAAGAACATGTAGGTGGGTATGTGGAGGTCGGTAGCCACATCGAACATGGTGGAGCAAAAAAAATCAGTGATAAACGCAGTGATGAGCGAGGCAAATTGGATGACGATCAGTTGAAAACATGGTAATTGCCTTTTCTTTCAGTCTCCAACTCCTCGAATGTATTTATCAAAATCCCCGACACTTCCCATAGACGCATAAAATGATGCACAAACCAGTAAAAGGTTTCATCGGACTTGTCCATGAGGGGATCTGATAAATCCCTAGAAGGGATTGGCAGGAATCCTAGTACCTCTACTAGAAAATATGCATCCTTAAATGAAACTTGAATGTTAGAGAGAAGCTTCGACATATATAGCATGAGGGACAACACAAAAGATGTGGAAGTGAAGAACATGTAGGTGGGTATGCGGTGGTCAGTAGTGACATCGAACATGGTGGAGCAGAAAAAATCAATGATAAACGCAGAGATGAGTGAGGCAAAGTGGACGACGATTAATTGATAACATGGTATTTCCCTTTTATTTCGGAGAAAAAACATGACTACACGACTAAACCATAACCATGATGTCATGAGTTATCCAAATCTCTATAGGGGAGGATGGCAAATCTCTAGAGTGTCGCCGAAAAGAATCTCATAATAGAAAAATGTCTTCGGTGTAATTATAGAAAATAATGCTCGAAACAATTACATCGAAGCTTATCATATAATTTATAAAAAAATAAATTTAATTAGTGAAGATTCCAATCATTTTTCTCAACCACTAAAAATAATCAATATGATCTTTATATATATTTTATTTTATATAATTTTATATAATAAACATATAATTAAAACCAACATATATTCACTCAATATAATCTTTATATATTCTATTTTATATCATTCCTTATAATAAATATATAAATAAACAGACCTATAACTTTATTAGAATATGCTGCCAGAAATCCATTTTGCAAATTTTGTTGGAGGGTGATATGCTTTGTTACTATGCCACAAGAAATCCGTTTTGCAAAGCTCTTGAGCAAGTAACATGCTTTCAAGGAAGTTGTGGATGGGTGAGACTAATATGCTTTAGGTTTGTTTTGTTTGATGAATATGTCACATCCAATCCAAATGAGTATGTGATAATCTCTCCCCATATATATTAAAAAAAAAAAATTATTATAACTCAAACTTAAGTGGTGATTCATAACTAACAACCCTTTTTACTACATTTATGCTCCATGGATACGTTCCTTTGTTTTTTAATGATAACTTATCATCTTTATAACATTTCATCTCTTTGCAGCCCTTTTAAATAAAATTGGATTTCAACTCCTTTACAGTCGCACCTGAAAATTTAGCAACTACGAGATTCTTTGACGTTTCTTTGTTTTCATCTTTATGACATTTCATCTTTTTGCAACCCCATTTAAATAAAAATAGACTCCAACTCCTTTCTAGCCTCACATGATAATTTAATGGTTATTTGAGTGAAGATCTGATGCTGCTCTTGCGTTATTTAGGAACAAAGAAAAGGTTAAACCCATGTCATTTTCCGAGAGAATATGAAGTGAGGAAGAAAATTGAATGCATGGACACCATTTCCACAGAAAATAATCAAAGCTGATACGTTTTAGTATGTCTGAAATAAACCTAGAAATACTCTCTTCTTTCCCAAAAGACGGATGGAACTGTTGATGAAAAGATGAAATGGCATCTATTAAGCAACGTTAAGTTAAAGCAACAACAGTGGATTTCGTACTGCTGTCTACGTGTAAATGAGATTGAAAAAGTTGAGTGTAGCTTTAAAGCAGATTCCTTTGACAACCAAAGATCTTGATAGAGCTCATAGTGCAGGTATGCAGTTACACTCGATTGCCCATTTCACATGATGCGATATTTCGCTCTCCGATGTGATGTGGCCTTTGTTATCCTCTCTGCAGTGCGTCATCGCCATTATTATCATCATGAATGTGGACCTAATAATTTTTTTTCGAAAGATTAATTAATACTTTAACAATGAGATTTTTTGAAAAGGTTTTTGAATTATTTTTCTATCTAATTTGTTTAAAATTTGGAAGAAATGAATTGAAATCACATATTTGATAGGTAAATTCTCTACAATAGAAGTTCTCTAGGAGTTTTTAGGGGCGTTGAATCCATATATAGAGTAAAAAAACCAATTTAAATTACACAAATCAAGATTTCACCTTAAAATTTTCTACTAAATTCAAAACAAAAAATCCACTAAAAACTCCAAAAACCTTATTAAAAACAACTCCATATTTTAATTCTATAAACTTGAGAAATAGATAATAACTATTATATATATATATATGGTGTTGCTTGAATATCAAGATTGCTTTATTGAAAAGCTCATGATTACCATTATAGAGGGAAAAGTTTTCAGTTGCTAATGAAGAGTATTTTTTTTAATGGGAAAAAGGTCATGGTTATCCTCAGAGAAATAAAAGATTTCAGTTTCTGCTCATGAAATTTTTTACAACGTGAATGAAAAATGGATCACTTAAAGGTTAAAAGATTAATTATGATGTTTCGTTAATGAATGTGAAATTCAATTGAATTACAAAGTTTAAGATGTTGCAACTTTGGTTAAACGTTCAAAATGTTGCCACAAATGCTTCCATACAAACTTTCTCAGTTAACACTACGCATGGCATATTTATGAGTTCCCTCATAGGAGTAATACATAGAATTAAAAACTTTCTCAGTTAACACTACGCATGGCATATTTATGAGTTCCCTCATAGGAGTAATACATAGAATTAAAAATGGTGTTACGAGTTTTCTTGTGGCAAAATACATAGAATTACAAATGGTGTTACGAGTTTTCTTGTGGCATTGATAGTGAATACTCAGGCACATTTGCAGTCTCCAAAAAAATAAATTTAAATTTAGAAAATTATCTTTCTAAAAAGCCGATGATATAGAGTGAAGGGTGTTAAAAATAATCATTCGTATTAATTAATTTAGTTAGAAAGTTACTTGTTGCTTCGAGTTATTTTAAGAAAGATATTTTAGATATTCTTATCTAGATATTTTTAGAAAATTCTATATTTGTAAAAGTAGTTAAGGTTAAAAAAATTCTAAAATAATTTTATTTATTATAAAATTTATTTAATGAATGTAATGATTTATATATTTCTAATTAATTTCATTTTTGTGTATTTCTTTATCATGGTATTTGTTGGGATCCAAAAGGCAGGGTTTAGGAACACCTAAGTGCGATTTTAATTTGCTATTATGAGTTTGATTTTCTGTTGAGATTCTTTGTGTGAAATTATTTATTATTCTGTTAAATCTAATTAAATTTGTTTCTATGTTCTTTTGGTTTTAATGTTCTTGTTCATTTGTTTTTGGTTCCAGGCTTAAACAAGAAAACTAAAAATGACAAAAATTACAACAAATTAAATCCTATATTAATTTGGTTTATGAGAATGTTGTTTAGTAAATGATTGTGCATTCTTCCTCAAATTATGCTTTACTTTGCTTGTGATTGTACATTCTTCCTTAAATTATGCTATGCTTTGCTTTTTCCATATTTAAGTATTATGCACTCTATTTTCCTAATAAACTTGTCACAAGAAAATAAAGGAACATGAAGAACCATTTCCAGAGATTTAATTCAATTCTTGATTTATGTTAATGAATTTTTGTCTCTATTATAATGTAGTGAAATCTAATCATGATTAAATAACATAAGTAGCACATTTCAACTCTGAACATATATGCATTCTAACATTCATCATGGGTTTTCTTCAAGAAAATACAAAGTGCAATGGATGAGCTCCATTCAAGACATCTCTCAATTTATTTTTTTAAAGTTTAAAATCCTTATGAGAATATTGGTAGAGGAAATATATCAACCATTAAAAACAGTGTTTTTGGGAAAGATTTCCACTATTTGTAGTTGGAGCATTCATGAGCTTTGTGTTTGAAATAAAGAAATAAAAGGGTTTGGAGAAGGGGGGAAATGGAGAGGAGATCTTAACAAATTCAAAAGAGAAATTAAGAATTCAAGAACAAGAAAACATAATATTTTGATTTTTTCCATTTCATTAAAAACCCTTGTAAAACTTATTGAAGAAGCCAAGATACTCTCCAACAATTTTGATAAATTTAAAAAAAATTAAAGCAAACAATGACATTGATTACAAAATTTATAAAAAATAAATCAAACAATGATATTGATTACAAAATATCCTTTTATTTGACAATTCCATTACGATTTCATAACAAACTAGGATTACAACATAATTTTCCATAAAAATTCATTGAAATTGTATTATTATGATGAAAAACTTAAAAATACAAGGTGGGTTCGTAGAATTACATGTGAAAGAAGGACATACAATGCAAAACTCACTTTAGAATTCCTTCCTAGAAAACTTCAAAACTTGAGCAAATTTTCAAAAAATTTGACAGTCTCCCCTGCACCAGAAAATTTCTTCCTTAATTACATCAAAATGAGACCTATATATATAGGCACTCAAGACTCAAGACGCTACCCTAAACCAGTAGTGGTATTTAGAAAAACAAAAACAAAAAACTTTACAAAAATTTTAGTTGTATTGTAAGAAAATTCTCCTAGAAGTTTCGTGAAAGCTATTCCAGGTGCAGGGTGGGTCCCCTTTGAATTTGGTTGTAATAGATTTTCATTCTCTCCATCTCTCTCTCTTTCCTATATGTTGGTTTCTCTTCTCTCTCTTTTCCTAGGCATTGCATGGATTGGGAATTACCTTAGCTAGGCTAATGATGGAGCTATTTATGTTGATGTTAGTGCCAACAACTAAGGTCATGAACTGGAACATGCTCTAGGTGGAGTTTCTTATGGTATTTTTCTTCCAACATAAGATTTTGAAAGTTTGTTTCCAATGGCTAAATTATATATAATTCCATGATATTCTTCTAGTCTTTACCATAGGAAATAACACATGAACATGGATCTATAATAGTTCATTCACAATCGGTAATTTCCTCATAATCAACTATTCCTCGTTCTTTGAAAATGTTCTTCAGTATGAACAAAATTTCACAATGGCCATCCCACAATTTCACAATCTCCTTTCCGTGAAAGGTGAGGTCTTCTTCATTTAAACCTTTATGGCCCTTTTAAATTTCAACCAAGTTTTTTATGAATGATTCCTTAGGATAAAAATCCCCATTACCATCCAATAAAGCTGGAAATATATTTTCGTAAAGAATCTCACATTATTCTTTGAAGCATTTTATCTCTCTTGTTGGTGCATATGTCTTCCTCTCAATTAGTATTACCAATTTGCACTTTCTTTTCATTTGGTTATCTTTTTCCACCCATTCAAACTTATTGATGTGGCCCTCGCTACATCTTCCTTTGAAATTTTATTAAGAAAGTATACGATGGTTGCAGCCTTGGAAGGAGGTCTTCAACAATGCTCTTAATATCCTTCATTTCTCTATGGGATTCCATGATGGCCTCAATCATCTCTTGGATTAATTAAAAATGATCCTAATGTTTATCTACTATCCTTATTATAGGTTTCCAGATTATTTTCCTGGCTTCCTTAAGGGGAGATTTGTTGGGGTATCCTTTCCTCAGAAACTCCAATTCAATTTTGTTTCTCCTG
Source organism: Pinus albicaulis (assembly GCA_034641835.2). Taxonomy (NCBI): domain Eukaryota; kingdom Viridiplantae; phylum Streptophyta; class Pinopsida; order Pinales; family Pinaceae; genus Pinus; species Pinus albicaulis. Next base: position 267,495,586 of record CM076584.1, read on the forward strand.
ATGTGTTCATTTGCTTGGAAGAATTTTATTTTGGTAGTTTCTAGCTCTCACTCTTGGTTTGAGAGTAAGGACTACAACTCCTAGACGATTTTTGACATTGTTAATGACTCCACTTGTACAACCGAAATACGAAGGATTGCTCTAATGTAAAATTCTTCTATAAGTGGGTCCCAAACATTGATATCATCATAATAATGGTCTAGTTATCTAGTCTTTCCATTTTTCTAAACATTAGTAAAAATTTTAGCAGAACAGGAGCCCATTGTAACAAGGAAATTTGTTGAAAATTATTAGTCGATTGAGGAGAGAGGAAAGGAAAAAAGGGATATTCTCAAGGATTATGAAGGCCAATGATGGCATGCCACGTGTTATAAGGAGATTGGTCAACTGGTTGGTGGGAAAAACATTTAAACATTTGAGCCATGGAAATAAATAACACATGTAAGGTGAGACCTAGGTTTTCTTAAGCTAATGAACACGCGTTTAGCAAACACAAAGGTTATTTTGGCCTATGAATGCACTTATAAGGCCAATTTAACCAATTGAGGGGTTTTAAATGTCAAAACAAGGAAGGGATCACATGTTTCTTTGTAGGGCATCACTAGGGTTTGAATTTGAACCAAATTCTTGTAAATTCATAGGAAATGAGGTCTTAATAAGTGGAATTTATAATAGGAACACTTCACTAGTTTAAATCGCGAGATTTGGGCTCAAAATTTACTAAACTTGGAAAGTAAGTTCTATGGGTGTGCAAGAGTCAAGTTGGACAGTCGAGCTCGACAAAATGATAAAGAAAATGGACCCCTCAGTGCTTTATACAAAAAAATTTGACTTGGACAAGTGGCGATACTAGACTGGGTAAAATTTGGATGATTTCATGCTGACATCATGATGATATCACCATGGTGTGGGCCATGCCATGTGGCAAGTTGACAGGGCATGCTCAATTGTAAGCTGACTGGGCATGACGATGGTAGTGAGCATTGATGACCTGCTATGACATGGTGGGTAACGTGGTGCATCGTTTGGTAGACTCTGTGTAATTTCACAACCTATTGGTGAAGATTTACGAGAAGTATGAATAGCATGAGGGAGAACCATGTTTCTCGCCTCACGCCCCTCTATCAGGCTAAAAGTGTGAAATTTGATGATGTGAGGGCGTATGGGCTGTCAAATTACATAGCATGCGTATTTTCCAATCTGTTGGTGTGCATTCCTTGGTGCTAGTGCTTAAGTGCCCATGATGGTGTATGCATATTGTTAGCACTAGATAATTTTTTGTATAAAATTGCGAATTTCACCAAAATTAGCTAAAACTATCATTTTGCTCTCAAAATTAAGGAAGGATTCAGAAGGTTGTGAAATTTTAAATTCTCACCTTGGCCTTCAAACTCACTCATTGAAGAAATCTATCTTATTTTGAGATGCTCTTGAAAGCCATCAAAAGGACATTGCACAAGTGCTATGCATAGAAATTTTTTGTCATCATTTTAAAAATTCTATTATGAACAACTGGAGATGAATTTTGAAACATTGAAAGAGGTTTTTGTCAAGAATGAGGGAAATAACAAAAACCACTATTAGTTTCTGCACAGTTGTCATGGTTTTCAAATTATGCAGTGATCTTTGGGGCTGATTTTCAAAAATTCAAAGTCTGCATTGTTTTTTACTGTTTTAGCCATTGATTTTTGTCACGCTTTTCTAACAGTTGGAAAGGAATTTTTCGAAACCGAAGGAGTATTTTTTCAAGAACGAGCCATATAACAAAAACCTCTTTCTTTTTCTTCACAGGTGTCATGGATTGAAATATTTGACATGATCTTTACAACCTATTTTTACAAATTTAAGAATTTAATGATTTCCCAAAACTGAAATATGTTTCTATGAAAAACAATATTGTATAAAAAAAACATCTTCTAGTTTTGTAACAAGTGTTATGCTTAAGGAGATACATTTTATTCTTTGACCCCTATTTTCAGGAATTCGGTCCCTATTCCTAGTAGGGAGTGCCAAATTTAATTGAACTATTTCTATCTTAGGGAGATGGTTGCGCTCGACTCCCTTAGTCCAAGGATGTGCTAATTGTATATATTTCATGAATTTTAGAGTGGAGAGAATTGGTTAGTCAGATTAGAGTAGAAAATATTTTGTGCATTGTAATTTTCAAGAATTTTTTCCACTGAATGAATGGAATAACAAGTGATTTGTAGGGATTCTTGTGTCAGAATGGTGGTTTTGTTCTCCCTTGATTTGTAAGTTAGATTATGTGTTTACATTAATTTAATGTGTATCTTCTTGCTTGGAAAAATCCATATGTTTGATCCAGAATTCATCTTAATGGTTCTCTATTTCAATTTTTCCAAGTTATCAATGTTTTTAGCTTAAAGCATCACTTTAGAATTCATCCTTTGTTTGATGCTCTAGTGTTTCTGTCTTTCACCCTTTCTACAATCACCTCCTACAACAATTTGATATAAATCCTCCTCCAAAGCTGCCTACCTTGCCCCTATGAAAAAACCCTCTGATCATCTCACTGGGCAGAAAAATGTTTTGACATGACTCCATGCCCAATGGATTTGTCTCTTTTCTCATCAATATACCTTTAAAAAATAAACTTTGTTGAGCTTATTACCTAGCCTAATATCTTATTTTTTGAGTAATATAAGTGAGAGAGCCCTCTCCAAGGCCATAAGGGCTATATTCCGACCTAGAAGTGGTTTTAGGTTGCCTCCGTCGGCATCCATTCATCAGTTTTGGGACGTTGTGGAGGCTAACATTTTGGCACCGTTGTTGGGGAACAAATTGACAGATCTTCCCTCGGAAAGAATGAAAATGATCAGATCTGATTCCTGATGGTGAAAAATAGTTGGACATCAAAAGGTTGTGTATTTTTCACCTGGAAGCTCCAAAATCAATGGACCCAGAGCTTAAATTTTTTTATGGTGACTCCATTGTCCGAAGAATTCAAGAGATTTAAATTTTGATCCATTTTACATCATCAATCAAGATGACAAGGTATATGTTATATCCTCTTTCTATTGAAATTTTTAAAGAATATTTTGATCAGTTCGATGATGATGAATTGGATGATGGTTTTTAAAAAAAAATTCCTCATTATTTATGTTTATCCAAGCGTTCTGAAGAGAAAATATGTTTTTTAGAAACATTCGCTAAAAAACTTGAACAAGAAATTGAGGCCTTAGAGATTTAAATTCAATCTCACAGTTTCCATTATCAAGATTCATTCTTTGAAAGCCTTTTAATGCCCAAAGAAGAAGAGGTATGGTCCTTTGATGCCATGATTAAGAAAGTTTTTGATGGATTTGATGATATACAGGAGAGCGTAATTGAAGGTGCCAATTATAATGATCTAGTCATTGGTTGCTATGATGTAGAGAAAATCAATCACGTTTTTTTTTATCCCACAGTTATTTATATGGAGAAATTGTTCAATATGGGGTTTCGACCATATTTCAGCTATGATGATCAAGCTTACAATCAATTTAATTTTTTTTTACATATTCTAATTTTTATTTTGCTAAAGAGCAATCAAGGAACCAGAATTGATAAACTACTGGGTTGGTTGCATTGGAATTTTACTGTCATTTAATTTAGCTTGTTTAGAGATCAGATTAAAGTAGGTAGGATTGTGAATAAGCTCAATTTTTCGAGCATTTTTTTAGCAGTTTCATTCAACAATATGTTTTCAATTTGAGGTTTGTAGTACTGAGTTTCAGTTGTACAGAGTTTATGTTTCAGTTGATGTTTCTGTTTTAGTTGTATGCTCGACGATGTTATTAAGAAGGTTGAGGATTTCCCAATGGACAAGGAAAAGACATAAAAAATCAGAGATATGTGGTTCTTGACACCTCCTAAAGGAGCTTCCCTCCCCAGTTAGAGCCTAGATAATTTTTTTGTTTAAAATTGTAAATTTCGCAAAAATTGGCTAAAAGGATCATTTTTCTCTCAAAATTAAGGAAGGCTTTAGAAGGTTGTGAAATTTTAAATTTTCACCTTGGCCTTCGAACTCACTCATTGAATACATCTATCTGATCTTGAGACGCCCTTGAAAGCCAACAAAAGGACATTGCGCAAGTGTTGCGCATAGAATTTTTTTTCCATCATTTTAAAAATTGTATTATGAACAATTTGAGATGAATTTTGAAACATTGAAATAGGTTTTTGTCAAGAATGAGGGAAGTAACAAAAACCTCTCTCAGTTTTTGCACAACTGTCATGGTTCTGGAATTATGCAGTGATCTTTGGGGCTTAATTTAAAAAAATCAAATTCTGCATTGTTTTTTACTGTTTTAGCCATTATTTTTTGGCGCGATTTTCTAACATATGTAAAGAAATTTTGAGATACCCAAGGAGGATTTTGTCAATCACAATCCATATAACAAAAAACTCTTTCATTTTCTTCACAGATGTCATGGATTGAAATATTTGACTAGATATTTATAGCCTATTTTTACAGATTTAAGAATTTAATGAATTCCTATTTGAGTCATGATTTTGTGGGGCTTATTACGAGCTACTAAAAATGAAGTTTTCAAAAATGAAATATGTTTCTATGAAAAACAATATTATATACAAAAAAATCTTCCAGTTTTGTAACAAGTGTTGTGGTTAAGGATATATGTGTTATTATTTGACCAATATTTTCAGAAATTCGGTCCCTATTCCTAGTAGGAGTGCCACATTTAATTGAACTATTTCTATCTTAGGGAGATGGTTGAGATTGAATCCCTTGGTTTAGGGATGAGCTAATTATATATATTTCATGAATTTCTGAGTGTAGAGAGTTGGTTGGTCATATTAGAGTAGAAACACTTTGGTGCATTGTAATTTTCAAGAATTTTTTCCAGTGAATGAAGGGATTAACAAGTGATTTGCAGGGATTCTTTTGTCAGAATTTTGGTGCTTTTGTGATCCTTTGATTTTTGAGCTGTCTTATGTGTTTACATTACTTTAATGTGTATCTTCTTTCTTGGAAAAAACCAGATGTTTGATCCAGAATTCATCTTAATGGTGCTCTGTTTCAGTTTTTCCATGTTATCAATGTTTTCAGCTTAAAGCTTCACTTTAGAATTCATACTTGGTTTGATGCTCTAATGTTTTTGTATTTCACCATTTCTACAATCACCTCCTACAAAAATTTGATCTAAATCATCCACCAAATCTGCCTACCGTGCCCTTGTGAAAAAACCCTCTATTTTCCCATCATCTCACTCAACAGAAAATTGATTTGACATGACTCCATGCCCAATGGATCTATCTCTTTTCTCATCAATAGACCTTTAAGAACTAAACTTTTTTTATCTTATTACCTAGCCTAATATCTTATTTGTTTAGTAATATAAGTGAGAGAGCCCTCTCCAAGGCCAGAAGGGCTAGATTCTGACCTAGAAGTGGTTTGAAGTTACCTCCGTAGGAATCCATTCATCAGCCTTGGTATGTTGTGGAGGCTAACACAAATATCGGTTGACTCGGTGCCAAGGCCTACCCACCAGCACCCACCAGACATGGACCTTGTCTTTTCCTCTCACATTTTTTTGATTAAAATATTTAAGCCCCATCTTCTGTAATTCAATTTTGGAAGCACTCTTTTAACCTCTGAAAGGCCCATGGAGGAAATTTCAAGCTGATGTGATCTAGTACCAACATCAACTGCATGAGGGATAATGAGATCTTGTGGCCTGTTTAGAACTCATAGTTCTAGTGACTTATTCCATTTGGTTGTGGAGTCTTCTTTAAGTTGACTTCTTTCCCTTCCTTGTGATTTTATTGAAAACTGAGAAATTATAATACTCAAAATAAACTTATGGGAAACAACTTCTTGAAAGAAAATATTTCTTTTTCTTTATTTTCTCTCTTTTTTTGTCAACATAATTAAGTAGTGGTTATGTGAAGGATTTCCTTAGTAACCTTTCATTGATTGGATTCCTAAGGAAATTACCATTGAGAATTTTGAGCTAATAAGTATTGTTATCTGGAACTTCTTATACTTAGAACATTCCAATCCATAGATTTCCAAATTTTCATGCTTATATTTATTAGCTCGGATTGAGTCCCATTTCAATGTTAAATATCCAACTTACAAATCGTTTTCCTTCTCTCTCTTATTAAAAACATATTTTTTCTTTTGTTGATATACTTCAGCCTTGCTCAAAACTTATTCCCTTAGTTTTTGGACTTCTATCATTTGATATAATTTTTTTTCTCCATTGGGCTAATGTCTAGGTCCTCTTCCTGTAGCATCTTCATCATTGTTAGTGTCAATAGCTATGTCGGTATTGATTCTATCCCCCTAAAATGCGTACATGAGATTGACACCCCAACTCTTCTTGTTCTTATCCAACATCCTTTTCATGACTCTTACAATATTTAAATTTGAGTATTCTATCAATCCATTCCCTTGAGGATAATATGTTATAGTGTGTACTATTTCTATAGTATAGTCCTGGCATAATTTTATCATCTTAAAATAATTGAAAGCTGATGCATTATCCATAATCAACCTTTAAGTACATCCAAATTTGGAGAGAATGTGACCTTCTATAAAAGTGATAATAACCTTCTCATCATCTGTGCGAGTAGGAATAACTTCCACCCACTTAGTAAAATAACTAGTTTCTATCAGAATGCACTTGTGTTGAACACTCGAACTGGGGTGTATTTCCCCTATGAAGTCTAATCCCCACTGTTGGAATGGAGATTGGAATTTGATAGGCTTCAATGGTAGAGATTTGAACTTTTTTTTACCTACAAACATATGATATTCCAGACAAAATTTGATAGTAACATTCATGTCCTTAAAAAGGGAAGGCCAATAATATTCAATTTTGAGAATCTTATATGTTATGAATCTCCATGCTTGACATCCTCGACATACTCCCTATTGAAATTCTGAAATAATCTCATGTGTTCGATCTTCAATGACACACGTTAGAAGGATGCCAGTAGAATGCTTCCGATATATGCCTCTATCCACAATGCAATACTTAAGTTTCTTTTATATTTAGGGATATACATTTATATTTTTGTAGCTTATGATAACATTGTATATTTTGTAAGAAAAATATGATGTCTTGATACCAAATGGAATTATGAAATTTCAAAAGGTCGTTTTGGAAGGGTTCTTATGGATTCCTTCCATCCGATGGGAATGGTTCTTATGGATTCCTTCTGAACTAGAATGAGAGGTTCTTGTGGATTCTCTTCATCTGAAGAAGGAGGCTCTTGTGATTCTCCTGTCTATAAATGTTGCAAAGATATTCATTAAATAAAATTTCAAGTGCAACATGGTTTTGCTCAACAAGTAACTTAGCCAACCATTGACCTTTCAAAATCTTCGTGGGTTTGAGCTCCATATTGTTTTCCTGAAGCTTTGTTATCCATTTTCCTTATCTGGCATCGCTATCAGGTTGTGTGATAATTCCTTTCACTACTCTTAATGGCATGTATGTTATCACTTTGGAATGAAACACATATTCTAGAAATGACTTGAACGCTGTCACCATAGCATATGCTTGGTTTTCCATAATAATATATTTCAAGAGGATCACCACAATTATATGTTCAAATGCAAAAGATAAAATATGGAACTCCTTAGAAAAAAATGGACTCGCCAAGATTGGATCCCCCATGATAGCTTTCTTAATTTTATCAAAATACGTGTGAGTCACAGGTGTCCATCTTACATCATTTCTTATTTATCATATTAGTTATGTGCTTGAGGAACTATGTATAGTTGGCAATGAATTTTCACATAAATTTGATCTTCCCCACGAATGATTAGATTGCCTTCTTATTTTATGGTAAAAAAATATTCGATGTAGCATCCACTTTTTCTGGATCTATCATGACACCATATTTAGAGACTATGCTCCCTAATAACTTTCCTTCTTACAAGGAAAATAATGACTTCTTGGGATTCGATGAAATACCAAACTTTCTACAATTCAAAAATACTTGCCTCAAGTGTTTTGTTATCATCAATAACAATAGGTTGGTCATAGAGGTCATTTTCAGTTTGGTCAAGTAGGTTGATCAAATAAATTCATTAACATCTTAAATTTTCATGATTATCCTATAGTTTTAAAGGGTCCAAGGTGTTTATGTGTTTTGTAAATAGCGTCTTGTCATAAGCCAGACTCAAAAAATCACATATATCGGCTAAAATAATTGATTTTTTTGCATGTGTCACATTTTACCTGAGTCTGCAACGATTGTTGTGCAAATATGGTGAATTTCGCTATGGACTCTCCTGACCATTCCATAGAAAATCTGCCAAAATTATAACATAATTCTCTACAAACTCTGGTATTTCTACAATGGTTTAGAGATTGATGAGTTGTCACCTTATGAGAGGGTAGAGGTCGAGTTTCCATCACATGCTTACCTGTATTAAATCATAACAAAATGTGTGTCACGCATGGTCATCATCACCACCTCATCATGTAGTTTTACCTCCACTTTTTTATTTTTCTTAATTTAAACCTCACGCATTTGAGCCTAAATATTTACGTTTTTCATCCCTATAAGTTGCTTCTATCACCATTTCCCTGTTATGTCTCCAATCTAGTTGTTTTCATAGGTGATTTTTAAATTTTTTCCATAAAAAAACTTGTTCTCAAGGTGTTATCTTCTGCAGGTGTCAATTGTCAAAGGAAGAAGCACTGCTTTGGAGGAGATGGCCACAGATAAGAAGATCAAAAAAGGAGGCTCAGTGGTTAGGTATGAACCTATGGACCTAAAATTAGCCATGGAATATCCCATTTTTGCAAAGGCATTCACCAAAGCCGGCTGCATGAGATTTTGTCAAAAGTTGCAGAGGTATCATGTCCAAGTTTCTAAATATTTTGCTATGAATTTTGTGGGTAATGATTCAAGGATAGGCATATTTAATTTTACAGTGTCCCCTGAAACCATTGCTCAAGAAATAGAGGTTCCTAGATCAGGGAAGAATGGCTCAAGTCCACTAAGTTTAAGTTGCGGAATTGTGATGAGTTCTTGAAGCAAGAACACATAGGGCTGGACATGACATCTAGTATACCTAGGAGCTATCTATAGGAGAACTATTCGAAGCTTTTGCTGGTAATTTGGAAGTATTTTACATGTGAGGGAAGGTTCCACATGATATATCAATACCATTTTGGACTTCTAATTCATTTTACAGGTAAACAGGTCTTGGAACTCCCATTCCTCCTTTTCAGAATTCTAGGTAAGATGTTTGATAAATTCCAAGAAAAACCTGAAGGTAGTAAGACATATGTTTTTCATCATGGATTGATTAAGTTGATGGTTTTGGAGGAATTGAAAATATTTAATGGAGACTGGGCTACATTTTTATTTCTGAGTGGTTATGATGTGGATGTGATTATTCCCAACAAGACACCCAAGTCTAAAAAAAATAATCCCAAAAAGGATAAAGGCCCTATAGTTGGAGTTGAAGCTAAACTTGAAAAGGAAATGCAACATACATAAGAACCTATGGAGATGGAGGTTGAACATTTGGAGGAAACAACGGTGGCACCTCAACCACCAACCACCAGAAATAAGAAATAGTCTGACACAAGGGCTTCAAGTAGGATCACTAGGAGTCAGATAGAAGGAAAGGGCAAGCTTTTTTTGCAAGTTATTGGTATAGAATAAACCCCTGTAGTCAAACCAGTGGAAATAAAGGGAACAAAGATGAATAAAAAGGGCCTAACTGCAAAAATATTGGATCTATCCACTGGATATTATGGTTATTTTTTTAAGCCTAGAAAGCCTTTTACTAGGTTACCATTGTCTAAAGGGGACAAATCTGATAAAGAGCAGAAATAAGCATAAATAAACAAGCAACCTATGGTAGAGGAGATCATTTAATTATCTCCCATAGAAACAGAAAACTCTAAAGTACAAAAATGCTAAGAGAAAGTGGTAGAAAAGTTTCAAGTTGACATCCTGAAAGGGCAACTTAAAGAAGCAATAAATGAGCTCATAGAGACCAATTTGGAGATGGAAGATTTTAAGCAAGAAAGGAAAGAGTTGGCATATTATAATAAGGAGGCCAAAAAACAAATTAACTTTTATGATGAAGTGGCTGAGAGGTCCAAGAAAATAATAAAAATAAATTTAGCTCTGCAAAAGATGATGAATAATACCATGAGAAGGAATAGATGGCTGCATGCGGATAGGAGAAGGCTCCTAAGTCAGGTGAAAGAAATGGAAATTCAAATGGGATTGGTACAAAAATAATTAAAAAATAAAGGCTTGACAATGATATTAGTAGATGAGCCTACTAAATGTGAAGCTACTACTTCTTGAGGAGGGTAAGATATATTTTCAATCAATTTTGCCTTGTCATGTTTCATACGAGCATTTCACATAGTTTTGGTCAAGTTTTGGGACGTGAAAAGTAAAATTTTCAAAATTTGTAGCTATCAGGAAAGTTTGTAGCATACTCCATGCTTAAAGCCGAGTTTTCGTTACGAACTCGCTGAAGATTATTATTTTTCTATAAAATTCAAATTTTGTCTCAAAATGAGCAGGTAAAGGCATCTATTTAAGTGTTTTATCTTAATGGGCACCTTCAAATCAGCAAATAAGTTAATTAGGTTGTAGAAAAGGTCAAAACCAGACTGCCACAAACTTCTCGCTATGAACTTGCCTAGAATCCTCTGTTTTTGCAGTGAAAGGGAATTCCTTAGTTTTTCAAGCATTTATTGTAATTAGTCAAAGAGCATCAGTGAAGATTTTGATGGGCATAATACTTAGCAAAGAGGGTGATTAGGCTATGAGCTCATTGATCTTGGACACATCATCAACTATGCCAGCACATTTCAACTCTGAGGAGTAGACCCTTAATGTCAGTTTCGTTGTTTTATGGTTTGGTTATGGAGAGTTCCACCTCACTCAAAGTGGTTATGTTCGATAATGTCATCATGAATACATTATGTAAAGGATGTTAGTGTAATAAATAAATTTTGAGTCCTAATAGGTTTTGAACTCCTAGAAACAGAAATATCACTAGATTCCATCCTTGTAATCTATTTCATGTTTAGATAAGGTGTCTTTTAGAGCATTCAAAGGTCTAGCCAGCTGGAAGACTTCATGTAAAGATATATAGTTCTATAAATAGGAAGCTAGAAGGTTGAGATAGGGTTGATTAATGTCATGTTACCAACTACTATTGCAATATTTCAAGGCAGTAATATACAGTTGCAGAATAATTCTATCAGACCCGAGATTCATTATGTGTTCTCATATGTGTTTGTGTTACCTATGTATTTGATTTTTATGCAATTGGCTTTATGTATAATCACTTGGAATTCATTTTTTAATCATGCTCCAATTTCCCGTATGCATATGGTTTATTGTTCTAGTTGTGTTTTGGTGAGAATACACACATTCCTCAGCTTCCATGTTAGATATTTTCATGTGATTGAGTTCCCTTTGACTCCATGCCCAATGGTAGCTACTTATTAACATCCTTCGCCTACATAAAAACATTCAAAATACATTCAAGGTTAGCCATATATGTCTCCAAATATTGTCTATTGAATATCATCATACATTACCTTGAGAGAGCCCTCTCAGGTTGGAAAGGCTAAGTTCCATCTAAAAGTGGTCTGAAATAGTTACTTTAGTTTGACTATTGAAGCAACCCATCAGCCTCAATTTAGTGATAACATTTTGGTGCATCTGACGGGATTCTAAAGACACATTTTCCCGAAATTTTGTGCTCAAACAGAAATACTGAACTCTTGAAGGTAGTAGTAGCTCAGAAGCATTCAAGGTTTCATTCTAGCTTGGTTAGTCTACTTAAATTCTCATCTTAAAGGTGGCTTCGAAAAATATACATACAAGGAGCAATCCAGATCCTAACCCACCTAAGATAGTTGACAATCCAGAATGAATTCTCAGAGGTATTGGAAGCTCATTAAAATAAGGTAATCCATCTCATTCAAGAATTTTATCTTTTCCCTCTGAGATTGTTCGAATTATTGAAGATAAACAGTTTGATGAAAATATAGAAGAGGTGATTTTTAGGTCTAATCCACTAATCCACTAGAAGAGACTGAGTATAACACTATGCAAAAATCCACAGATGAATAAATCCATATTTCTCTAAAATATTTAATAAAGTGTGCAATTCCATACCTGATCATATCAAACAACCTTTAGGAGCTTCTCAATTACACTATGCTGAAGATTTTGAATATGATTTCTCCATTTTGTTAAGAGAGAGAGAATTTGCTTCCTTAGATGATATGCAGAATGATGCTATTAAGGTTGAGGTGCATATGGGAGTAGCCAAGAGGTCTAAGATGGGAAAAGATAAATTAAAGGAAGAAGATAAACCTTCCTCACCTTCATATGTGAAGTTTTATACCATGATGAAGACCATAGAGAGGCTTATTAATTGGATTTAGCTTGGTGAAAATCCTTTACCTATGGCTCAACAAGAAACACAAATTATAAACCCTCACTTTAAAAGACCTCAAAATCAACAAAGACCAAGGGAAAAGAGAAATAATCTTGATCAATAGGTTAGACCTGCTTTTCAACAAAATCTACTAGATGAAGAAGAGACGCAACCTGAATTTCAAGAAGACATTTTTCACTATTTAGATGAAAATATGTTAGGAATGTTTCTAACTAAAGAAGAACATGATGAGTCTAGTCATGACATAGGAGAATATGAAAAACAATATGATTATTTGAAGGGCTATCAACATGCTATCTTTGAGATGCAAAAACAATACAATTTTAGGAATATAAATGTTCCAATCACAACCGATAAAGCCCAACCAAAGAAAGATTCCCCTAAGCCAGCTGAAAAAAAGAAAGACATGCCACCTCATGGTAAAGAGATTGATAAAACATCATCTGCTTTTAATCTTGAAAATGATATTTCCAAAATCAAAATTGTTGTTCCTTTTGGGGAAATCATTAAAGTTACTGAATATAGAAGCCAGATTGTCAAGATTCTTAACACTCAACCCGAACCTTCAGAAATTCTAAATCTGCAAGAAGACCATCCTACCATTTTTCTAGGACCAAGAGTAGAAGATTAACAGAATGAAGAGGTTACTCCTTTTTATGTGAGATTGAATATTCATGATATGACCTTGCACAATGCCATGTTATATTCAGGATCCTCCCATAATTTTATTCCTAAAGTGATCATGGAAAGAATGGGTTTAGATATTACTAGACCCTATAAAGTTTTGTTTTCTTTTGACTACAAGAGAGTTCAGTGTATTGGCCTCATTAAATATGTGGTTGTGGGTCTTGCTCAAGTGTCTGCTAAGATAGTGTTAATGGATATATTTGTAGTTGATATTCCTCCAAAATTTGGCATGCTTTTATCTAGATCTTGGGCAGCCAAAATTAAAGGAACTATGCAGATGGATATGACTTATGCTACCATTCCAGTCTTTGGTGAGTAGAGGAGGTTGTACAGAGAAAGTATAATGGATTATGTGGTGAGTAGTAAGGAAAAACCACATAATTTTCCTATTTATGCTGTTGAGACTGAATTGGGGTCTTCTGATTTGTTCAGTGAGGTCATAGAAGAGGCATAAAATCAACAAATTGAAAAAAATAAGCAAACAAAAAATCAGAAAGTTATGAAGGAAAATGAAGAAGGATGGTGGTGTTTTCACTTTGATGGCGCTGTTGGAAGAGAAGGAGTTGGTGCATGCACATGGATTATCAGTCATGGTGATGAGAGTAAGTTTTTCTCTTACAAATTAAACTTTGATTGTACGAATAACATGGTTGAATATGAAGCTCTATTTTTGGGTGTAGAAGCTTTGAAAGTGTAAGTTGCCAAGAAGATATCAATTTGTGGTGATTCTGAATTAGTAATCAAGAAAGTATAGGGATATTATCAAACAAAATATGTCAGAATGAGATCTTATAGAAAGCTAATCCTTGATTTTCTTGAAAATTTAAAAGAGCGTACTTTCACCATTAAAGCTAGAAATCAAAATTCTATAGCTAATTCTTTAGCTGTTTCAGCTAGTTTGTTTGTTATTCCTTATCTTTCTAGAAAAGGTTATGAATTTTAGGTCAGACATAGACCAACTATCCCATACAATATTATCAATTGGAAAGTGTTTGATTATGATCAACAAGTGAAAAATTCCATTGAGTTGAAAGAGGAATTGGAAAATATTCAAGTGGATCAACAGAACATGTTTATGAAACTAAAGCCAATATGGAGGTCATTCAACTGAAGAATAACTAAATTCCTAAAGGTTTAATAACCTTTGAGAAGTTTTTTTTATCAAAATTATGTCTTTAAGTTCCAAAAAATGAAGGATGATGATCAGGAGGTGGAAAGCTGCAACCTTGGCACTACAAAAATTCCCAAGATGGTTAATTTTTCAAAATTTATTTCTCTAGAAATGAGACAAAGGTATGTGGAAATGATGAAAAGGTATATTGATGTTTTTGCATGGAGTTAGGCATATTTGAAGATATATGATCCCATTGTTATTCAACATAGCATCCCAATCAAAGAGAATGAATTAAAACCTTTCAAACAGAAATTAAGAGGAATCAGTCCTTTGATCATGCCCCTAATTGAAAAGGAGATCAAGAAGTTATTTGATGAAAAAATATTTGTTCCTTTAATTTTTCTTAGCGGCTTGCTAACTTGGAACCTATGAGGAAGAATAATGGTGAAATTAGAATATGCATTGATTTCAAAAATTTAAATAGAGCATCTCTTAATGACAACGATCCTCTTCCAAGATAGATCAAATTATGCAAAACATTTTTGGATCTTAGAGAATTTCTATGCTTGATGGTTTCTCAGGTTATAATAAGATATTAGTGCATCCAAACGACCAAGAGAAATTTCCTCCACCACGCCATGGGGAACATTTATGTATGACAAAATTCCTTTTGGTCTCATGAATGCAGGGCCAAATTTCCAAAGAGTGATGGAAATTGCATTTTATGAAGAGAAATACAAGTCAGTGGTGGTTTACTTGGATGAAAGCACTACATTTTCAAAGAAGGAGGAAGAACACCTTAAGAAATTGGAGAAAATTATGCAGAAATGTAGAAAATTTGGTATATCTCTCAATCCTACTAAAAGTGTCTTTGCTTTGACCACTGGGAAATTGTTAGGACACATTATATCAAAGGAAGGAATGAGTATTGATCCAAGTATGGTCACTACCATATAGAAAGTAGACCTACCAAGAAACAAAGAGTTTCAATCCTTTCTCGAAAAGGAAAATTTTGTTAGGAGATTCATTCCTAATTTTTTGAGATTGTCAAACACATTACTAAGATGCTTAAGAAAGAATATAATGTTTAATGGACAGTAGAAGCAAAGAAATATTTTGAAGACATAAAGAGGGCCCTCACTCAAGCCCAAGTGCTCATAAATCCTATTTTTTCAAATGATTTTCTGGTTTTTACCTTCGCCTCTGAACATACAATTGCTAGAGTATTATTACAGAAAAGACTGCAAGGCGATGGGCAGCCTATTTCTTTCTTCAGTAAAAATCTTGCAAAATATGAATTGAATTATAATATCATGGAGAAAAATGCATATGATTTAGTAAAGGCGCTTAAATATTTCATAATTTAAATTTTGCATCTAGGTTAACCAAGGCCAAATCCAGGTTTGTTAAGCTGAAGTCTTTAAGGTACTGTATTTTGAACAAATTTATATTGGAAAGATACCAGTGGGATTAATTTGAATTGCTTGTTAGAAGAAGAGGCTGGAAACATTATTGATGAATTTCATAAGGGGGATTATGGAGGATACCATTATTGGAAGGCCACAACAAATAAGATACTCAGAGCGGGATATTATTGTCCTTCTATGTTTAAATACATCTATAAAAATATTGTTGCCTGTCATGAATGCCAAATTTTTGATGGGAAAAAGAAGCTGATACCTTTACCCTTGAAACCAATATATCTTGAAGCTACTTTCCAGCAATGGGGATTATATTTCATTGTCAAAATACACCATGCATCCTCAAGACAACATCGTTGGATTTTGAAAGCCACTGATTAATTCACCAAGTGGATTGAAGCGGTCCCTACAAAGAAAAATATAGATTCGGTCATCATCCAATTTATGGAGAACAACATTTTGTCAGGGTTTGGCTGTCCCATGAAGATTATTACTGATAATTCTCAAGTTTTCAAATATAAAAAAATGATTAGTTTTTGTCATCAATATCATGTCACTCTTGGTCATTCCACAACATATTACCCTCAAGGTAATGGCTTAGCCGAATCATCAAATAAAAGTATAGTCAGGATCATCAAGAAAGTTCTGCAAGAAAACAAAAGATCATGGCATTTGAAGTTAAAATTTTCTTTATGGGCTGATAGATTTTGTACTAAGAGATCTATAGGTACATCTCCTTATGAACTAGTATATGGAGCTGAAGTAATTTTCCCAACTTCTTTGTGAGTTACGGTAATGAATTTTTTGCAAGGGCTTGAAGAAGAAACTAATGCCATCCAAAGGAGGATAAACCAGATCATTTCTCTGTAGGATAAAAGAGAATAAGTGTATAATAATCATCATCAATCACAAAAAAAATTAAAGAAGATCTTTGATAGAAAGAATAAAGAAGCAAACTTCAAGATTCAAGATGTGGTTTTAAAATGGGAAGCCAGGATTGAAGAAAAAGGGAAGCATGGAAAGTTTGAAAATATATGGAAGGAAAATTTTGTGATAGTTTCATATCATGGGAGAAACACATTCTTACTCCAAGAAATGAATGTGTTAGTCTCATTATTTTCAGTCTTCCACTAGTGATCAATTAGACTCTTATCATGTCATATTAAGGTCCCATTTTCAAATTGTTGTCATTTCATTAGGTCATCAATGCAAAAATTTGATCACTGATTAGGGTATTTAGATCATTACTACTCCTTTCACCTCCATGGTCAATGGAAATAATCATGGTCAGGTCATTCATTGTTGAAAGAGTCCCATAGTCATCATGGTCATCATTCAACTCATTCTTCCATGTTATGTCATCATTAGGTCATAACGTCAAAATCATGAAAATTGGTCATTTCACCATCAAATTCATCGTTTGAAGGAGTAGTAATAGTAAAAGGTTTTCAACAAAGGTTTTAAAAGCATTTTTTTTATCTTAATTATGATGGATTAGATGCAACTAAGTTCCAAGGCTCAAATTCAAATCAGAATGTGAAAGTACATGGTGGTTCCACTACACCACCAAAGGATAAAATTGATTTTCAAAGTTACAAAGAAACTAAAAATCAGTTCATTTTATCATTCCACATTCAAGAGACATATTTCTACCAAGAAAACTCACTCCCACCCTCACAAAGGCCATTTCATGCCATCAAAAGGCAAGTTTTCATCTTTTGTTGCACTATTGCCAAAGGGAGTTGTGTTTTCCCAATGGTACCCAAATCATCATTGTAGAAGGTTGCTTCAAAAATTTCATGTTTCAAACTATCATTTCCAAGTAAGTGGTTTTATGTTTACCATAATTTTCTCTCAATTGTGCTTGGAAAGCTCATTTCCCTCTCCCAAGGTTTTGAGGGAATTTTTCTTGGTTTCATGACTTCCATGGTTAAATCATCAACAAAAATTGTATCCTGATGCTCTTAAACCTTACCCTATCCTTAATATACCTTAATAAATACTTCCCATCACTCCTATCCCTCAAAATCATCATTTTTACACAAACCCTAGCCCATCACTACAATTTGACCTTTTCTAGACTAGGCATGCGTTTTTCCCTTTTGGACCCCTTCCCCTCACTCAATCCTTGAAATTCCACTTTCCCCTACTTCCTAACATCCCTCGCTACCTCTAAAAATTTTCCTAATAATTTAGAAGCCCCTTAACCCCTTTATTTCCCTTCATTCTTATAAATTTCCCTAATCCCCTGTTTTTCCTACACTAAACCCTCATTTCCTCTCCCATTGAGCTAGGGTTTGCTATGGAATCAGAGAAATCTGAGCAAATATTGCATAAGGGAGGTCATATCAGCAATTATGAGGCCATTCCAACTCATAAAAATCACGTCTCCATCATTTTTCAAGAAGTCATTCCAAGGGACAAATCATTTGCTACACATAGGGCCAATTTTGCTTCAAAGAATGTTTCTTACCAAATGGAGATTAATCTCACAAAAATTAAAGCGTTTTTTGTTAATAATAGACAAAGGAAGAAAAATCTCCTTCATTTTTTATAGAGGTGTTATGGTTTGTGAGGAGTGCTAAAAATATAGTTGCTACAAGAGAGTTTATGCACTTCTGGAGCAGTCTTGGGAAAATCAAAATTTCTCCCTGATGGAATGTCAAAATGACTTTCTTGATGAGTCAAATGATAAATAGATAGAAATATATTTCCATTGAGCTATCATGAGCTCAATTTTGAGTTCCCAAAGGCCTCCAAAAGCGGCTTGCAAGACCACGTTGTGCTTTTTTCACCCCCATTCTGCACTTTTTGACCAGTCTTGGGAGAATTGAGTTTTGAGGGCCTATACTTGATCATGTTTGGTGCTTGATAGTTCCATTGTGTAGTATACAGAAATATATTTCTAATGAGATATCATGAGCTCAATTTAGAGTTCGAGAAGTTATATAAAAGTGGGTTTGAAGGCGGCGTTGCACTTTTTCCAAGGGTGGTGCATTTTAATTGATTCATGTAAATGTAATTATGTCATTTTTACTTACTAGGGGTAGATACATTGGGAAAAAATGTATTTTTGGACAAATGAATCAGTTTCACCAAATTTAGGGATGAGTTTTTTGACCTCCCTAGTCTTTGGTTTTCTAGTTGAGAACCTTGGGGATCAGTTCTACAAGTCAAGGATTTGACCCCTAAGAGTGGGAGAAGTAGTTTTAAGCCTATATATTTCATTCATTTTGACATTGCAATGGTTGGATGTTGTTGGATTGATCACTGAACACTTTTTGTAGTCAGAATTTTGGCAAGTAATAATAGACCGAGTTGCAGTTATTTTGATGGAATTCTTGTGGTAAAGTGAATTGAAATTGTTTCTTCTTATGTTTTACAAATGTGTGAATGTATTGTGATTTCATATTCATTCCATTTTCGACTGTAATTGTTTCCTAAGTTATAAAGACATAATTCATTAAGCTTATTCTCTGTTTTGAAGGAATAGTTATAGTTTGTTTCATCTTCTTCTAGTAGAAAATAATTCATATCTCTTATGCTCTTTTCTCAAACCATAGTAGTCTAAACCACTTCAAGATATAATTTTGTGTTGAACTTCTTACCTACCTTGCTCCATCAGATCCCTGCAATTATGATCCTTGTTTTCCCTGACCTAATGTCTACCTTGACCTATTCACCATCCAACACCTCAAAATTCAATCAATCAAACCCCTATGCTACTATACCTAACCTAATATCTCATTGATCTAGTCATATTAGCAGAGACCCATTAGAGAGAGCACTCTCTTACCTAGTAGGTCTAGCTACTTGGAAAAATATTGGTATGTGGTTACCTTTACTGGTCTCTTCTCAACCTCGGAGATCCGGTGGAGTGATAACATCTTGGCGACCATACTGGGGAACAAGCGACAAATCTTCCTCAGGAAAAGGTGGAATGCTCAGATCTAATTTGCTGACGGTGGATAGAAATTAGACACACGAAACTTGAACCATTCACCTGGCGATTCAAACTTTATGTAAAGAATCCAGTGGAGGATCGACCTTGCCAGCTGGAAAATGGAAGGATCTTACACAAAGGTCAGGTATTAAAAGTGGAATTGTGCTCAATATGTAATATTATTTCTTCTAAATTACTTCTTTTCTTTTCCTGAAACTATCCTGAAATTTTTCCAAAGTTTTTTTTATGAAAAATATGATCAAAGTCTTGATTCTGCCTATTTAAAGAATGTAAATACCAAGTTTCCCTTTTATTTTGATCAATATCATGACCTCTCACCTGAAACTTGTGCATATCCTTTTCGAGTTGATAAGCCTAAAGATACCAAAACTAATCCTACAACTGTTGTACATAATCTTACACCTTCTACAGTCCCGGATAGATATAAGCCACTCATATTACCTCCTATACTCCATGATTTCCCTGAAAAATATTACAAATATTTTCCCAGGTTTGATGGTGAATGTGACAACATCACTGCTGAGAAGCATATGCAAAATTTTGAGACTTTTATCGACCTTTTTGAATTTAATGAAGAGGATGTTATTATTATACTATTTTCTATTTCTTTGCAAGGAAAAGTCAAGAATTGGTTCAAAAACATGCCTGTTGCGAGCATCTCATATTTCTCGTAGTTCATCAAAATTTTCCTTGACAAGTGGGTGGTCAAAAAGAACCCTTTTCAGATTATAGAAGAGTATAACCAGCTGAAAAGACATCCAGGGGAGACAATGCAACAATTTTCTATCAGATTCAACCAATTATATTTTTCTATGCCTGCTAATATAATACCTCCTCTTGGCTCAACTCTCTTACACTACCCAGATACCTTTAATCTGGAAATGGAGTTTCAGGTGAGAGAAAGGAACCTTGCAACACTTGAAGAGATGCAAAAAAATTCAGTAGATGTAGAGGCTAATTTGTTGATCTGAAGGGAAAAGTTGAAGGTAGAAGAGAGGGAGAACATATATGCAGAGCACCTGACATCTTCAGAGGTAAAGCTCGACATTTTTGTAAGTGCAATGGAAGAAATGATGCAAAATATCACCATGAGAGATGAATTTTCCATTCAATATCACCATGACCCACTTATTGCAGAAAAATAAGAGGTTGCTAGCCATAAAATTTTTCCTACTAATCTCAGTTACCATAGATCAGAAAACGATTATTGTTTGTATTCATTTATGAACAATCAGGAAAATGGATTTGTAGATCAATTCGAGGAGAAAAAATTTGATGATATAATGTGTATGTTTGATGACATTCTTCCTTTTGATGATTTGCCAAATTTTGATCAATATGACGATGATTATGTTATCCAAATTAAAGCTAATTCTATAGAGCAATCAACAACTAGTTTGTGGGAGAGGGAAGTCCAGTTTCAACAACTCGAATACAGTGATCAACCAATGCATATCAGCTATGGAAGTGAGGAGGAAAGTGCAAAAAATTTGGAAGTAAGTGAATACTATTTTCCTCTTTGTTTTACTTCGTTTCAATTCATCAGATACAACTTTCATGAAATCTGAAATCATCTGTGATTAAGTTTTGATCTTGACAATCAAGAGGGAAATGAAATCCTTTATCAAAACTCCTCAGATTCATATTTGTAGCCCCCGAATGACTTTGAATGTTAGGTTGCAAATGAAGAATTGGAAACTGAAATCTATGATCAAATGATGCATGAAAATTCCTTACCATTATGTTTTGAAAAATTTCAGTTCTTGATAAGAAATTTTCATAATATCTATGCAGAAAAAAATCAGCAACCTTATCATAGTTTTAAAGATCCAATAGCTGATGTGTTGGATGATTTGTGCAATAAAAGTTATTCTCCATTATATAACTATAAGCTTGGAAAGTGTGTTGATATAAGCTTTACCCAGCAGTCGGTTTCTTTGTCATCTTCAGCAGGAATCTCATCACAAAGCTCATTTGGAAATCTTCAATCATCTTAGAAAAGTTACAGGTTAGTATTGCATGACAGTAAGGGTAGGTCTGAAAGTTTATTTTCATTGCATAAAGACCACCCATAGCATATTTACAGTCTTTTAGATCAGCTCAAATTTAGTGCATATGTCTTGGAGGATCATTTTGCACAGTTGTTGGAGTCGACAACAAGATCCAATTTTTTCAGTTTTGTTAAATTTGAATTTGTTTTCAAGTTTGTCATGGAGTTTTCACCATGCATACTTATTCTCTTAAACAAACATGTGCAAATAAATCAACCAATGGCTGAAATGCTTGAATGGTTACATTGTTTGTTCCACATTACCTGATCAATAAGTTTGTGTAGCAGTTAGAGTAGGGTGTGATTAATAAGCTCACAGCAGTGAGCATGTTTCAGCAGTTTGGTATGATTGTCCAATTTTCAAGTGTGAAGTAGCTATCATGGTAGCTTGAAGCCCGAGGAGAAGGCCCTAAGGCTTCTTTGATCAACTACTGGGTTGAAAAGTTTGATAAGTTATTTTAGTTAAGTAAGTAAGTTTTGAATCAATTTTGAGTCAGTTTATTATGTTGAATTTTCAGCATTTAGTTTGGTTTTTAGATTTTTTCTCCATGTGCTATGGATTAGGCTACTTGGTCTACGGTGTTCTTGACATGTCCAAGGAGTTTCCATCCCCATTTGGAGCCAATTTTAGTGTCAGTCTTTGCAGTATTCCACCAGTGATCAATTAGACTCTTATCATGTCATATTAAGGTCCCATTTTCAAATTTTAGTCATTCCATTAGGCCATCATGCAAAAATTTGATCACTAATTAGATTATCTAGATAATTACTACTCCTTTCACCTCCATAGTTACTGGAAATCATCATGGTTAGGTCATTCATTGTTGAAAGAGTCCTATAGTCATCATGGTCATCATTCAACTCATTCTTCCACATTGTGTCATTATTAGTTCATAGGGTAAAAATCATGAAAATTGGTCATTTCACCATCAAATTCATCATTTGAAGGAGTATTAATAGTCAAATGTTTTCATAAAAGGTTTTAAAAGCATGATTTTATCTTAATTATGATGGATTATATGCAACTAAGTTCTAAGGATCCAGTTTAAATCAGAATGTGAAGTACATGGTGGGTCCACTACACCAAGAAAGGATAAAATTGATTTTGAAAGCTAAAAATAAACTAAAACTCAAGTTAATTTTCTCATTCCACATTCAAGATACATCTCTCTACCAATAAAACTCACTCCCACTCTCATAAAGGCCATTTCATGCCATCAAAATACAAGTTTTCCTCTTGTGTTGCGCTTTTGTCAAAGGGACTTGTGTTTTCCCAAGGGTACCCAAATCATCATTACAGAAGGTTTATTCAAAAATTTCAGGTTCCAAGCTATAATTTCCAATTAAGTGGTTTTATGTTTACTTGTTTGTCTCTCAGTTGTGCTTGGAAAGCTCATTTCCCTCTCCAAGGGGTTTGAGGGCATTTTTCTTGGTTTCATGACTTCCATGGTTAAATTATCAACAAAAGTTGTATATTGATGCTCTTACACCTTCCAATATCCTTAATATACCTTCCTAAACGCTTCATATCACTCCCATCCCTCAAAATCATCATTTTTCCACAAACCCTAGCCTATTGCTAAAATTTGACCTTTTCTAGACTAGGCCTACATTTTTCCATTTTGGACCCCTTCCCCTCTCTAAATCATTTTAATTCCAATTTACCCTACTTCCTAATATCCCTCCATACCTCAAAAATTTTTCCTAAGAATTCAGAAGCCCCCTATCCCCTTTATTTCTTTTCATTCTTATAAATTTCCTTAATCCCCTGTTTTGCCTACACTAAACCCTAATTTCCTCTCCCATTGAGCTAGGTTTTTCTATGGAAACAGAGACATATGAGTAGAGGAGGCATAAAGGAGGTCATATAAGCAAGTATGAGGCCATTCTAGCTCATAAAATCATGTCTCCATCATTTTTCAGGAAGTCATTCCAAGGGTCAAATCATTTGCTACACAGAGGGCCAATTTTGCTTCAAAGTATTATTATGACCAAATGGAGATGAATTTCACAAAAATGAAAGAGGTTTTTGTTAATAATATACCAAGGAAGAAAAAACGCCTTATGTTTTTACATAGTTTTTATGGTTTGGGAGGAATGCTAAAAATATAGTTGCTACAGGAGAGTTGGTGCACTTATGGAGTAGTCTTGGGAAAATCAACTTTTCTCCCTGATGGAATATCCAAACGACTTACTTTATGAGTAAAATGATAACTATACATCAATAGATTTCTAATGTGCTATCATGCACTCAATTTGGATTTCAGGAATGCCTCCCAAAGTGGTCTGAAAGAGCACGATATGCTTTTTGCACCCCCATTTTCCACTTTTTGACCAGTCTTGGGAGAATTGACTTTTGAGGGGCTATACTTGATAATTTTCAGTGCTTGATAGGTCAATTGTGTAGTAGAAATAAATATATTTCCAATTAGTTATCATGAGATCGATGTGGAGTTCAGGAAGTCATTCAAATGTAGGTTTGAAGTCGACGTTGTGCTTTTTGCAGGGTGGTGCTGCGCTTTTGCCAACAACGCTGTGTTTTTTCTAGTTCACTGATATTTTCCAAATTTTGACTTTTTCTCAAATTTTCAATGGATTTGATGGATTTTATTGATGTAATTGATTCATTTAAATTTAATTATGTTAGCTTTAATTACTAGGGGTAGATACATTGGGTAAAAATGTATTTTTGGAGAAATGAATCAGTTTCACCAAAGTTAGGGATGAGTTTGTTAACCTCCCTAGTCTTTGGGTTTCCAGTTGAGAACTTTGGGGATCATTTACACAAGTCGAGGATTCGAACACTGAGAGTGGTAGAAGTAGTTTTAAGCCTATATATTTCATTCCTTTCGACATTGCAATGGTTGGATGTTGTTGGATTAATCATTGAACACTTTCTGTAATTAGAATTTTGGCAAGTAATAATAGACCGAGTTGCAGCTATTTTGATTGAATTATTGTGGTAAAGTGATTTGAAATTGTTTCTTCTTATGTTTTGAAAATGTGTGAATGTATTGCACTTTCATATTCATTCCGTTTATGAATGTAATTTTTTCCTAATTTAGAAAGACAAAATTCATTAAGCTTATTCTCTGTTTTGAAGGAATAGTTACAATTTGTTGCATCTTCTTCTAGTAGAAAAGAATTCATATCTCCTATGCTCTTTTCTCAAACCCTAGCAGTATAAACCACTTAAAGATATAATTTTGTGTTGAACGTCTTACCTACCTTGCTCCATCATATCCCTAAAATTCTGATCCTTGTTTTCCCTGACCTATTCACCAGCCAACACCTCAAAATTCAATCAATCAAACCCCTGTGCTACTATACCTAGCCTAATATCTCATCGATCCAGTCATATTAGCTGAGATCCATTGGAGAGGGCCTTCTCCTGCCTAATAGGGCTAGCTACTTGGAAAAATATTGGTCTGTGGCTACATTTTCTAGTCTCTTCTTAGCCTCAAAGATCTGGTGGAGTGATAACATAATGGAAAACTGTGTGGAGGAGGACATGTCAATGGAAGGTTTCTAAGAAAATACTCTTCCTAATTTATTTTTATAAATCACATTTCATTGTATATATTTCATTATTTGTTATGATTTTTTTCAAATAAAAATGAGTTCATCATCAAGCTCGAGCCCGAGGAGAAGGCCATAACAGCTTGGAAAATATTTCATCAATTTCATCAATTTTAGTTTTTACAAGAAAGGCATTGGAGCTACAGGTGCTTTGATGTACCTTAGGGGCACATCATCCCCAATGGAGCCACTATTATCATCAATAACAATAGGTTGGTCATAGAGGTCATTTTGAGTTTGGTCAAGTAGGTTGATCAAATAAATCCATGAAAATCTTAAAATTTCATGATTATCCTATATTTTTAAAGGGTCCAAGGTTTTTATGTGTTGTGTAAATAGGGTCTTTTCATAGACAAAATTCAAAAAATCACATACATCAGCTCAAATAATTGATTTTTGACATGTGTCACCTTTTACTTGAGTCTACAGCAATTTCTATGCAAATTTGGTGATTTTTGCTATGGAATCACCCGGCCATTCTGTAGCGAATCTATAAAACTTATAGAAGAATTCACTACGAACTCCATTATTTTTGCAACACTTCAAATATTGATGATTTTTCACCTTATGAGAGGGTAGAGGTCAAGTTTCCATCACATGCTTACCTATTTTAAATCATAACCAAATGTGTGTCATGCATGGTCATCAGCACCACCTCATCACTTCATTTCACCTCCACTTTTTTATTTTTCTTAATTTAAACCTCATTCATTCGAGCCTAAACATTTAACTTTTTCATCCCTGTAAGATTATTCTATCACCATTTCCCTATTGTGTCTCCGATCTAGTTGTTGTCATGGGTGATTGTTAAATTCTGTCCACAAAACAACTTGTTGTCAAGGTGTTATCTTCTGCGGGTGTCAATTGTCAAAGGAAGAAAATATTTTTTGGAGGAGATGGCCACACACAAGAAGATCAAGAAAGGAGGCTCAGTGTTTAGGTATGAACCTATGGACCTAAAATTAGCCATGGAAGATCCCATTTTTGCAGAGTCCTTCACTGAAACTAGTTACATGAGATTTTCTTAGAAGTTCCAGGGGTATCATGCCCAAGTTTCTAAATATTTTGCTGTGAATTTTGTGGGTAATGCTTCAAAGGTAGGCATATTGAATTTTATAGTCACCCCTAAAACCATTGCTCAAGAAACAAAGATTCCTATATCAGGGGAAGAATGGTTCAAGGCCAGTAAGTTTAAGTTGCAGAATTGTGATGAGTTCTTGAAGCAAGAACACATAGGGCTGGAAATGACATCTGGTATACCTATGAGATGTCTAAAGGATAACTATTCAAAGATTTTTCTGGTAATTCAGAAGTATTTTACACCTGAGGGAAGGTTCCACATGATATATCAGTACCATTTCAGACTTCTAATTCATTTTATAGGTAAACAACGCTTGGACCTCCCATTCTTCCTTTTCAAAAGTCTAGGTAAGATGTTTGATAAATTCCAAGCAAAACCTAAAGTTAGTGAGACATTTTTTTTCATCATGGATTGATTAAGTTGCTGGTGTTGGAGGAATTTCAAATATTGAATGGAGCGTGGGCTACATTTTTATTTCTAAGTGGTTATGATGTGGATGTGATTACTCCCAAGAAGACACCCAAGTCTAAAACAAATACTACCAAAAAGGATAAAGGCCTGTAGTTTGAATTGAAGCTGAACTTGAAAAGGACATGAAGCCTACAGAAGAACCTGTGGAGATGGAGGTTGAAAATTTGGAGGAAACAATGGTGGCACGTCAACCACCATCCACCAGTAACAAGAAATTTTTTGACACAAGGGCTTCAAGGAGGATCACTAGGAGTTAGACAAAAGGACAAGCTTGAAGATATTTTGAAAGCTATTGACATAGAAGAAAACCTTGTAGTCAAACCAGCGGAAATAAAAGGAACATAGATGAAGAAAAAGGGCATAACTGCAAAATACTGGATTTCTCCACTGAAGATTCTGGTTATGTTTTTAAGCCTAGAAAGATTTTTTCTAGGTCACATTTATCTAAAGGGGAAAAATCTGATAAAAAGTAGAAAGAAGAAAAAAGAAACAAGAAGCCTATGGTAGAGGAGATCATTGA
This sequence comes from Pinus albicaulis, assembly GCA_034641835.2. NCBI lineage: Eukaryota > Viridiplantae > Streptophyta > Pinopsida > Pinales > Pinaceae > Pinus > Pinus albicaulis. Next base: position 267,522,909 of record CM076584.1, read on the forward strand.
ATTATCTCCCATAGAAACATAAAACCCTAAGTTACAAAAGGGAAAAGAGAAAGTGTTAGAAAATTCTGAAGTGGACATCCTAAAGGAGAAACTTAAAGAAGCAAGAAATGAGCTCATAAAGACAAAGTTGGAGCTAGAATATTTTAAGCAAGAAAGGAAAGAGTTGGCATATTTTAAGGTGGCCAGTAAACAAATTAACTATTATGATGAAGTGGTTGAGAGGTCTAAGAAAATTCTAAGAAGAAATTTACCTATGCATAATTTGGTGAAGAATACCATGAGAAGGAATATATGGCTTCAGGCAGAAAGTAGAAGGCTCCTAAGTTAGGTGAAATAAATGGAAATTAAAATGGGAATGGTACAAACATAATTAAAAAAGAAAGGTTTGAAAATGATATTAGTAGATGAACTTGCTGAAGGTGAAGCTACTACTTCTTGAGGAGGTTAAGATATATTTTCAATCAATTTTGCCTTGTCATGTTTCAAACCAGCATTTCACACAATTTTGGTCAAGTTTTGGGAGGTGAAAAGTAAAATTTTCAAAATATGTAGCTATCAAGAAAGTTCATAGCCTACTCTAGGCTTAAAGCCGAGTTTTCGCTACGAACTCGCTGAAGATTATTTTTTTCAATAAAATCCAAATTTTGTCTCAAAAGGAGCAGGTAAAGGCATATATTTAAGTGTTTGATCTTAATGGACACCTTAAAATAAGAAAATAAGTCAATTAGGTTGCAGAAAAGTTCAAAACAAGACTGCTACGAACTTCTCACACAAACTTGCCTAGAATCCTCTATTTTTGCAGCGAAAAGGAATTCCTAAGTTTTTCAAGCATTTATTGTAATTTTGAAGCACAACAAACATATAGATTAGTCAAAGAGTATCAGTGAAGATTTTGGTAGGCAGAATACTCAGCAAAGAGGGTGATTAGGTTGCTAGCTCAATAATCCTGGACACATCATCAACTATGCCAACACATTTCAAAAATTCGAGGAGAAAATGCTTAATGTCAGCTTGGTTGTTGTATGGTTTGGTTATGGACAGTGCCACCTCACTCAAAGTGGTTATTTTTTATAATGTCATCATGAGTACATTATGTAAAGGTTGTTAGTGTAAGAAATAGAGTTTGAGTCCTTATAGGTTTTGAATTCCTAGAAACAGAAATATCACTAGATTCCCTTCTTGTAATATGTTTGATGTTTAGATAAGGTCTCTTTGAGAGCATTCGAAGGTCTAGCCAGCGAGTAGAATTGATGTAAAGATATATAGTTCTATAAATAGGCAACTATAAGGTTGAGAGAGGGTTTATTGATGTCATGTTACCAACTACTATTGTAATATTTTTAAGGCAGTAATATACAATTGCATAAGACTTCTATCAGACCTGAGATTCATTGTGTGTTATCACATGTGTTTGTGTTACCTATATATTTGATTTTTATGCAGTTGGATTTATGTATAATCACTAGGAATTCATGTTTTAATCATGCTCCAATTTCTTGTATGCATAGGGTTTACTGTTCTAGTTGTGTTTTGGTGAGAATATGCACATGCCTCAGCTTTCATGTTAGATGTTTTCATGTGATTGAGTTCCCTCTGACTCCATGCCCAATGGTAGCTACTTATTAAGATCCTTCACCTTCATAAAAAAATTCAAAATTCATTTAGAGTTAGCCATATTTGTCTCCAAATATTGTCTATTTTATATCATCATGCATTACCTTGAGAGAGCCCTCTCAGGTTGGAAACGCAAAGTTCCAACAAAAAGTGGTCTGAAATAGTTACTCTAGGTTAATTGTTGAAGCAACGCATCAGCCTAAATTTAGTGATAACATGTTCAATGTGTTCTTCATCCCTCTTGGAAATTTTTTTCATATCATCTAAATAAATGACTATGAACTTATCCCTTTTTCCCACAAAAGTAATATCCATGACTCTCTAGAACGTTCCTCCAACATTTATGAATCTAAAGGGATTTTTCTTGTACATGAATGTACTCCATGGTTTTTTTCATTTGGTATTTCTTTATTTGTTGGATGCATGGATATCTGATTGAAGCCAGAAAATATGTCCATAATTTGTATCCTTGAGGCTCTTATCACTCTCTGCAACAACTAATCCATCTTGGGAAATGGATAATTTTGATTTCAACAAGCATCTATTCAAATTTCAGAATTCCACACATAACCTGATGTCACCATTTTTTTTCTAATCGGTACCATATTTTCCACCCATTATGTATATCTGAACTGTACGATTATCTTCCCATCCAACAGCTTCCTGATTTCCTTCTCTATCATGGGATGTAAAACTGGATTGAATCTTCTGAGTTTATACACAAAAGCCTTAAAATTCTCTTTTAATGGTATCATATGCTAGATAATTGAAGTATCATAATTTTTGAAGTCTTCATAGCTCAATTCAAAAACATATTTAAATTACTTAAAAAAATCATTGTACCTATTTTTTCAAGCAGGCTGTAAAGACTTTTCAAGTTTTACCTTTTGTGGATTTTCCTCTACGCGCAAATAGTATTCTTCGACATTCTTGAATACTAGTTGAAAAACCACTTTGGTGGACACATCATTATGGTCAAATATTTGTTCTAGTGGGACCAATCCTTTTGGGATGAATTTATTCTTCAGTAAGATCAGTTCATGGCCTCCAATTTGATTCAAAAAATTATTATTTCCTTCATGCACTTTGTCTTCCTATTGATTTGTTTCAAGAACTCGACCTTCGAAATCAATGTTAATAGTTGAAAACTCATCCACTAGTTCTAAAACTCTTATGAATTTTTTTATCATTTTCAAAAACCTACAATGTTTGATATTATCTATAACAGAAGGTTTGTATCACATTTCTACCTCATATTTCAAATTAGGTTCAGGAGGTGGCTTGAACATACTCACCACTATGGCCAATGAATTTTCATGTTGATTTTCTTCCCTGCACACAACTATTATGTTAACATCATCAAAATAATTCTCAACAATATCCCATACCGCATTTCCATATAACCTCATCCAAGGTTGTTTGTTAGTATAAATGTTTCTTATTTGGATTATTACTAGTTCAGAGTCACCGAAATTTGTGAAGTTTTTCACTCCCGTTTTCCTGTTTATTTCTAGCCCTATAATCAATGCCTCATATTTGGCTACATTGTTGGTGGCATTAAATTTTAGTTTAAATGATAGGGAAATATTTTGTCTTATAGAATGTATTAAGAGAACTCCCACCCCTATTCCTGATCTAGGTGGATATTGGTGGCCACCTGCCTATTCTACTTGGACACCCACTAGTGTTTCTTTCATTTTTTCAATTTCCTTAATCGTGGCACAATTTACTATTTTTGGCAGTTTTTCGGGTCCTCAAATTCTGAAGTCGTTTTGAGGCCCTAAATGATTTTTTTTGGAAAATAACCGGCGTCAAATGTGTGTTTTCAACTTGACATATATTTTTCATGATTGTAGTCCTTGGATATATCTTTCTAATGAGGTATTGTGCGTGTCAAACAAAGATCGTATGCAAAAGTTACGACCCCGGGAAATGATGTACCAATTTACCCCAATGGGGCCCATAGTTTGGTTTTTCATCTCCTAGGGTTAGTTTTTTAGATGTTTAGGGTTTTACATTGTTTCTCAATAATAAATAGGCCTTCGATACTCATTGTAACACAGTTCAGAGGCATGTAGCCGCCACATATTTTCTCAAAGATAAGTTACCATTGCCCTAGCTAGTTTATGTCCATTCTATCTATAAGCATAATTCAGTTATTTGATATTAATGAAATGAAGTTTTATCTCTGCCGAATCTCTTTGTTTATGTTTATTTTTTTCTTTTATTGTGTTCCTGCATAAATATGGATCAATGGTATCAGAGTGATCTCCTCCTTCTCGATCCTTGTTTGTCTGTCCCCGACGACGTCAGGGTATAAGGAGTTAGGGCTCGATCTGGTTGAACCTTTGCAAGATCAGCCTCAGAAACCCCAACGACCTCCCATGGGGGAAGAAAAGAAAGATGAGGGAGTAGGAGATCCTATCAAAATATTTCTTAACGAGGCCTTCAAGAAACAAAGGAACATGATGATGGATATTTTTTCCCAGATCCTTCAATGGATGCCCACCAGCGGCACATCTTCATCCAATATCCACTTTGGAGGCGCCACTCCTTTCAAGGTACAAGTCAACTTTGAAATTCCTCTATTTGAAGGCCAAATAGATGCAAATGTCATAGATATATGGTTGAATTGGTTGGAAGGGTATTTCTCGGTCCATGATTTCTCTGACTGAGAAAAGATTAATTTTTCAATCCTCAAAGAAGCCCCCCATGTCAAAGAATGATGGGAAACCTACCGCGAGAAAAAGTATGAGAGGGAACCCTCTGTCTTCTTGACCACACCCACTTGTAATTCGTTACAATACGACATCAAGGAACAATATTACCCTGTGGGGAGCTATGAGGAAAAGTACATCTAATGGACCACACTGTAGTAGAAAAGGGATCAATATCTGCACGAGTTCACAATTTTGTTCCATACCCTGTGCAAAAAGTTGGGTATTAAAGATTCAGAGAAAATTTGGTGCTCAAGCACTGTAAATATTTGCAAAGATATATTCAGGAGGAAATGGATTTCCTCGACATTACCTCGCTTGGAATAACATGTCGATATCCCACCAAGATCAAGCAAAAGAAGCGAGAATTTGGATCCACGAATCTAAAGCGATGGAAAGGCACCCCTGAACTGAAGAACAAGGGTCAAGCCAAAGCGTGACGACTCAGAACAACACTGAAAAGCAAAATAATGACACAGGGAAGTGGTGTGAATGTAATAACATCTCCACTCACAACACAAGCAAGTGTTGGGCCAAAAAGTGGCTGGTGGTCGAACTGAAGGCGTCCGAATTAGTTTCATGTAATGATTCAGAGTTAGAACCGGAAAAGGGGAATGAAAAAGGGATGTAGATAATTGATGCGGAACTAAGTGCCACTGTTGCCACCACCAAGCTCCAGAGGGATGAGCCTGAAGATCCAGAGGAGGGGGAGAACCTCTTCCATTCCCAGATGTGGGTGAATGTTTCTCCACTACAATTACTTGTTGATAGCGGAAGCCAAAAGAACCTCAATTTAGCAGAGGTTGTGAAGCAACTCAACCTATCGACCACAACACACCTATATTCGTATACCATCAAGTGGCTTCAGAATGGAATAGATCTACGCGTCAGCCAACAGCGTCGCCTTACATACAACATAAATCCCTTCACATATGAGGTATTGTGTGATGTTACTCCTCTTGACATGTCTGATGTATTATTAGGCCAACCATACTTATGGAAGCGACATGTTGTGTATGAGTCTAGGCCTCGTTCTGTTATTATTACTTTGGGAAATAAGTTGTACATGATACCGGAGGTAGTACCGCTATCCACCATCTCTTTCAATATTGCAAAGAAATGAAGTAACATTATTTCCCAAACCAATAAAAAAAAATTTCATTAAGATTCACTGACAAGGAAAGAATAATATTGTGGTTGCAACCTCCAAATAGGGCTCCCTTGCGCGGCAACAGAATATGGAAAAGGTCATGGATGAATACAAGGAAATTTTCTCCTCACCCACAGGGGTTCCTCTACACTTTCAGGTGAAGCACTCCATTGATCTGACCCTAGGTGCATCACTGCCTAATGGGTCGATATATTGACGTTTTTTTTTTGGAGAACGATGAAATCAAGAGGTAGATCCAAGAGCTATTGTAGAAAGGGCACATCAGGCCAAGCTCCTCACATGTACTATCTGAGGCTGATAAAGCAACTAGATTTATTGAATGCATCCAACACATCCATCAGCAAGTCCACAATATCTTGGAGAAATCCAATGCCAAGTACAAGCAGCGACATGATTAACATCGGTTGCCACACAAGTTCCATGTGAGTGACAAAGTTTGGTTGCATTTGCAGAAAGAGCGCCTAACAAGAGCTCATAAAAAGATCATACCACTCCGATATGGGATTTAAGAAATTATCAAGGTTATGGGAGACAATCCATTTGAGCTCAGCATTCCCCCATTCCTTGTCCGACAACCAGTGTTCAATATGAATTGCCTTTGGCCATACTTTCCACCATTTCTAGACACATTTGACATTGTAGAAAAACTCACACCAACAGAGCTAAACCTAGACTACATGGAACACGCCACAATTGATCATGTCATGGAAGCATAGATCAATAACACATGACAAAAAAGGATCCAACTATATCGGGTTGTCAAAGCAGGCCAACTCTTTCACCAGGGAAAGTGGCTCACCAGGGACCCAGTATAGTAGAAACTTCCTCATCTCATGGAGGAACTCAACACAATGGGAAAAATTTCTTCCTATGTGGGGAGGAATGATCTAGGTGAATATTTGTGGCCACCCACCTATTCCACTTGGACCCCCACCATTGTTTCTTTTAGTTTTTCAGTTTCCCTAATTGTGGCACAATTTATTATTTTTGGCAGTTTTTTGGGTCATGAACTTCCAGGGCTGTTTTGAGGCCCTAAACGATGTTTTTGGGGAAACTCATGGGTAGAGAAGGTGATTTTTAACTAAATATTCACTATTCATGGTTGTAATCCTTGGATATATGTTTATAACGAGGTATTGTGCGCATCAAACATAGATCGTATGCCAAATTTACGACTCTGGGAAATTGATGTACCAATTTACCCCAATGGGGCCCATATTTTGGTGTTTCATCTCCTAGGGTTAGGTTTTTGGATGTTTATGGTTTTCCATTATTTCTCAATAATAAAAAGGCCTTCAATCCTCATTTTAACACAGTTTAGAGGCATTTAACTGCAACATCTCTTCTCGGAAATTAGCTACCACCGCCCTAGCTAGTTTATGTCCATTTTGTCTGTAAGCATACTTCAGTTATTTGATATTAATGAAATGAAGTTGATTTCTGATTCATCTTTGCGTTTATGTTTATTTCTTTATTTTATTGTGTTCCTGCATAAATCTGGATCAATTCCTTCCTTAAAAAATGCTCCATCAAAGAAAAGTTTCCAAACTAACTATAACTCTTGCGGTCGTTCCATCTTAGTGAGTGGTACAATGGTTTATATCATGGCTTCAGGGTTGATGTACAAGCTATAATAACCCATATACTATTCTCCAACATACATAGGTAGTTTTTTTGATTTCTTAGCATCACTCATGATGTATAGTAGTTTGGCCTCCTTGTATAATCTTTACTCTTGACCCCCAAAGATAGGTATGGTTGCATATGACAAATCCATTTGTAGGGTTCCTCCCAATTTTCCAACCCAAGACCTGGAAAGAAACATACCATATGTAGGGTGAATATTTGATGCCATTATATCCATAACTAGAATATTCCTAGGTATCTAAGTGAGAGAGACCACCACATCCTTAATGATACCAAGGAATTGTACTCTTCTAGAGTCGAGTGAGTATAAATCACAATATGGTTTAGTTATATCCCTTCCAAGCTCCACCATGACTAACTTAGGCATGAGATTATGTGATGTTTGTGAATTAAACATTAAATTATGAATAATTTTAGTGTGAACATTAAGAGTAATGTAAAAAGGAGGGTTATCATCATCTTTATGTTCCATGTGTGGTCCACATTCTATGTCAGGACGATTCTCTTAAATGTTCAAAGTGTCAATATGGAAAAAAAATTCAGTGGGGCTTAAGAGCTTTCAAAAGTGAGGTTGATATATTTGATTATGAACCAACTCTAATAATAGTACATGTAACTTTATCTTTCTTAATTACTTTTAGAGGTTAAACAATGAGGTTGTGATTATTTCAACCTCCTTCACTGGATAAATTAGCGGCTATGAGGGTGTGGGGTATCTGGTTTATTTGATTCCTGAGTTGAGTTTGGATTCGAATTATGAATATTATTCCTCTTCCTATGTGAAGGCCCTTATGATTTTATCAAATGTTTAGGAGTTACTTGGTTTGCATTAGGAATTGGTTCTAAATCATATAAAGGCATTAGAGTTTTATCTCGGCATCATGCACCGATCTGTCTGCCTAGTTTGGGACATAGGTCATAGTTTCTCCTAAGTTCTTCCATTATCGTATTAGTGATTCTTTGATATTGGGAAGGTGAGATTTTCATACTTGTCATATGAATCATAACTCTCTTGAGGTGTGAGGGAATTGGTGTAATGATCTAGGTGGATATTAGTGGCCACTCATCTATTCCATTTGGACCCCCACCATCAGTTCTTTTAGTTCTTCAGTTGCAGCACAACTTACTATTTTGACCATTTTTATGGGTCCTGAACTTCTGGAGTTGTTTTGAGGTGCTAAACGAAGTTTTTTGGGAAAAATGGGAGCAACATGGGTCCATGGACCGATGTTGCTCACACCAAAATTTGTACTCCACAAATAGATTTTTCTAACGAAGTATGATACACATCAAATGATTATCATATGCCAAAGTTAAGTCCCCAGGAAGTTCAAACACCAATTTAGCCAAACGAGGTCCATAGTTTTGGTGCTTCATCTCCTATGGTTAGGTTTTTGGATGTTTAGGGTTTTGCATTCTTTCTCAACAATAAATAGGCCTTTGAGCCTCATTGTAACATAGTTTAGAGGCATGTAGCCACCACATCTCTTCTTAGAGATAAGCTACCATAGCCCTAGATAGTTTATTTCCATTATGTTTGTAAACATATTTAAGCTATTTGATATTAATGAAAAGAAGTATTATTTCTACTGCATCTCTGTGTTTATGTCTATTTATGTATTATGTTGTGTTCGTGCATAAATCTGGATTAGCGGAATCAGAGCAGTCTGCTCTTTCTTTGTTTTTCTTTGCATGTACCCAACGAGGTCAGGGTATAAGGAGTTAGGGCTTGATCTAGTTGAACCCTTGCAAGATTAGCCTCGCAAACCTTGACGACCTCCCGTGGAAGAAGAAAATAAAGATGAGGGAGTAGGATATCCTATGAAAATATTGCTGGAGGAGGCCCTCGAGAAACAAAGCAACGCGATGATGGATAACTTTTCTCAGATCCTTCAATGACTGCCCACTTACAACGCATCTTCATCCAACAACCATTCTTGAGGTGCCACTCCCTTCAAGGTAAGGTAAACTTTAACATTCCTGTATTTGAAGGCTAGATATATGCAGATGTCGTAGATAGATGCTTGAATTTTATAGAAGGGTATTTCTCAGTCCATGATTTCACCTACCGAGAAAAGATTATTTTTGCACTTCTCAAAGCCGCCCCCATGTCAAAGATAGGTGGGAAACCTACTGTGAGAAAAAGGACGAGGGGGAACCCTCTCTATTCTCGGACACACCCACTTGGAATTCATTTCGAGACAGAATAAGGGAAAAATACTACCTCATGGGGAGCTATGAGGAAAAGTACATCCAATGGAACACACTGCAGCAACAAAGGGATCAAGATGTGCATGAACTGAAGAATTTGTTCCATACCCTGCACACAAAGTTGGGTATTATAGATTTAAAGAGACATTTGGTGCTCAAGTACCATAGCTATCTGCATAGACACATTCAAGAGGAAATGGAGTTCCTCAACATTACCTCGATTGGCATGACATATCGCTATGCTGCTAAGATTGAGCATAAATTTAAGTAGAAGAAGAGAGAATTTGGATCAGCGAATCCGCAGCCTGGGAAAGGCGCCCCCGAACTAGAGAACAAGGGGAAGAGCCAAAGCGGGGCGACTCAGAACACCACCAAAAATCCAAATAAGGACACAGGAAAGTGGTGTGAATTCCATAATAGCCCCACTTACAGCACAATAGAGTGTCGGACCAAATAGTCGCTAGTGGACGAACTGAAGGCACTCGAATTAGATGCATGTTCTGATCCTGAGCCAGAAATAGATAGGGGATATTAAAAAGGGAAGCAATCCATTGATGTGGACCCCAGTGCCATTGTTTCCACCACCAAGCTCCAGAGGGAGGATCTCGAGGATCTAGAGGAGGGGAAGCACCTCTTCCATTCGCAGATGTGGGTGAACGGTTCTCCATTGCAATTTCTTGTTGATAGCAGAAGAAAAAATAACCTCATTTCAGCAGAGGCCATGAAGCGGCTCGGCCTACTGACCATAGCACACCCAAAACCGTATACCATCGGATGGCTTGATCCAGGGAGAGATTTGCGCGTTTGTCAACAGTGCTACCTTCCATGCAAGATCGGGCCATTCATGGATGAGGTATTGTGTGATGTTTCTCCTCTTTATGTAGCTGATGTATTATTAGGCGCCCAACCATACTTGTGGAGGCAACATGTTGTGTATGAGTCTAGGCCTCGTGCTATTTTATCACTTTGGGAATAACTTGTACAGGATATCGGAGGTGGTACCACCTCATGTCATCTCTTTGACTACTTCAAAACAACACAATAAGATTGTTTCCCAAACCAGAAAATTTATTTTCCTTACAACTCGCTCATAGGGAAAGAAGAATATCATGGCCACAACCTCAAAATAGGGCTCCCCTACATGGCTGCAGCAGATGGAAAAATTCATGGAGGAATACGAGGACATTTCCTCCTCACTCACAGAGGTTCCTCTACACTGTCAGGACAAGCACTCCATTGAGCTGACCCCCGACACATCACCACCTGATGTTGCCATACCTCATGCGACTACACTGATAGAATCCACACATGTATTGTCTGAGGCTGGTAATGAAACCAAATGCATCCCGCATTTATGCCCACAGGTCCATGACATCTTCGAAAAATATAATACCTAGTTCAACAGAATTTTCCTCATCTCATGGAGGATCGCAACGCAATTGGGACCATTGCTTCCAGGGGGGGGGGGGGGGGGAATGATCCAGGTGGATATTGGTGTCCACCCATCTATTCCATTTGGACCCCCACCATTAGTTCTTTGAGTTCTTCAGTTGCAAGACAACTTACTATTTTTAGCATTTTTTTGGGTCCTGAAGTTCTAGAGACGTTTTGAGGCCCTAAACGACATTTTTTGGGAAAACCAACAGAAAAATGGGTCCTGGGATTGATGTGGTTGACACAAAAATTTGTACTCCTCAGATAGATCTTTCTAAAGAGGTATGATGCACGTCAAACAGAGATCATATTCCAAAGTTACGTCCCCGGGAAGTTGAAACACCAATTTACCCAAACGAGGCCCATAGTTTTGGCGCTTCATCTTCTATGGTTAGGTTTTTGGATGTTTAGGGTTTTACATTGTTTATAAAAAATAAATAGGCCTTCGAGCCTCATTGTAATATAGTTTGGGGGCATTTAGCCACCACATCTCTTCTCATAGATAAGCTACCATCGCCCTAGCTAGTTTATTTCCATTCTGTATGTAAACATATTTCAATTATTTGATATTAATGAAATGAAGTATTATTTCCACTCCATCTATGTTTTTATGTCTATCTATGTATTCTTTTGAGTTCTTGCATAAATTAGATCAGTGGAATCAGAGCGGCCTACTATTTCTTTGTTTTTCTTTGCATGTCCCCAACGAGGTCAGGGTATAAGGAGTTAAGGCTCAATCTGGTTGAATCCTTGCAAGATAATCTTCGCAAACCCTGACGACCTCCCATGGTAGAAGAAAAGAAATACGAGGGAGTAGGAGATCCTATCAAAATATTGCTCGAGGATGCCCTCGAGAAATAAAGGAACGTGATGATGGATAACTTTGCTCAGATCCTTCAACGGCTGCCCACCTATGGCGCATTTGCATCCAACAATCATTCTAGAGGTGCCACTCCCTTAAAGGTACAGGTAAACTTTGACATTCCTGTATTTGAAGGCCAGATAAATGCAGATGCTGTAGATAGATGGTTGAATTTTCTAGAAGGGTATTTCTCGGTTCATGATTTCTCTGACTGAGACAAGATTATTTTTGCACTTCTCAAAGCCGCCCCCCCATGTCAAAGATTGGTGGGAAACCTACTATGAGAAAAAGGACGAGGGGGAACCCTCTCTCTTCTCATCCACACCCACTTGGAATTTTCTCCGATATGGAATCAAGGAACAATACTACCCCACGGGGAGCTATGAGGACAAGTACATCCAATGGGCCATGCTGCGAAAACAAAGGGATCAAGATGTGCACCAACTAACTAAGCACAAAGTTGGGTATTAAATATTCAGAGAGGCATTTGGTGCTCAAGTACCACAACTGTATGTAAAGAAGCATTCAAGAGGAAATTTATTTCCTCGACATTACCTCGCTTGGCATGGCTATGTTGCCAAGATTGAGTAGAAATTTAAGCAGAAGAAGAGAGACTTTGGATCCGCGAATCCGAAGCTAGGGAAAGGTGCCCCCGAACCACAGAAAAAGGGGTTGAGCCAAAGAGGGGTGACTCACAATACCACCAAAAATACAAATAAGGACATGGGAAAGTGGTGTGAATTCCATAACAACCCCACTCAAAACACAACAGAGTGTTGGGCCAAACAGTCGGTGGTGGCCGAACTGAAGGCACTCGAATCAGATGCATGTTCTGATCTTGAGCCAGAACCAGACAAGAGAGATGAAAAAGGGAATCAGATCATTGATGCAGACCCCAGTGCCATTTTTTCCACCACCAAGCTCCAGAGGGAGGATCCCAAGGATCTAGAGGAGGGGGAGTGCCTCTTCCATTCACATATGTGAGTGAAGGGTTCACCACTGCAATTTCTTGTCGATAGCGGAAGCCAAAAGAACCTCATTTTAGTAGAGGTCATGAAGCAAATCGACCTACCAACCATAGCACACTTGCAAACATATACCATTGGGTGGCTTCACCAAGGGAGAGATTTACGTGTCTGCCAACAGTGCCGCCTTTCGTACAATATCAAGCCATTCACGGATGAGGTATTGTGTGGGGTTGCTCCTCTTGATGTAGGTGATGTATTATTGGGCCAACCTTACTAGTGGAGGCGAAATGTTGTGTATTAGTCTCGGCCTCGTGCTATTTTATTACTTTGGGAAATAACTTGTACAGGATACCAAAGGTGGTACCACCTCCTGTCATCTCTCTAACTACTACAAAACAACAAAGTAAGATTGTTTCCCAAACCAGGAAATTTATTTCCTTACAACTCGCTCACATGGAAATAAGAATATTGTGACCACAACCTCAAAAAAGGGCTCCCCTGCATGGCTGCAGCAGATGGAGAAATTAATGGAGGAATATGAGGAGATTTTCTCGTCACTCACAGACGTTCCTCTACACTATCAGGAAAATCACTCCATTGAGCTGACCCCCGACACACCGCCGCCTAATGTTGCCATACCTCATTTGACTACACAAAATTAATCCACACATGTACTGTCTAAGGCTGATAAAGAAACCAAATTTACTGAACGCATCCAGCATGCCTGCCCATAGGTCGATGACATCTTCGACAAATCTAATACCCAGTTCAACAAAATTTGCCTCATCTCATGGAAGATCACAACGCAATGGGGACCATTGCTTCCTAAGGGGGAGGAATGATCAAGGTGGATATTGGTGGCCACCCATATATTCCATTTGGACCCCCACCATCGGTTCTTTCAGTTCTTCAGTTGTAGCATAACTTACTATTTTTAGCATTTTTTCGGGTCCTGAACTTCCGGAGCCGTTTTGAGGCCTTAAATGGCATTTTTTGGGAGAACTGGGAGGAACATGGATCCATCCAATGATGTTTCTAAAACCAAAATTTTTACTCGGATAGATATTTCTAACGAGGTATGGTGCGCATCAAACAGAGTTTGTATGCCAAAGTTACGTCCCCGGGAAGTTGAAACATCAATTTACCCAAAAGCGGCCCATAGTTTTAGCGCTTCATATTCTACGATTAGGTTTTTGGATGTATAGTGTTTTGAATTGTTTATAAACAATAAATAGGCCTTCAAGTTTCATTGTAACACAGTTCAGAGGCATGTAGCCACCACATCTCTTCTCAGAGATAAGCTACCTTTGTGCTAGCTAGTTTATTTCCATTCTGTCTGTAAACATATTTCAGTTATTTGATATTAATGAAATGAAGTATTATTTCCATTGCATCTCTATGTTTATGTATATTTTTGTATTCAGTTGCGTTCCTACATAAATCTGGATAAGTGGAATCAGAGGGGTCTGCTCTTTCTTTGTTTTTCTTTGCATGTCCCCAACGAGGTCAGGGTATAAGGAGTTAGGGGTCAATCTAATTGAACCCTGATGACATCCCATGGCAGAAGAAAAGATAGACGAGGGAGCAGGAGATTCTTTCAAAATATTTCTCAAGGAGGCACTTGACAAAAAAAGGAACGCGATGATGGATAAATTTTCTCAAATCCTTCAACGACTGCCCACCTACGACGCATATGCATCCAAAAACCATTTTGGAGGTGCCACTCCCTTCAAGGTACAGGTAAACTTTGAAATTACTATATTTGAAGGCCAGATATATGCAGACGCCGTAGATATATGGTATAATTTTCTAGAAGGGTATTTCTCAGTCCATGATTTCTCCGACCGAGAAAATATTATTTTTTTCTCTTCTCAAAGTCACCCCCCATGTCAAAGACTGGTGGGAAACCTACTGTGAGTGAAAGGACGAGGGGGAACCCACTCTATTCTCGGCCACACCCACTTGGAATTTGTTCCAAGATAGAATCAAGGAATAGTAATACCCTGTGCGGAGCTACGAGGACAAGTACATCCAATGGACCATGCTGCGACAACAAAGGGATCAAGATGTGCCCGAACTGACGAATTTGTTCCATACCCTGCGCACAAAGTTGGGTAATAAATATTTAGAGATATATTTGGTGCTTAAGTACCGCAAATTTCTGCATAGACACATTCAGGAGGAAATGGAGTTCCTCGATATTACCTTGCTTGGCATGGCATATCACTATGCCGCTAAGATTGAGAAGAAATTTAAGTAGAAGAAGAGAGACTTTGGATCTGCAAATCTGAAGTCAGGGAAAGGCACCCGCGAACCACAGAACAAGGGGCAGAGCCAAAGTGGGGTGACTCAGAACACCACCACAAATCAAAATAAGGACACAAGAAAGTGGTGTGAATTTGATAACAACCCCACTCACAGCACAATAAAGTGTCGGGCCAAACAATCGCTAGTAGCCGAACTGAAGGCACCCGAATTAGATGCATGTTCTGATCCTGAGCCAAAACCAGACAAGGGAGATTAAAAAGGGAAGAAGATCGTTGATGTGAACCTAGTGGCATTATTTCCACCACCAAGCTCCAGAGGGAGGATCTCAAGGATCCATAGGAGAGGGAACGCCTCTTCCATTCGCAGATGTATGTGAAGGGTTCTCCACTATAATTTCTTGTCGATAACGGAAGCCAAAAGAACCTCATTTCAGCTGAGGTCATGAAGTGCCTCAGCCTACGGACCATAACACACCTACAACCATATACCATCGAGTGGCTTCACCCAGGGAGAGATATGCACATCTGCCAATAGTGCTGCCTTCTGTACAACATCAAGCCATTCATAGATGAGGTATTGTGTGATGTTGCTCCTCTTGATGTAGCTGATGTATTATTGGGCCAACCATACTTGTGGAGGTGACATGTTGTGTATGAGTCTAGGCCTCGTGCTATTTTATTACTTTGGGAAATAACTTGTACAGGATACCGTAGGTGGTACTGCCTCCTCTCATCTCTTTTACTATTGCAAAACAACGCAGTAAGATTGTTTCCCAAACCAAGAAATTTATTTTCTGTACAACTCGCTCACAAGGAAAGAAAAATTTTGTGATCACAACCTCAAAACAAGGCTCTCGTGCATAGCTGCAGCAGATGGAAAAAGTCATGGAGGAATACGAGGACAGTTTCTCCTCACTCATAGAGGTTCCTCTACAATGTCAGGAAAATCACTCCATTGAGCTGACCCTTGACGCACTGCTGCATGATGTTGCATACCTCATGCGACTACATAGATAGAATCCATACATGAACTATTTGAGGCTGATAAAGAAACCAAATTTACTGATTGCATCTAGCATGTCTGCCCACAGGTCCATGACATCTTCAACAAATCTAATACCCAGTTCAACATAATTTGCCTCATCTCATGATGGAGGATCACAATGAAATGGGGACCATTGCTTCCTAAGGGGGGTGGAATGATCCAGGTGGATATTGGTGGCCACCCATCTATTCCATTTTGACCCCAACCATCGGTTCTTTTAGTTCTTCAATTGTAGCATAAATTACTATTTTTAGTAGTTTTTCAGGTCTTGAACTTCTGGAGCCATTTTGAGGCCCTAAATGATGTTTTTTGGGAAAACCAGGAGCAAAAATAGAACCATGGATAAATGTTGCTCACACAAAAAATTTTACTCCTTGGACAGATCTTTCTAACGAGGTATGATGCACATCAAAAAACGATCATATGCCTAAGTTACGTCCCCAGGAATTTGAAACACCATTTTACCCAAACGGGGCCCATAGTTTTGGCGCTTCATCTCCTACAGTTAGGTTTTTGGATGTTTAGGGTTTTGCATTTTTTCTCAACAATAAATAGGCCTTTGAGCCTCATTGTAACATAGTTAAGAGGAAATTAGGTGCCACATCGCTTCTCATAGATAAGCTACCATCACCCTAGCTAGTTTATTTCCATTCTGTCTGTAAACATATTTCAGTTATTTGATATTAATGAAATGAAGTATTATTTCTACTGCATCTCTGTGTTTATTTCTATTTATGTATTCTGTTGCGTTCCTGCATAAATATGGATCATGTAATCAATTTAAATGATATAGAAAGTGGGGTGTTGATCTCCAACTGAGTTTATATCTTCGTCTTTTATGTATTGATCGGAGAAATCTTCCGTTTAGAGATTCAAATCCCTTCTCATGGATTGTTGTACTAGTTAATCTTATGGCCTTCTCTCCCGATTCAATTTTTGAGGGTTGAATGGCCTACAACCAAAGGTAGGGTTTCGAGGGGGTGGTTGGTTTTGAATTCTACTTGGTCCTTCGGATTCTAGTGGGGTTTTCAATGCACATGGGAATTGTGTAATTCAAAATGTTTGAAATTTGATTGTGGGTAGAGTGTATTGATATGGGTAAATTCTGAATGAGGGAGTTGAGAAATTACAATTGTACAATTTTGAGATGTAGTATTAGTGTTTGAATTTCCTAAGGGTTATGCTTATAAATTATTGTTCCATTGTTTTGAGGCATAGACAATATATTCAATATTAAAGACCAGAAGCATGAGGTTTTGATCTAGGTCACTCTAGGTATGTCTCCTTGCGGAGCCAAAATTTGGGTGCAAAAGTTATGTATTGTGCATTGAAAATCTTAAACCAAATGAGATGTATATGTACAATTAACTAAATAAGTTTGCAAACTATATTCTTTGTGGTATAATGGTATTGTCGTTAAGAGGTATTGAACGTTATGAACAATGGAGTCACCAGGTAGAATTCAGGGCTAATAAATTTAGATCTTGTCCACTAGAAAAATATGATAGTTTCTCATTTATACAAAGGAATTAAATAAAATATCTCCTCAGCAATAGTGCCACGTGATGTTGGGGCTCTAGAGTCACGCTATGTCGTGTTTTAGCGTAGATCCTAGGAACATCTAAGTGAAATCTTTATTTGTTGTTATGAGTTTGATTTTCTATTGAAATTCTATGTGTGAACTCATCTAGTGTTATTTTAGATGTCATTGAATCTGTTTATAAGTATATTTGCAAGGTTATATTTAAGCACAATGAATTATATGATCCATTATATGTGCACCAATAGGGTAAAAATCTGGTGATTTTAGTTATGTATGTGGATGACTTGATCATTATTGGAAATAACAATGATCATATTGTGCAGATAAAGAAGGAATTACAAACTGGATTTAAGATGATTGATCCGGGACTACTTCACTACTATCTTGAAGTTGGAGTATTCCAACATCCTAACAAAATTTTCATTAGTCAAAGAAAATATGTATCTGGACTATTAAAAAAAAATTAAATGCAAGATTGCAAATTAGTTCTTACCCTAATGGAGCAAAAATTAAAACTTTCAAAATTTATAGAGGGGGAATTGATAAACAGTAATACTTATAGACATTTAATTGATTTTAATCTATTTGAAAATCACTCATCTAGACTTATCTTATGTAGTTATCATTCTCTCACGATTTATACATGAACCAAGGGAAAGCCACTAGAATGCAACGAAAAGGGTTCTTAGATATATCCAAGGTACAAAATATTTTGGTATTCTCGACAAAAGGACTAAGAATTTTCTACTTAGTGGATATTCATATGCAATTTTTTTTGTAAGTATTGATGATCAGGCATTAACATCGGGTTAATTAACAAACATGGGTTCAACAATAATTCTTGGAGTTGCAAAAAGCAAGCCACGATGGAAAATTGTTCGACATAACAAAAATATATATCAACATGAGAAGCAACATGTGAGATTATTTAGTTGCACAGAGTCTTGCAAGATTTAGGTATTCCTCAAGTAGAAGCCACATATTTATTCATTGACATCAAAACAACGATAAAACTTGCAATAAATCTAGTTTTTCATTCCAAAACAAAGCATGTTGACACAAATTATCATTACATCAGGACACTCATTGAAAATGACATCATCAAACTAGTATATTGTCCTTCAAAAGACCAGATCTCAAATATTTTCACAAAACCCCTTGACGAGATCAAATTTACTAAGTTTAGTGAAGAACTTGGTATTTGTTGAAATGTACTTTTCGGTCAAAGGGGGAATGTTACATATATGATCTAAAGTACATAATTTAGTATTTTATTATTTATATTGTTTAATATTTTATTATTTAAAATCATAGAGTCTTATTAGAATATTTATTTTTCATAATAGATTTGACATTTAGAAAAAAAAATTTATTTATGAATAAAATTATGAATTTTTTTAGGAGATTTGATAGAATCACATTAAATGTAAATGGAAACGTGTCACATGAAATAAGTGATCCGTAACAAAATTAGTTAAGGACAAAATCTTATATAAAGCTTATTTTCTCCTCTTGCAAGAGTAATGAGTGATTGCGTGTAAAATCTTGCATATCATTATGTAATTTCTTTTCCTTTATTAATAAAATTAGTGTGTGTGAGGAGACCTAGTCTACATAAAAATATAACAATAGAAATTTATTACTCAATATCTAGGGTTTAATAAGGGGTTTTAGAGTTAACAGATGGCTTATATGGGGCTTAACATAATATTCCAACAAAATTATGATGTAGATATTTTAAGGAGCTTTAGGTTGGAAGAATGCAAAGTAATAGAAACACATATTGCAATTGGAACAAAATTGAGAAAACATGATGATGGACCAATAATGGATTCAAAATTATATAATAGGACTGTAGGGAGCCTCGTGCACAATACTAAAGTTGCACTTGATGTTATGTATGAAGTTAGTTACATTTTTTTATTTATGGAGTCTCCCAAGGGATATAATGGGAATGTTGGAAAAAAAATTGAGGAACACTATAGGTAAAACTAATTATGGATTGTGGTATACAAGTTATAAAGACAACATACTTGTGATATACATATAAAATGGTTTTTTGCAAATATTGATGATAAGAAAAACATTTTAGCATATACTTTTCATTTGAGCAAAAATTTGATCTCAAGGGATTCTAAGAAACAACTAGTTGTCTCAATATCTTCTAGAGAAGAAGAATATGTAGCAAATACTACAACAACATCCCATGCACTATGGCTATGAAGACTTTTAAAATACCTTGCACATGTGGAGAAGGAGCCAATTTCTATCTTTCAGGACAATAGTTTAGCAATTGTATTTTCAAAGAACCATGTTTTTAACAAGAAAAGAAAGCACATGGACACACACTATCACTTCATTCACTATCTTGTCAATAATGTTGATATATTTCTTCAATTTTATGGATAAAAACATCAAATAGAAAACATCTTCACCAAACCATTTGAACGATTTGTTTTTGAATTTTAGAGACAACACTTAGGTACTGTCAGTGCCTATGAATGTAATAGTTGAGATTAAGGGAGAGTGTTAAAAATGATCTCTCATGTTAACTAATCTAGTCAAATAGTTAGTTGCCACTCTAGGTTACTTTTAGAAATATATTTTATACACTATTTAATGATGAGAAAAATATGCAATTCTATATGTGTTTCTAATAAATTTCATTCCTATCTCTGCCTAATTATTTATCTATAAAAAATATTTATATCAAATTTTAAGTAAGAAGTATTTATATCAAACTTTGAGTAAACATTGTCTATTTTAAATTTAACATAAAACTTAAAAAAAAAATTAAAAATTAAAACTATGTTCTCTCATAATTTGCAAACACATATTAAAAAAATATATTAGAAATTTCATTCTTTCCATGTCAACATATTAGATTATTAGTATTATATTAAAACTACTAAAAAAATTTATCAGACCAAGCATCTAATTTTCTTCGAAATTCCATTCAAACATTTACTTCTTCCCAAAGTCATGTTGACTTTTTAGAATTCTATCTTAAAAGAAAAAATTTACAGACCACGGTTCTTATTTTGCTAAAGAGATCTCTGAGATAATTAACAACAAATATGCTGAACGTGGATATTGCATTTTATATTGGAGGCAATATTTCTTTAACTTCATCAAAGTGGTTATATACAATATGAGAGGAATATATCTTTAACTTTGCAGCAGAGAGATTATAAGTGGAGAAAAAGGACTTCACATTAACTGTTTGCGCATCAAATGGAAGCTTAAGGTCATGTGTGCTTCATGGATATTTGTGACTCTTGAGATATTTTGAAAAAGGATGTTACATGCATGGGAAGTTATGAAATGTAAAGTTTCGGATTTTCTATCGCAATCAAATTGTTATATATATATGTATGTGTGTGGAAAGTGGTATTTTAGTATGGGATTGATGTTATAATAATTATGGAAATGTGTAAATATTTAAATGTTTGTTTAATATAAAAAAGTAAATTATAATAAAAAGTTATATTATAATAATAATAATGATGTGAAAGTTGGTATTTTGGTTTGGGAGAGATGTTATAATAATTATTAAAAAGTGTAAATATTTAAATGTAGGTTTAATATAAAAAATAAATTATAACAAAAAGTAATTTATATGTAAAAGTGAGTTTATGAATATAAATGATGAAGTATTAATTTCTTTTATTTGCATTTTAAAGTCTTAAATTGCATGTATGGAATGTCTAATGATTCATAAATTAAGATGGATTATTGAAAGTACATTAAAGTATAAATGCACCATGACCTTCTAATGTCTTCGTTTGAAAAATTGATAGAAAAAAACTCAATTATTTGGAATAAATACGAAGTAAATTAACATAATCACATGATTGGTTCAATTATATTAGCATCATCCATCTGTAATATAGTTCAAATTTAACATAGTAGAAATTGTGCCACATTTGTATTTTTGATAAAAAAAAAAATGTTGCAATTGATCTGGGACAAATATGATATTAAACAATTTTCTCATACATATACAATATCACTACAAAACTTTTGAGTCAGTAATAAGTTATTAGTGCTACTGTTCTGATCTAGAAATTTTGAAAAAGATGTTATGTATTTTCAAATTTAGGGTTTGGTTTAATGAAATAATGTCATTCAACTAGCTCACAAAATAGACGAAAATATAGCTCAACGACTTAAAAATTAGCCTAACTTTCTATGGGGCAACCTCCTTTACGTTACATAAATGAACAATTCTTGGATGATATAAATGATAAGACCTCCTTGGTATATATAGGAGTTTAAGGGGTCACAATATAATCATAGCCTACATAACAATAATAATGTAAGGGCACAATAGTAACAATAAGGGGAATACACTAGTATTATAGGGACATAACATGCCCCTCTCCTTCAAAAAAGTGTTGTCCTCAACGCTTGATTAGTTTCGGATGCTTCTGTATAAAATTATGATCCTCCCATGTGGAATCGTCAGTGGGTAAGTTCTTCCACTTAATAAGATACTCTGAATATTAGGAATTTGGCTTCTGTGATCCATAAATCGTGTATAAAATCTTTCGGTGAAAATCACATTCAAATATACCCTAAAATTAATCAATTCTGTAATTATCGGGTTCTTATTTTCGTAACTACTTCAGGCTCAAACATTATTTTCCTTCTTCATCAAGTTCTAACAACACTGTTTGAACTGGGAGCTTGTCACCTATAACCTACTTTAATCATGAAACATAAAAAATTGGTTGTACTTGGGAAGATGCAGACAACTCCAAAATTGTATGCCATAGTACCAATATTTTGCAATACCTTATACAGACTATAGTACTTGGGTTATAATTTGTTATCCTTCTTATATTGCTTGAGGGACATTTTTTTGTATGGTTGTAGTCGTAAAAATACATAGTCGCCTACATCAAAACTTCTTTCACTGTGATGTTGATCTTCCTGTTGTTTTATTAGATTCTACACCAAAGTGAGGTTATCATTTAAGAGTTGGAGAATTTTTTGTTGATGCTCAATGTGATATTCCACTGCTTGAACCTTAGAATTTTCTCTTAAATATGATGTGATGGATGGTGGATGATATCCATAAAGTGCCATAAATGGGGTCATTTTTGTTGTAGTATAGAAGGAAGTGTTATACCACCATTCAAATAGAGGTAACCACTTGACCCATTGTGTTTATTTATCAGATACAAAGCAATGAAGATATCCTTCCAAATATTTTTTCACTGTCTCATTTTTCCCGTCATATTAAGGATGATAATATGATCAATGATCTCATTGAGTACTAATACAAGAATATAATTCCATCCAAAAATTTCCATTGAAAATGGGATCTCTGTCACTTACAATAATCTTTAGGTTTCCATGTAGCTTTTGAATTGTTTCCATAAATGCAGTAGCAACTATACTGGCTTTAAAAGGATGAGATACTATGCATAAGTGTGCATACTAGCAAGTCTATCAACTACCACCATTATGACACCATTTACTTTAGGTTTGGGTAAAACTATGATAAAATCCATTGAGACCTCCTCCTAACTCTGGCTTGGAATGGCTAAAGGTTATAACAGACCCAGGGTCTTAATTGTCTCAACTTTATTTTGTTAGAAAACCAAACATTCTGCCCCAAACTTCTGAATATCAAATTTAAGGCCATCTCAAAAAAAAATATGTCTCGACCTTCTGGTAAGTTTTTAAAAATCCTGAGTACCCTCCTAAAGGGGAGGTGTGCAATTCCAAAATAATATTTTTCTTTAGTTGGAAATTCTTACAAATATATAAGTGATCTTTGTACCATAATGAATCATTTTTCCAGCTAGATGTTCATATGTATTGGGATCTTGTTGCAACATTTGAATGAGTTTCCACACCTCTTCTTCATTCTTTCATTCATCCCTTGCTTCGGTTATCCAATCAGGTTGGAGAATAGAAATGGCACAAATCAATGCTTTCAGATCCTCACCCTTTATTGAGAGTGCTTCCGCAACAACATTTTGCTTCCATTTTTTGTAGATGATTTCAAATTCATAACCCAACATCTTTGCGACCCACTTTTGATGTTATTTTGAAGATAATATTTGTTCCAAAAATTATTTAAGACTACCATGCTTTGTTTTTACCTTAAAGTTTCTTCCCATTAGGTAAGGTATCAAGTGCTTTAATGCATGTAGTATTGCCAACATTTCCTTTGCATAAATAGGTTTGTGTAAATAATTTCCTTTTATTAGACCACTTTCAAAAGAAATGGGTCTTCCTTATTTCATTAAAACAACATCAATTCCCTTTCCTGAGGCATTGCATTCCACAATAAATGATTTTGTGAAGCCTGGCATAGCTAAGACTAGTGCTTGGTAAATTTTATCTTTAAGATGTTCAAAGGCCTTAGTTGCTTTTGGAGTCCAAGAAAATGCATATTTCTTCAGTAACGTTGTTTGATGTGCTACTATTCTCCCATAATTCTTAGCAAAATTGTGATAATACCCTGTTAACTTGAGAAATACTCGAAGATGCTTTATGGCTGTGGGTATTTTCAATTCCTTAATGAATTTAATTTTTTTAGGATCTACCTTAACACCCTCATGAGATACTATATGACCCAAATATTCCACCTCCTATACTCCAAAGAAACATTTGGAAGTTTTTGCATATAATTGTTTCTCCTCCAATATTTTGAGCTCCCTATCAATGTGTTGAACATGATCCTTCCAAGACTTGTTGTAGATTATTTTATCATAAAAAAGTTCTAACAAAAATTTTCTAAGGAATGGTTTGAAAATATAATTCAACAAACCTTAAAATGTAGAAGGTGCATTAGTAAGGAAAAAATGCATGAAAAAAAATTCAGAATGACCCTCATGAGTTATGTGTTGTTTCCGGGATGTCTTTAGTCTTCATTCTAATTTTATGGTATCCTAAATGAAGATCTAACGTGTTGAATTAAATTTCTCCATGTAATTCATCAACCAATTCATCAATGACAAGAATACAAAATTTATCTTTAATAATGAGCTTGTTGAGCTCCCTATAATCTATACAAATATGACATGATCCATCCTTATTGTGCACCAGTACTACTAGAGATGAGACAAAACTTTGAATAGGTTAAATTATACCAACCTCTAGTATTTTTGTGACCATACATTCTATTTCACTCTTTTGGGCATAGGGATATATGTAAGGTTTGTTGTTTGGAGAAACACTTCCTGGAATTAAATGAATAACATGACCTTGATCACGAATAGGTGGTAGGCCTTTCGGAGTCTTAAATACCTTTGAATGATTTTCCAAGAATTTTTGGAGATATGGAGAAATAGATGATTTCGATGTTTGAACCTCTAGTGAGCATGATTGTGAAATTACGCCTCGTTTTTCTTTCTTCAGAATCTTCGTCATGACATTAGAGTCGATTATCTTTCTTGGTTTCCATGCGATACCCTTAAATTCAACTTCCTTTCCCTCCCAAAAAAATTCAAGAAAATTTCTTGAAAATTAAAAGCTATCATCCCCAAAGATTGTAACCATTGAACTCCTAGTAAAACATTAACCCTACCCATTGGAATGGAAATAATTTGACTATTCAATACGTATTCACCCATGGTTAGCTTGATATTATGGCACTTTCTAGAGAAATTTATAGTTCCTCCATTTGCAAACATCACTTGACACTCTAGTGTTTGATATAGGAATCAATTCAATACCTTGGATATCTTACAATGAATAAAATTATGGGTAATACTCGAATCAATTAGAACTATTACCTTTTTCTTCTTGATATATACTTATATCTTGAGAATTTGAGGAGTGGTAACTCTTGCCAATGCATTACAAGATATGGCCAGATTCATTTATTCTTTCCCTAGGGTTGGTTCTGTGAAAATTTATGAATCCTTATTACATAAATCCTACTACTAACTATTGATTTACTTCTCCTACTTGATTTATTACACAAGTTATTTTATCTGGCTATTAAAAAAAAACTTCAAATTAAACACAAATAGAAACCTACACGAATACAAATCATTTAATGAACATCACGCATATGTAAAAAATGACACAGATCTTTTGGACAAATTTCCCCAGAAAAACCCAATGCAGGAAAACCTGTACAACAACTCTAGAGGGTTTTATTACTATGCATAATCTGAACACAACATTCTGGGCACCATAAATGGTTTTCCCTAGATAGAAAATACACAGAAGTTGTACCTTATCACCTAGAGACATAAAATATGGCTGAATCACACCCTCAATCAGGAATTACAGATAACATGCCCTTTCCGGCCCACTGGAACCCCAACGCAGCTCTTCCTGCAACTGTGTCAACATCTCTAGCCCAACACAGCACAGGCTTCTCGTGTGTCACTCTGAAGGCCTTTGCGCTACCTCTACATCACCCATAAGGGTCTATGTCACCCTCTGCATCAAATTGGCTGGGTTGCGTCCCTCCTGTCAGTCTCTGCGCTGCCTTAGTACGATGTTGCCTCTGTGCTGTTGTATTCTCGGTCTTGGATCAAATTTTCCCTTGCTGATATCTTCCCCTCACTACACTTCAAAGTCACTTCGAATTCCTCAGCAAACCCCTCCATATAAATTCGATTTAGTTTTAGTGCATCCGCTGTGTGTATTCTCCAAGTGACCCCAAGCCTTTCCTTTATACTTTTTTTGATTGGAAAACCAGTGACTGTGATCTAATATCTAATCGATGACTAAGATTAAAAGAATGATTGATCCATGTCACTTAGAGTGTTTCATCAAATGTATAAATTAATTCACTTTAATTTTTTAATTTCCCTAAGTTAGACTTGGGGTCCCCATTAAAAAATTTCATTATTTGAATAACTTTTACACTAGATGGAATTTCTCCAAATTATTTTTGGGTCTTGGATATCTCGTGTGTTCCATCCCCTCCACAAAGTTTGAGAGCTAGATCACACCTGATGCTACCCCAAAATCTCAACACTCTCTCTTAGCGAGGAGTGTGCTCTAGCAGTACTTCCACACTAGAGCATATATCTGGCATCAGTCTGTGTGCTACTGATGCTTGGTCTGATGCCCTCCATCCACTGCGTTGTTACTTTTTGTACTACTACTCATGTCACTCTCACTGACATTGCCACATTTGTACTGCAGCTCCCTCTCAACTTGCTGCATCATGCTACCTATAGCACTGCCACTACCAACTGTTGCACTACAAATCAGTTGCTGAGAAGTATGCAACTGATGTAAAATCACCCAACAACTGACAAAAAAGTCATTCGGGTTTCATCTCATCACTACACTGTCTATTGCACTGCACTACGTAAGTATTGCCTCTGCAATGTTAAAGTCCCATCATCCTCTGTGTTGTTGATTCCATACTATCACTGCCTCTCCTCTACGTTGATCCAAACGTCAAAATCCTAGCACTGCCTCTGCTTCTCCATATCTTCTACAACCATTGCTCCAATCATCCTTCTACTCTCTTAAGGCTCCCGTAGCTCATATGTGATCCAAGATTTTGGACACCTCAAGGATCTCTCCACCATCTATAGCTACTCTACAGATGAGTATCACCCCACCTCTTCTCTCGAGGCACATGAGCACTCATGACCGTATCATCCTCACTACCATTGTCCCCTTTCATTGTTGCTACCTTAGAATCAGATGCTTCCTTATCCTTCCTGTTAGGACAAGTGTTGGAAAAGTGTCCAATTTCACCACACCTGAAGCAATAGACCTTGGAGAGGTCCTTCTTCTTCTTCCCTTGTTGCATATGCACCTTAGATGCAAGGGGTACATCTTCCTCCTCTTTTTTCACCTTGAATACTCTGTTATTGCTTTTCTTCTTGGTTATCCTCCTGATTTCCTCCTGATTGAGGATTTCCCACATATTCGCACAGGATGGTAGCACTGCTCTTCCCAAGACACTTTGGAAAAATGTCTCCCATTCATCAACGACTACATTCAGGGTAGTCCTCACCATAAGACCTTCATTAGGTGTGGCCCCCATGACAACAATCTAATCATGGACCGCCTTCAATATAATGAGGAAGGGGTCGATCTCTTCTCCCTTTAGCATATCAAATAATCGAAGCTGATCCTCAAGAAGCATCCTCCTCTGAAAGGAAGTACCCTAATACAATGTGGTCAAAGAAGTCCGCATTTCATGTGTTGTTTTTTTCTCAGCAATGTGTGGGACCACATGATCCTTGAATTCATCCATGATCAAGCACTTAGCCTTCACTTGAGCTTCCTCATACTTCTTCAATGGATCAACATCAATAGGAATAAAACCTACACTCTCGACGAGATGCTTGATATGATGCTCATCCAGTACTGACAGGATTCTGGCTCTCTAGTTGACAAATTTAGACATACTGTTCAACCTATCCTAATCTCTCAGTCCATGAGAAACCATCCCTGTTCAATCTGTCAAAACAAAAATTATTCTCCCTTCTACTGCTGCTATACTTAGCAAAAGACTGGATCTAGGCTTCTTGGCGAAAGAACCCCTTTAGAAAGCGTGATCCCTATGACAAATTATTTCCCTCCCAGAAATCCTTCACCAATTCTGATGAATCAATCCTCTATGATCACTCCTCTTGATAAAACTTAGATTCCTTGGCTAGAGAATTTATTGAGCGATTGTTCTCCTCCCGCTTTTTTCACCTTTTTTAGGCACTATTCTGCACCGACGGAACCTGTGCCACACCAGAAAATTATTAAGATCATAAAATACACCTCCGATCTCGAAAAACTACACAACAATTCCCCAAATCAGACTACATCACCCTCCCAGTGTTGCATTGCATACTGGCTCATCATCCCTCTCCTAGTTCTATATCAGACTCTCTGTGAGAAGATTAACTCTACGCCACCTCTCTGGAGCTGCGTAAACCTCTCCGTGAGAATACTAACTCTATGTCACCCTTGCATGATCTGTTATCCCTCTGGTGTTGTGTTGCCTTCTTCTGAACCCGTGTTGCTTCAACGGCCCTTCCTTCATCTAGTATCTTCAGTCGCTTTGTTGATGGATTATCTTGATCTGCAATGCTCTGATACCATGTGAAATTTTTTGAATCCTTATTGCATAAATCCTAGTGCTAACTATTGATTTACTTCTCCTACTTGATTTATTATAGAAGTTATTTTAACTGAATATTCAAAAAAAACTTCAAAGTAAACACAAATAGCAACCTACACAAATACAGATCATTTACTTAACATCACACACATGTAGCAAATGACACAAAGATTTTTCAGAAAAATGTCCCTAGAAAAACCCAATGCGAGAAAACCGATGCAAAAAATCTAGAGAGTTTTATTATTATGTTGAATCTGAATACAACATTCTGGGCACCAGAAATGGTTTTCTCTACAAAGAAAATACACGGAAGTTGTACCTTATCACTCAGAGACAGAAATGGTTTTCCTTATAGAGAAAATACATGGCAGCTGTACCTTATCACTTAGAGATAGAAAATATGGCTTAATCACACATTCAGTTGAGAATTACAGATAATAGGCCCTTTCTAGCCCACTGCAACCCTAGCGCAGCTCTTCCTGCAACTACGTCAGCCCCTCTAGCCTATCGTAGTCTCTACGTAGCACAGGCTACCCCTGTGTCACTCTGAAGGCCTCTGCGTTGCCTCTGCGCCACCCAGAAGGGTATTCCTCACACTCTGCATGGCCTCTATGTCAACTTGGCTGGGTTGCATCCATCATGCTACCCTCTGTGTTTCCTTGATACGATGTTTCCTCTCCTCTAACGTATTCTCGGCTTTGGATCAGATCACCCCTTGTCGATCTCTGCCCCTCACTGTACTACAAACTCACTTAGAATTCCTCAGCAAACCCTTCCCCAGAAATTTGACTTAGCTTCAATGCTTCCGTTGTGTGTGTATTCTCTAGCTGACCCCAATCCTTTCCTTTATAATTTTCTCGTTAGAAAACCAATGGTCGTGCTCCAATCTCTAATCGATGTCTAAGATTAAAATAATGCTTGATCCGCATCACCTAGAACATTTCATCACATGTGTAAATTAATTCACTTTAATTTTTAAATTTCCCTAAGTTAGACTTAGGGTCCCCATTAAAAAATTTAATTATTTGAATAAATTTTACACCAGATGGGATTTATCCAAATGCTTTCTGGGTCTTGGAGATCTCGTGTGTTCCAGCCCCTCCACAAAGTTTCGGAGCTAGATCAAACTTGATGCTACCCCAAAATCTCAACAAGTTCTTGGTGTATATCCTCCTTTTTTTATGTTTCTTGTTACTTTTCTTCCTTCTCTTCACAATCTATGTAGAATAATTTTTTCTCAGAACACTTATGACCTTTAATGTATTTTCTATCACAACTGTAACAAATCCCTTGTTCTCTTTTTATCTCCAATTGTTTTGGGGTCAACCTTGTAGGTTGTGGAACACTCAGTGCAACAACACTTCCATATTTATAATTGTGAGTGATGATACCAAATGTTATGCAACCAAATCACAAAATAGAAGAAAATATAGATCAATGACTTAAAAGTTATCCTCTTTGAAGGGGAAACCTCCTTTACATTACATAAATGAACAGTTATTGGATGATACAATTGATACTACCTCCTTGGTATATATAGGAATATAAGGGGTCGAGCCTACATGACAATAATAATGTAAGGGAACAATAATAACAATAACGAGAATACACTAGTACTATAGGGGGCTAACAAATTATTGCATTATGTTTAGTTAGAGTATATTAATGGATAGTTTGCATATTGGTTCGGTGGTAGAAATATTTTGTTTGGTGTGTTTAATGCATGGGGGCTTTAGTGGGTGAGAAATACTATACCATGTGCAGTCACATTGGGGGATATATATTGAGGAGAAAATGACATAACATATTGAGCATATATTAGGGGGTAACGGGTTTTTGTATTGAAAGGTATAAAAAAATGAGGTCAAAGTTAATGAAAAAAATTAAGGGGTATAAAAATGTTAATGAAGAAATGGATACCTAAAATATCTAGTGAAAGTAGGGGTTTTTTAAATTGGGAAGGCTCATATTGGTAGGGGTTTAATAATGTGGTTTTTAGAGTTATTTTCCAATATGTAGTCAAATTAGGGGTATTGTTTAGTATGCCATGAATATGTTAATGGTTCACTGAGTGAAACCCTCGTGCTTTAATTGTAGTAGAAGACAATACAATTCATGAAATTAATTTAAAATGAGGTTGATTGGCCCTATGGCACACTTCAAAATTTTTAAGTAATATGCTGATATTTTTTTTTTTGTTCCATATTGATAGATATTTTTTGCTTGTAATTAAAAAAAAAAAAAAATCCTTTTCCACCTATCATCTTAGAGCTTAAAAAGAAATGATGTTAATGTTAGGAGTCATTTAAAAAGGAGATGGACATTGATGCGAGAAGCTAATGAGAGAAGGGGATGGAAGGAATACATGATTATATTCTGTTTTGAAAGTGTTGCAAGCACCCAAATGTCTTCTAGGTTCATTAATTAACTTTTGAGATCAAACAAACCACAATCTTGATGAATTTCATCACATAACCTAGTCTATGAAACATGTAATGAAAAAAAATATTTAAATATTCATCTCCTTAAATTTATTATTATTATTAATCATGTTATTGAAATACCATAATCCTTTAATTATTCCTCCTTTTATTGATATAAGTAAGAAATTGAACCTTAAAAATTTCTAATCAAATGTATTCCTCCTTTTATTGATATAAGTAAGAAATTGAACCTTAAAAATTTCTAATCAAATGTATTCAAGAAAGGGATCTATGTCAATATTAGCCATGAACTGACATTTAATATAACATTTAGACATGTAAGGGAAAGTCAGATGCAAATGAATGTACTTCCAATACTTTTTATGCATTATAGTAGTCGTATGTTCATGAACCTTCAACAGAAAGGAGTTCAGTAGCACAGTCGGAGTGTTAATATTTTATTAAGTTGTAAATATACGAGAAATGGATAGACTTGCCATAAATGTTGGTCACACTTTGCAGTAGCCGCTGCAAAAGCAAGCTAATTTTTTTTAGGGAAAACCTATAATACAATTTTTTTAAAGGAAAACATATAAAACAATTAAAATATAAGTTCCTAGGAATAGACTTTTACTATATTTATATATACATAACAAAATATGGTCAAGTGAGGTATCACATTATGAAGCTTGTAATTATACGTTACTTTATTTTAGACTCTTCATTCTTTGTGTGTCAATCTCTTTAAAGGCTTTGAGTGGATGAATTCAATCTCTTTTCTGAGGTTTTGATGACTACCAACAAGATTAATGGGATGTGTTACGTAGGTTTAATATAATATATTTATATAATATTAAATATTAATTAATTATTGAAAAATATTATACTATTATGTTAATTATATTATTATAATTATTATTATATATATATGGCTTAGTTTTTTTTAGATAAACATATATCATTAAAGAAACTATAAATAATTTATAAATGATTTCATGAATGAATGCTTTGCAATTTCACCATTTGAATTAATTATTAATATTGTAATATAAAACTTAATATTATAATATTTAGAAATTAAATATTATATAATATGATTTCATTTTATATAAAAATTAATTATTTAATTTTAAGGTAGATGTTGATTTGTAATTATATTTATTTGTTTACATTATATGTATTGGTTTAAGTGTAGTTGTTAGTTTTTAATTTAACTTAAATAGATGGATTATGTGAATTTCTTTCAAAGTAACTATATTAATAATAATGCACATTTATTTCAGTGTATGTACAAAGTAATTATTAACTATGTTCATTGATTTTTGTGCTATATTAATCATAAACCTAAATCAGTATTAAATAGAAATGAATCATCCTAAATCTATCTTACAGAAATAAACAAAAATAAATAAATTCAATTAAAAAAAGGAACAAAAAATGGCAATGAGTGTCAACAACAAAGGGAGAAACAAAAACAATATCAACAAAGACAATCACAAAAAATGATAAGTGAAGAAACTAGAAAATATGAAAGAAAAAGTAAATGACAAAGAACATAATGGAAATGAGTGAAAGAAAAAGTTAATGACAAAGAACATATCAAAGAGTATATCGATAAAGAATGACACAACAAATGGAAACTCAAGTGACACACTGATAGAGGACATGACAACAAAGGAGCTTGAAGAATAGAGGAAATAAGAAGTTGATCAACAAAGACCATATTGACAAAGAAAACAATATCCAAACAAATCAAACATAGTACAATATGCAAAATAAAATCAGATGAAAATGAAATGATGTTTAAAATATATATATGCCTAAGCTCATCTTGTAACTTTTGCCAAAGTGAATATTTCACGTCAAAAATTTCAAATGTGTTGTGTTTTAAGGATTCATATATACATGACTGAAACCATTCTAGTTATGTCTTATCTTTGGATCCATCAAACATAGAAAATGATCAATTTCTAGATATGCAATTTTTTTCTCAAATTTTACATTAAAAAATATTTACACTCAAGAAATTTGATTTCTCTTAATACTTAATAGACCTAAAGATAATAATGAAAAAAAATTTACAGCTCAAGAAATTTGATTTCTCTTCATACTTGATAAATCTAAATTTAATATAAATTTAAAATAATATATTATAATTTTAATTATTTTATATTTATAAAAATTATATATATATATATATATATATATATATATATATATATATATATATATTAAATTAATATACATTTTGTTTAAATTTAAAAGGTATAATTATTTTCATTTATATATATAATCAATATTTGTTTTTCCCAAATCACATCAATGTGAATTTATTTGGTAAGAGAACGATATTATACCATACTTGAATATTATAGAAAAAGAAAAAATATATATATAAAAAGAAAAAACTCATAATAAAAATAAACAATAATTAAAAATCACTTTTATATATAAACATAGTAATATACAATAATATTTATTTTATATATAAACATAATAATATACAACAATATTTATTTAGAGATATATGAACATAATACTAGCAATTGCACCATTATCAAATGTTGCAAAAGAAATGCCGTAAGATTCTTAGTTGCTATCATGACTGCTTTGTTCAGGTAAACATTTCTAGAAATTTAACTATTGAGCTTTTTTTGTAATCACTTCTATTCAATTTTAAAAGTTCTAAAAATTCTTAACTTCGGATTTATCAAACAATACTATTTATCAAACAATATTATTATATTTTATTTAAAAGTTCTAAAAGAATCAATTTCTTATGTTAAAGTTTGAAGAATAGTAAACCCAATTGATGGAAGAACCCATCATAAGCATCTTAATATAACTTGTTCAAGAACAATGGTTATTTTCATTAATTTTTTCTAGAATAATGAAATTAATGGTTAAAATAAATTCATCATAGACATATGAAAAAAACATCTTACAATAGCTTGCTGAAAGACAATGGTCACTTTCATTAAATTTTTCTAGAATAATAAAAAGCTGTTGATTGGAAAATCCATCATGGACATATGAGAAGAACATCTTACTTAAAGACAATGATTTTTTAGGCTAAAATTGTGCAGAATAATAAAAGGATCTTCAAGAAGATAGAATGTCAGCTCCTCAAGCTTATCCATGGAAACAAACCCGAAAGCGCATTCAATTTAAGAGGATCCCATTTATAGAAGCTTACAGTTAGAACAAAATAGTGCATGATGCCTCTCATCCAACACATCGAAAATAGAATGCATTTCATAACATAAGCCTAGCCAACAAAAATCCTTGTTAGTTCAAGCTTCTGCAAAATGAAGGCATATGGGAGTGATTAATATTGTTTGGACATCCATAAATCTCATAGAAAATCTCTATTCATGCCCCCTAGATCCTAGAAGCTTGATTCATTGCACTATAGTTTTGTTCAGTCAACTTGACTACAATGTTTATTATATTAGCAAACACCCAACCTGCAAAAATTGGAAGGGTTTTCCTTAAGGACGATTATGCAACCAAAATTTCCTCCGTCTATGCAATCTCCTTTGTCAAATGGAGAATTGCAACATTGGTATTCTCATAAACAAAACCAGCAAACCAGCAACTTAACTGCAAGAAACTCCTCTTCCTCAAGTAAGAGACAAAAATTACATCTAAAAAATGAAACAAAAACCACGTCTCAAAAACAAAGCAACTGCACTATATTTTTGTTCATTCAACTTGACTACAATGTTTATTATATTAGCAAACACCCAACCTGCAAAAGTTGTAAGGCTTTTCCTTAAGGACGATTATGCAGCCAAAATTTCCTCCATCTATGCAATCTCCTTTGTCAAATGGAGAATTGCAGCATTGGTATTCTCATAAACCAAACCAACAAACCAGTAACTTAACTGTAAGAAAGTCCTCTTGATCAAGTAAGAGACAAAAATTACATCTAAAAAATGAAACAAAAACCACATCTCAAAAACAAAGCAACCAACCAAATTGGAATAAGTTCCTTTTGTTCAAAGTTAGAAACAAAATTCTTATCCAAATACCCTGAAAATTTACCCCTCAATGTTCACCTTCAAGTCATTACTAACTCCCATGTTTTATGATTGTAAAGAAGACCTTGTAGCCTCATCTGTTACAAAAAATGTTTCTCCATCTACAAAAGGAGCATTCTACATCTGCAAGTGATTTGATTTATCAAGATTGGCATCAATCACAGGGAGGGGCCTGAAAGAAGCTCATTCACCCTCACTGTACATTGATTTACATTGCAATTATTACCCTGGCCTACTCTTTAGCTAGATGTTGGACCATTTCTTGGTTGAAGTTCTGGCTTGGATGATATTGCTCATCTAGGGACCCAAATATTGATCGCAATTGTTAACAAAATGGACAAAATATATCACAAGTTGATGTTCTCTATCATTGGTTATCTCTTGAATAGACTGATCATCAACGTAATTATGAGAAAACAATGGCCATGTATCAAAATTGCGTCCATATATCAACCTCACATCATTATATGCCTTCATTCTCTTTTGCCTGAGTGAGAAATAAAAGCCAATCTTCATCTAAGATCATTCTGAATAATCCAAAGTCCTGAAGTAGTTCTGTAACAGAGGTTGGAGGGTGATCCAAGCAACTTCGAAGACCAAGTTAATCTCCTGACAGCTTCGTGGGTCCTGTAGCAGGTTCATGACCCTGAAGCAATACAGGTAATATAAGCAGAATATGACAGGACAGTTTGAGCATAGAACTCATATATCTTGAGGAGACCAGGTTTCATGTAGGGTTTAGCAATCGGTAGCATCTGAAATCTATGGCTATGGTATCATTTTAATTGTAAAATTGGTACTGTCTGTCACCAGAAAACGTGACCCATAGTGCATGTATCTCTAGTATTGTGCCAGATTGCTATATGAAATTGAAGAACAATATACTGTATTGTTATATTTATTGCAACTTTTGATTGGAGTTTAAATTCTAAATTGCTCTGTTTAGTTTATTATATCATTGAGAAGCTGATACTGTTCTTTGAAGAATGCATTATTTGCGTTGCTTTGGGAAATAATATTCTTCTGAAACCCTAGTATCCTAGAAACCCTAGTGAAATGTTATAACATCTTTTCAGCGAAAATAAAATAAAACATTTTTTTCTATTTGACTTAATCATATCTGCCTTTCTGATTGAGATTGAAATACACAACACACTCTAACAAAGTGTCCAAATTTTTTAAAACACATAATACTGGTCAAGTTGCTTCTGATAATCTGGCTGAAACACTATCATAGGGTTGGCACATTGTCTATCACCCTGGCTGCCAATAAATACCATGTATCCAATTCTAATACTTGCAAGGAATTCTCTCACCCTTCTTATAATACAAAGGATACTTGTAGACAACTCATCAAAAAGGAACACACCTCAAAATGGTCCACTTCTAAATTCTTCAATGTTTCGTTAGACACAACAGGTTAATGAATGTAAAAAAAAAACTTTCCTCAATAGCAGAGAGGAGTTTTACAGGTTGATATAGTCTATTACAACACATACCAGAGTATTGTTAAAGTGTGTAATATTTTGTTGTCTTTCATAGCGGTGAATGAGGTGAACTATAGATATCCGAGGATGGAACAAAATGAACCGTTAGAAGGGAAAACTTGTTTTCGATAATCCCCTTTTCTCCCCCACTCAGGGATCCAAAGGTAATATCTATGAACTGTTTGCAAGGTTTCGAGGTGGTGAACCTACTCCTGAAAAAAAAAGCACAATACCGGTCCAGGACAGTCCAGAAATGAAAGGAATCGAAGAATGGATAAAGGAATACATGCCACAATACAAGATTTCTTCACCTGGAGGCAATGAAGATGCAACTGCGGCTGAGAATGTAACAGAATTAGCCCAAAATGATGAATTGGATGGTAAAGGAGACAATAGAAGCAACCCATCTAGCATTGAACCAGCTGCAGCGCCCCATACAGAAGGACTGAAAACTGTGGAAACATATGATAAAATTGCCACTAATTATCTGAACTGGAAAGACACTCGGAGCCATTTTACAATCAGAAAACTTGGGTGTGCAATTTGCATAGCCTTACTAGTTATAGTCATCTCCCTTTCATTGCCCATAATTTCCACAGGAAGTTCCTTTACGACTAACTATAATGCCACCGAGAATCAACAAACCTGTTCAATTGGTTCAATTCAAACATTAGGAATGAAGTTAACGGATTTCAAAGAGTATTTCAAATCGTTTCAAGAACCCTCAGTGGCTACTATGAAGTCTATTTCCAGTGAGGTATACTCTACTCTTGCAGCAAGAAACCAGACTGTGCACACAAATCAAGAAACAAAGAATTCAGTGAGCTGCAGGGAATCGAACACTCGCCGGAAGAAAAAATGTACCAAAAACCGAAACCAAAGAAAAGGTTGCATAGAGGACCAAAGCAAAGAAATTACCTGAATCGCGTATGCAGCTTTCAATTCTTCGCCAGTTCTCGCCATTCTGGACCCGTTTTTGCAGCCTTTGCGAGTAATCCCCAACACAATACTGTCTATATCCCTTGTCCGAGGCCACCTTTCCCGCATCTTTGTTCTTCACTAAAAACGCAAATATTGTGAAGAAAAACAACAGGATTATGAGCAAGAACGTCACGAACAAGTAGATGCAAAGCAAGCACGAAATTCTGAAGCAAGCACCTATGAACCCGGACTAGAGAAACCAACATTATGAAAAGTCGAAGAATTACAACAGGCCCAGTCAAGAACTTCTCGCACTCTGTCCCATGCTTTGTCCCTAGCCACAGACTGGAACCCAAGATAGGAATAGACAGCAGAAATACAAGAAAATTCAAGAACCTGTTGCAACTGCCTCCGCTGTCCGCCCATTTGCGGCCAGTGTCAATTCCAGATGCATTTTTTCAAATCCTAAGAAACAAACCCCAGTTCTCAACAAAGACAGCACAAAAAATAAGAGTAAAGGTGAGAAATGAGACAATACAGATATATGAAAAAAAACTACTACCATTGATGCTTCGCCCTTTCCAGCAACAATGAGGCGCAGGAATTGTAACAGTTACATTTTCCAGCAGCAATGAGGCTCAGGTATTGTAACACTTATGCCTCTCTGAAATCTGCCTCTCTGAAATCTGAGAATGTCAGGTGAAGGGTCCCCCAATGCTTTACCTTTCACATTTTCTATTTTCATAACTGCATTGTAAACTAACTTTTCCATCTAGGGTTGAAAATGTTTTAATCGTCTAATATCCAATCTAAGGGTTTCACATTATAACACGATGCACATCAGGAAAGTTGTTTTCAAATAATAACGCCTTACGGCGTAAATATACAACAATATTTAAAGAAAAAAGAAAAAATGCATAGCAAAATTAAATTATAATTGAAAATCTCTTTTATATAAAAAAATTTACATAACAATATACAACATATTATACTTATTACAACATAACATATTATATTTATTAGTCTATATATTAAAAACATAAAATATTAAACTAATTATTATTATTTTAATTAATTTTCTTAACACCATTATTATTAATTAAAATATACAATCCTTAAATTAGATTATAAAACTTCAATCACTACACATTTCTTACACCGAAATATTCCAAACCATATCTTCTTAACCCATAATCTATGCACTGCCACAAAAATTGAGAAATTGTCCAAAAAAAAATATTTGAAACATTATCAATATACACCATTTCATTAAATTGCATCAAGTCATGATATTTTATTTTACATGAAATTACATTATATCAAGCTTTCAAACATATCAACATGTTTAGGTTGTAATATTGAAATATATAATATTTATTTTAAAATATAATTGGTAAATATATATAAATGGTATTAATATATATTTTATATATTTAATATTAATTAGTGTAATTATATGAATGAGATGGTTTGTAAAAGTTAATATATATTAAAATACTTATTTTATTATACATTTCAAATGACTAATTTTAAAAAAATCATAAAAATTAATTAATCTATAATTTTATTTAAAATATTATTATCAATTAAAAAAAATCATATATAATTTAAATATGTATATATAAATAAAAGATAAAAATATATAATATGAGTTAATATAATATTTTTCTCAATTTAATGTAGTTGAATCTTAATATTTGATTCTTATCATGATTAACAATATTTTATGTATATTCTTTTTTATTATTTTATTTGTTTATTACTTATTCTATTTAATTTGGTTTATTTTATAAAAATTAAAATTTATTTTTCTTTTAGATTTTTAATTATTATTATTATTATATATATATATATATATATATATATATATATATATATATATATATATATATATATATATATATATTTATTTATTTATTTAAGTTTTATTTTTATGGTATATTTATTTATTTATGTATTTATTTATTTTTATTTGTTTATTTTTCAAAGTATTAAAATAAAAAAATTTATTTTATTTTATTTTATTATATATATATATATATATATATATATATATATATATATATATATATATATTAAAAGAAATCATTAATATTGAATTATATTTAAAATAAAACCTCTATAATAAAATTTTATTGGTAATCATACATAATAAAATAAAGTTTTATTTGATGGAATTTTAAATTTAGTCAAACTAGTCGCTAGTTGGAGCTTTCCTATCTATTTAATCTGGTTTTTTGATTCAGATTTCTCATCTAGTCTTGATTCCTACATGTGATTTTCACCAAAAAAAAAATTCTTACACATTTTATGGATCACATAAGCAAAATTCCCAATATTTTTTAAAATAATTTAGAGAAATATCTTTACCATCTATTTAATAATTATTAAAAATAA
This sequence comes from Pinus albicaulis, assembly GCA_034641835.2. Lineage (NCBI taxonomy): Eukaryota > Viridiplantae > Streptophyta > Pinopsida > Pinales > Pinaceae > Pinus > Pinus albicaulis. The sequence continues at coordinate 267,562,718 of CM076584.1, forward strand.
AACTAAAATTCTAAAAAACTTATTCCAAAATAAATACACAATCAACCTAATTTCTATTAAAAAGATTATTAATTTATAACTTAAACAAAATAAAGCAAATTTTTATAACATTCCACCTACGAAACCTAATCCTCTTGACCAGTGTTCACAAGGTTTGGTTGTCCGTTGGGGCTGGTAAGCGATCATGGTACTCAACTGTATAATTAAAAAATTATTGATCAACTTACAAGTCATTATTTGGTTACGCACCCTAAATTATATGGTGTAAATTGTGGAATAAGTTTATGTAGAATGCACTCTTTTTCCGGCATGCTTCTCGTTGAAATGCAACCAGTAGGTGCATTCCTCCGTGAAATGGACTCTTTGGCGCAATTTCCATCAATCCTGGACGTTATTATATCTCTAACCTACTTTGACCTTTGTCAAGATGTGTGGCTTGCTGGATCAATAAAAAAAGAAGGCGGTTTTGCTTTAGCGAATTCAAGCTAAGTTTGCCCAAAAATATGCCTTTTGTCATAAATTTCAACAATCCCAGTGCAAATATGGGATGGCCAACTTTACAATGTAGACAACAAATTGGAATTTGGGCCTTTGCAGTTCTGTGAGCGCCTTTGCAGTTCTGTGAGCGTGCAGAACTGTGCTGAAGGATTCAACTGGGGAAGCACCATTTTCACTGGACTATAGCCAAGACGCTGTCGTGCAAGTGGAATACTTGGTTTAATGTCTACAGGTTGCGTTCATTTGCAGGGAGGAAAATTTGATTATTACTGAAGTAGCAATAGAGATTACATTATCCTAAAATATCTAAAAACTTTGTTGATCAGAGTTTCTGGAATCCTGTGTATTCAGTGGCAAAGACTTATGTTTTGGTGACCACTTAATCCATCTTTGGCAGAAAGCTTTTTCTCACTCTACTCTATGAGTGAAGTGTTCACCTTGGGTCTTTCCCACTAAATCAACATTGTATTCCTACCTTTGAAAACATACATGCCTCAATCCAAAAAATTACTTCATGATACACCTCACATTGCCAAAATTTACAAAAAAAAATGATTATAATTTACTACCAAATTATAATTTTATTTTAAATTATGAATATTATTAAATATATAAAAGAATTGATATATGAGTTGAACATATATAGACATTTCAAAAACATATAATTAGATTCTTAATCATGGAGATTCAACCATATTTATTGGACATTTAGCATGTAAATAAGCTTTGTTATAAGACTATTGGTCAATACCATATAACCAAAAAACCATAACTCATTTCATATGACACTTGTTCATATACCATTATTATTATTGTTAAATGGATCGTAAACACCCATAGGCTTCAACCCATGATAAGCACCAAAACAATACTTCATGATACATGTCACATTTCCAAGGTTACAAGGATAATAAAAATTAACCAAAGTATAACTTTATTATTATTATTATTATTAAAAAATGTAATATGGGTTAGACATATACACTTTTTTAAAAATTGCAACAAGATTCTTAACTTGTAAATAAAGTCTATTACAATGTCTATACCATATGACCAAAAAAACCATAACTCATTTCATATGGAAGTTTTTAATTAATCAATTTAATTAAAAGGGAATAACGGGCATAACTGTTTTTTAAATAAATCTCAACCTTCGGTTTGTGACTACTGTCAATATAAATCTATCTTAATCATGAATATACCAAGGGTCGAGGTGTAACATCCCCTTGTTCTATCCTTACTTATTGTAACATTGATAATTGTGACTGCAATACCAATGTGGGGTAAAACCACAACTAGCCAAACCTATGATTTAATATGTGACAATTATTAATTAAAATTAATCAATTAAAACAACCAATGGAAGGAAAACCTTAAGGATCCTTAGTTTGAGGAAACTTTCATGCTTGTGTAACTTGAAATCAAAGACCCATACCTTGCTTAATTAAATGTAGCAGTTTCTTGTAGCCGAGAGAAGCCATTGTCTGACAAGTTTATTGTGATGTGATTGGGGTTGAATTGAGCTGAGAGAACCACTGACAATCATTATGTGTTTGGAATAGGGTGGTGAAATGATAGGAAGTGACCATACCCCCTTTACTCTCACAAATGTAGGAGACAAACCTTCAAAAGACACGGCTAAAAGAGGTAAACTACAAAGGGGGAGAGAAAATTCTGGAGAAGAAAGAAAATGCTCTCTTTGAGCTCTGAAGGCATGCTCTTGAAGAAACACACAAAGAATAAGAAGGTGATTTTATCTCTCTCTCATAGAAATAAGAAACATGCATTGAGAAGGATACATACACCCTCATAGCGGAGGACACATAAGCTCTAGCACTATCTCTTACTCTTATTGGCTCAATTAGGGTTTTATATTCATTTGATAACCTTATTCTCTTTGGAGAATAGAGTGCATTCAAGGAATATTAGGAGAATTGTGAAGCTATAGAGCTTAACATGGAAATGTTGGAGCTGATTTTGGGCTTGTGTTTATTATCCTAGGTCATTATCCTTATGGTTGTGTCTAAAACCATTGAGCCCTTGTCTAAGCTTGTGTGGCATGTGTAAATCTTAAAGAATGAGTGAATGACTAGGTGCTTGTAGTTAGAATAATGAACCACTTAATGCATGTTAAGTGCTTGCTAACTAGTTGACAAAACACCTTCATCGATCCCTGAGTTAAACACTAGGTTCTTGCATTTATACTCACGGACAAATTAATATTGGATAAGTGCTTGCTATCTAGATAATGAACCACCTTCATAGTAGAATCAATCTATTGGTACTAAGCACACTTCCCTCTAAGATTTTGGTGAAACCACTGTTTTTGAAACTCAGAGAATGCGTAACTCTAATGCTTACTTCCAAAAGAGTAGTTCACGAACCACCTGAAAAATATATTCCATCTCTTGGGTGTTCGACCAAGAAATCAGTGTGAATTTCCCTATGCAAGCATCTCTTGAAAATTTGGATCCTACTAGGGGGTGGTCAATTCCAAGAGATATTTCACTGTAGTTAACATATGGTTGAGTGGAGAGTGGAATTCCCTCTGTCAATTGTTAGCTATTTCAAGTTATTTCGATAAGTAAAATGACTTGTATCTATTTGAACTATGGATGATGAAATTACCTAATATGTTATTGGCTAATTTATGGTTCAACACTAATCATGATAAGTTGTTGAATTCACTTTATTTTCATAGTGGAAAAATTGTCTTATATTTTTGTATGCTTATGTTGAACTTCAGGTACTATGTGATTTTTATTATCTTCATGAACTATAGGTTTTCTTATATGAATATGACTAGTTGTATGAGGTCACTCAGTTAGCCTATTTTTACAAGTTGTTTGAGTTATCTAAAGTGCTTATGGATTGGATAGATCACTGTCATACTTAAGACTATAGATTTTTTTCACGTGTTAAAGGGCCAAATCATGTATTGTGTGTTAAATGAGGATTCAACTAGTGTATATGGTTAGTTGGTTTAAGAATGATGGAATGATTATATGGTATATTTACACTTGTATAATGTTGTGATATCCTTATATTAATTAATCAAAGTTTGGTATGTACTTTCTTGTGGAATTTGACCTTTGGATCCTTTTCACTCTTTCATATGAGATTTAATATGTCTCATTCTGTATGAGATTTTGAGTAAATTATGTTTAGTTATCTTCTCCACAATACTAGGTAGTAATACAGGAAATATTATAGACCAGATGGGCCTCTTGATTTACTTTGTATCTAGGTCAAATACTTCTTCAATTCACAAGTGTTGTCAACATTTAGATTAATTCTTTACAAAAAATCACATATGGGGCAGATTTCCCCTTTCAAGAACGGATCACATCCGACATTCGACAATTTGGGGTTAATGAGGTCAAGTCCACTGTAAAATCTTGGATGGGAGCTAGGCCTAATCCCCATCAAGACAAAATTCCACCCATTATTTTTTTATTTGGATGTGGACAAGGATGACTCCATCAATGAAGGCTCGAATGGAAATGAAACCAAATTTCTTTGAAACTTGGTTGGATCTAGTGATTTCAGATACTGCGGTGGAAAAGAGTGCGCCCCCTTGTGACAAATCAGATGGGCACCAAGATGGATCGCCCTCAAGTAAATAGGTGGATCCGTAAATTTGATGGCATTAGAGGGTAAAACGATAATGCAGTTTCATAGCATTGGATCCGCCAAAAACCATACTGAACGTGGTAGTGTTTACTATATGACCGAATGAGAAAAGGGTGGGGCAGAAGTGGAACCTGAAGTGTCGGAATTATTTCCACCACCCATCGCTCATTGTCGATAAATTTGATGTTATCAATATATGTTGATGAGTGTGTCGAAAATGTTGATTGAACTAACCATGTTCCACTGTGAAACTTTATTTATCACCCACCTTCATGCTCATAGTTACACCTTCATTAGCAACTAGTCTCCATGTAGATAGTGAGTTTTCAAGGGAGTGCAAGAACCGCCAGCTGGTGCAGGAATCTTACTTGCAATCAACCATTCTAACACAATTATTAATACTTTTCTCATCAAATACTTTAGGAAAGAATAAATATTAATTTCAAAGATAATTTAAAGGTATAAAATCCATAAATAAATAATTAAGTCCATGACAAGCGTTAAATATGAAAATATAAAGAGAGTGCAGGAATGGGCACGATTCTTGAAATAGTGTAGGAATGAAGAGGTTCCAAGGTTAAAACAGAGGTCTTAGGTCATGTGTTTAGAGTAGGATAGAGGTTAAAAATGAAGCAATTTAGCCTACCAACATCCTCCCATCCCTATTTTTTTGTGTGTCCTCACACAACCTTTACCTGTTGTAGAAAAAAAAAACAAGGAAGCCTTCCTTCAATCCTCGACTTGTATGTTGATCCCTGCTTTCACTATCTTCATCTTCTTGCCTCACGCCTTCTTTAGTTTCTTGGTCACCTTCCTAAGACACTCGTAGCACTTTGATTCTCGGAATTTCCATATCTTTACTTTTCGTTTCTACTCTTTCACTACCTATGCTAGCTCTATATTTTTATGTTTTTACATTGTCCCTTACTCTTTGATGGTTTCACTTAATATCTAACTGCTTAGGTGGAGGGTGGAGTTTTCTTCTCCCAATTCTTGTGGTGCAGGAATTTTCTCAGCATTTTAGTCTAAACATGTGTCGACCTCATCAGGGTCAAGATTACCCTGGCTACCAATTTCTTGCATTTCTATATCATCAATGGTTTCAGTACCCTGCACTTCAATGTCACCAAGAGTCTAAGTACCCTGCACTTGAATATCACCAAGGGTCTCCGTATCCTGAACTTCAATATAATCAAGGGTCTTAGTACCCTGCACTTCAAAATTATCGAGGGTTTCAGTACCCTGCACTTCAAAATTACTGAGGGTTTCAATACCCTACACTTCAACGTCCATTTGACCCACTGTCGGGTCTTTGCCTGAACTTGCACTGGGTGTTGGCACCGTTTTCCTTTTCTTAACCTTTCTAAGGAACACCGAAAAGGATGTGTCGTCTTATTCCTTCACATAGCCTTCATTGACCATTGTGTGAGCCGCAACCTCAACAAGGAGCGAAAGGTTGTTGTCACCTGGTGAAGTAGGTGGTTAATCGTCCAATTGTATCATAGAGTTCAACTGAACGTGACCCTCGTTTGAAGAGGCAATCCTCTTCTTGGACAAACTTTAGGTTGTTCCTTTTGATATGGACGGGGTTTCAACGACATGTCTCTTCTCCTCTCTCTACACTAACTTCTCTTTGCTATTAGTCTTCGTAGGGCACAGGGTTAGGGTTTCAGGCTTTCCTTTCTTTCTTACAATCTTCTTGTTTGATGATTTCACTGTGCCTTGTTCTTGAATTCCTTCAAAAATCCTTCCTAGGTTATATTATTTTCCTCTAACTCCTTTTTAATTAAAATTGCGATCAACCCATGATGGTATAATTTACATGAATTTGGCTCATCTTACCTTTATAAATGCCTTTCAATATATTCTCTAAGCTTTGTAGTAGATAATAGGGAAATTTGATAAGCTTACCTGACTCGAAATGTAGCAGCAGTCGTATATGGTACAGAAAGGTCAGTGAAATAACGACCCTCACAAGTGAGGAATTTCTGCAATATGTACAACAAGTCCTTCCATTTACCTAGCATGGTGTTATGCTTTAGTGCTTTCTTCCAGTCTACCTTTTGTTTCCTGTCAACCACGAATCGACCCCACAATTTCTTCTCAAGTGTTTCCTTTTTAAACCAATGCTCCCCTAATGCTGCTAAGACCATGGCTTGTGATATGGACTCCTCCATGACTTCAAATTCCATCAAAACCACCTTGGATCGGCTCCCATCAAAATTACAAGCGAATTATAGCGCCATAGTTGAGTCAAATCCATCAAATTTTAGCAGAAACAGGAGGAATCCAGATTACCGTAATATTGCACGATTGTTCTAGTACTCGGTCTTTTCTCTATCTCCTTTACAGACCAAGGTTTGATCCTCACAGGTGCCATCCTCCATTTAAATTCACTCAATATCTGTCTAAAACTTTAAAAGGATCTCAGAGGAAGAATTCAAAGGCTTTGTCAAAAAAAATTTGTGATAGTCGAGCTATCCATCCACCGCTATATCGGAAACCTTCCAATGGTCACACTCCATCATTAAAATGAAAACCTTGGGACGGACGTGATATGGATTGGTTCAAGTGCAAGTATAAATTATCATTGGACAAGGGAAACAATTATGGTGGTGATTCAATGTAACATTCATAAGAGGTGTGGTATGAGGTCAGGTCATCATTAACAGGTGATAAGATTTTTTTTAAAAGAGGTAAGTATTGGATTACGGGTGAATTGTACACATCCCACAATCACTTCATGATTTCACACAAGTTGCACACGGTACTTATTAAAAATTAATATTTCAGAACCTAAATATCTTTGTACTTAAAATATTTCTCTCCTAATTTATTAAATGATAAAACAAAGTTTAACCATAATACAAATTATTGAATGCCATAGAATAAAGGTGGTTCATTCATTCTTCTTACACAAAACTTTCATAAAATTAATTTTTTCAACCACGCATTCTTGCACCAAGTATTCATGCAATATATCAATTTTTTTGCACTAAAGACCATTGTTCCCGCACCAGAACATGTGTTTTCATATTCAGGCGCGCTCAGAAGTGCAGATTCCTCCACTTGAACAATCCTTCACTGAACATGCCTGCATTGAACACATACTTCTGCACTAGGGATATTTTTAGCATATTTGAAGAGAGAAAGGGAACAAAAAGTTATGATAAAATATAATTCATAGGCTGGATTTGAAATATTTGTTGAATATACAAAAGAGGTTTTATTCACTAGTATTTGGTATTAATGTATGCTTTTCAATTTGACTTGCGAGTTCACATTAGATCCTGCAATCTGATCCATGAGGGAGAAAAGAAGTGGGAAAAGTGTAAATTTCAGAATGGGAAGGAAATTATGACAGGGAATTCAAGAGTGAAACCACCAAGAGGGACATATCGAGAAAGAGATTTGGGAAAAAATTTGAGGGGAAAATTATCTGAATTTGGATTGTATTTGTTACGCTATGCAAAGTATCCAAACATATATAATTTTATGTGAAAATGGTTCTCCGTAAATTGCAGGTTAAACAAATATTTTTGGCTTTGTTATTCAAGTTTCTGTGTGAGGATTGATTATGTAATTTTACTGTTTAATATATAACAGTAGCACTAAATATAAAATAAACTCACAAACACATTACTCAACTATTTTTTGAGCATTTCACCCCTCCTTGGCTACATCTGCTGGTCCAAGCCTCCCAAATGGCATGTCCCTCTTTTATTAATTTTCTCAAAATGAAATTACAAGTTAACATATGCATAAATAGGAAAATATGAATCTAAATTCAGTTTCAAAAGATATGAAATAGCTAAAAATTCCTTTTCATTTACACTAAACAGTGAAATATTACCCAATACAATGCCTTCTCCACGATGGCCCTAATGGTTGCCCAAAACTTCACATCATCTTTTCGAGATCTAGAAGTTCTCAAAATGTTCTGAAACCACTTCCATTGGTTCCAAAATGTCTAAAATAGCCAATATAGACTATTCATTCAACAGAAATGGCCTCTGGATGCTCCGGTTTCGCCTTAATCACCTATCGGCACCCCTTGGCACTAGGGTCAACGAAAACCTCTCTGCTAAGTTTTCAACCTCTAAAAGCCTTCAACACTTGCTGAAACATCTATCATTAGATTCATAATAATTTTTTCAGTCATGAATGACCACTGGTTCACTGCATATGGTCTCAAGCAGCTCTGGCTAAGCCCTGCATTGCTGCTTGAAAAAGTTGGCACTAATGGCCCCTGGAACTTTAATGAAGATTTTCGGCCTTCAAATGTTCTCTATAGGCTCTTCAAACCATCTCATCAGATTTAGAACATCTGAATTATCCAATTTAGACTATTAGAACTCTGGAAAAGGACTCTAGCTCCCCTGGCTAGGCCTCAAACTGAATTTGTCTCATGGTGGCCCTAATTGCTCCTTCATCTTCCCTGAAGCAAAATCTATTGAAGATGACCTCTGTTTGACCTCAAACCTATTCCAAACTTCTCAAAAAGCCGAAGAGACCCAAAATTGACTAAAATTTCATCCAATTTGGTTCAATATTGAGATGTTATGGCAAAAATCATATTTTCCCTATATCCCTAAATAAACTCCACCAAATGTGGAGCAACTGCTAGACAACACTCCAAAATAGTGGATTCCCCAAAAATTTTGGAGGCGCTCCAAACTGGGTGATAATGGATAAGGCTAGCATTAAATTTTTAAGGGCACGTTCACATGCAAATATTCCACTGACCGTTAACCGTTCAACTGTCCGCCCTTCAAAACCGCGTGGTTAGAAACACAGTTACATAAGCGGATAGATTTTAACTACTGGGAGCTAAGCCCTCTGGTTGCGAGCTCCTGGTTATATGGGGTCAAGGATAGCCCTTTTACTTTTCTGCCCAATTCAAATTCAAACATCAAATAGCGATGAACACCGTAGGTTGTTAAGAACTAAAGTGCAGCTCGCCCGGTCGAGCCTGTGGGCTGGCAGCTGTTCAACCCAAGGTCGACTCTTGTGACTTGCAACAAAATTTTTTAATGCAAAACCACTCCAGCTTGGGGCCACGTGGCGGCCTCCGGGCCTGCCACGTGCAGCCCATGATAGGCCTAAAAACTCAAAAGTTAGCCAATCATCCAATAGTGCCTTGCCACTTGTCAACTTTTGATAAGCCCGAACATAATATTCTAGGGAATATTCCAAGTAATATTCTTTGGAATATTCTTTTTTAAATTTTTCCAAATTTAAAAAGTCAAACTTGGTCAACTGAAAAATGGAGTTTACTAGGGACTTCAAACCTCAATAACTTTTTCATATGACCTCGGTTTTGAGAACCGTTCACGGCGCTAGAATCACATCGATGAGACCTTTCTAGTCATTCAGATTGCAAGTGATTTTGAACACTTTCATTTTTGAGCAATTTTCATAACTTGGAAATGAGCTCTTGATCACCCCTCCCAAATGAGAAGATTTTGGACCCCAAAAGCTCTCTGAACTACTAAAACTGATCTGTACAACAAATAAGAATATTATGCCCTCTTCTCTTCAGCCTCCAAACACTTGCCTTGCATGGCTAGTGAATTTGAACCAAAACTAGAAAGAAATTCACACTTCCCTTCCTCGATGCTTGTTCTTCTGTCAAGAGATGTCTTTCTTGCACTCTCTCAGAAAATTTCTGGCGAGAAATTTGCAGAAGGTATCTGAACATCACTGCCTTAATCAATGATCCAAGGTGACTCAAACGAACGAGATATCACGGAATAAAATACATATATACAACTGAAATTTGCATATGTACAAAATGAGTATGTCTTACTGTACCAAGAAGTCCATACACTTCTTACCAAGCCACCTCCATGGCGACTTTTGCTGCTACAACTCTTCCTCATGTGAATCTTCCATTTTCACATCAATAATGGAATCCGTAGTTCCACTAGCACCAATCTTCCTGTCCTCTTGCTGCATGTGCTTTGGACGACTAGTTGGATGCAAAATCCAACAATGAGAGACATCATGTCCCTTCTTTTGGAAATATGTGTAAAAATTATGCACCTTCTTTGAAATTTGTCTTTGCCTCATCTGCTTCCTGTATGCTTTCTTCCTCATCCAGCGTCTCGAAACAACATGGTTAAATCCACCACAATATGTACAACATATTTTTATTCCATTTAAGCATGTAAAATTATCATGCTTTGCAAAAACACAATCAAATTGATCATGAGAAGATTTATACCTCTTGCATTGCTTTAAATGTTCATCCTTTTTGTCTTCATGAGAAGATGAACTAGAAGAGGCTACAACTTTCATTTACAGACTAGCATCACCATTTTTGTCTTGAAAACTGTATGAAATTGCATGCTCGCTATAAGCTACATGTTTACCATCTTCTTGCTGCATCAAATGATTAAAGCAATGGCAATCATCTTTGAAACAAATTTGACATATTTGCATCTTAGAAATTGAAATAAAGGTTCTCTTTAAATTAGCCTCACACGCTTTCATGTTTTTGGAGTCTTCACCATTAAACTGCACATAACCAAGACCAAGATTCTTGGGTCATTCCTCAACTGAAATGGGATCAACCATGCCTTGTGCATGCTTGCCTAATCCTTTGCCTTCGTAGCCCATTTTAATCATTAATTTGCACCCTATTCCCTTTTTATGTTTTTCAAAAGAACCAACACATCTTTCTAATGAGGAAATTGAAGACAAGTTAGAATGGATTACCTTTTCCTCATGCATTTTCTTGGTCAAAGCATCTTGTGCTTGATGGAGCTGTCTCTCCATATCATGAAATATTTGAAGAATTTATTCCTTATCTTCCTTCATGGCAAACAACTATTCACGAAGTTCAGTACTTTCTCTTTTATCCTCAAACAAAATCTGTACCATGTCCTTCAATATAATAAAGTCACACTTCATATCATCATTGAAGAATCTGGTGAAGGAGGAAACTTCACTTGTAGAAGTTGTCATTATGATTTCAATGAACAAATTAACTTCAATAAAGTTCTCAAAGATTTCAAAATAAATGACAAGCTTTTTTCAAACCAAATGGATTTAAATACCAACTCTTATAAAAGCATCCAAACAACAAAAAAACTCCAAAAGCTTCTTAACAAACAATCGTCAATAGGGTTTTTTTCCAAGGGTGACTTTAAGGTAATTTTGGGTAAGGAATATGCCTTAAACTCTTTCTTCCTTTTTGTTCTCTCCAAGTCTTAGCTAATCAGTAGCTATCCCCAAATCTCAAGAAAACTCAAACAACATTCAGTTTGAAAATAGTAAAACATTCAATCTCTTACACTATTTAAACACCTTTCAAGCTTAAAAAACCTACAACAAATGCTGCCCCAAAATGGCTCTTAAACAAATCCTTTTGCACAAGAACAATACAGAGAGAAACACTAGCTCTCCTTATGCTCAAAACCAGATATTTGATACCAACTTGATCTAAATTTGGATTGTATTTGTTACGCTATGCAAAGTATCCAAACAGATATAATTTTGTGTGAAAATGGTTCTCCTTAAATTGCAGGTTAAACAAATCTTTCTGGCTTTGTTATTCAAGTTTATGTGTGAGGATTGATTATGTAATTTTATTGTTTAGTATATAAAAGAAGCACCAAATAGAAAATAAACTCAAAAACACATTACTCAGTTATTTGTTGAGTAGTTCACCCCCCCTCGGCTATGTTTGCTGGTCCAAGCCTCCCAAATGGCATGTCCCTCTTGTATTAATTTGCTCAAAATGAAATTACAAGTTAACATATTCCTCAATAGGAAAATCTGATTGTAAATTCAGTTTCAAAAGATATTAAATAGCTAAAAATGGCTTTTCATTTACACTAAACAGTGAAATATTACCCAATACAGTGCCTTCTCCACAATGGCCCTGATGGCTACCCAAAACTTCAAATCCACATTTTGAGCTCTAGAAGATCTCAAAATGTTCTGAAACCATTTCCATTGGTTCAAAAATGTCTTAAATATCCAATATACATTATTCATTCATTAGAAATGGCCTCTGATTGCTCCGATTTCGCCTCAATCACCTACTGGCACCCCTGGCACTAGGGTCAATGAAAACATCTCTACTGATTTTTCAACATCTAGAAGTCCTCAACACTTGCTGAAACCTCTATCATTAGATTCATAATAATTTTTTCATTCAATAATGACCACTGGTTCACTGCATATGGTCTCAAGCAGCTCTGGCTAAGCCCTGCACTGCTATTGGAAAAAGTTGGCACTAATGGACCCTGGAACTTTACTGAAGCTTTCTAGCCTTCAAAAGTTCTCTATAGGCTCTACAAAACATATCATCAGATTAAAAACATCTGAATTATCCAATTTATACTACTGGAACTCTGGAAAATGACTCTAGCTCCCTTGGCTAGGCCTCAAACTAAATTTGTCTCATGGTGGCCCTGATGGCTCCTTCATTTTCCCTGAAGAAAATGCTATTGAATATGACCTCTGTTTGACCTAAAACCTTTTCTAAACTGCTAAGAAGGTTGAAGAGACCCAAAATTGATTAAAATTTCATCCAATTTGGTTCAATATTGAGGGATTTATGGCAAAACCCAAAATTTCCCAATATCCCTAAACAAACTCCACCAAATGTGGAGTAACTGCTAGATAGCACTCCAAAATAGTGGATTCCCATAAAATGTTGAAGGTGCTCCAAACTGGGCGATAATGGATAAGGCTAGCATTAAATGTTTAAGGGCACGTTCACATCCGAATATTCCGCTGACCGTTAACCATTCAACTTTTTTCCCTTCAAAACTGCACGGTTAGAAACATGGTTACATAGGCGGATAGATTTTAACCGTCAGGAGCTAAGCCCTCTAGTCTCAAGCTCCTGGTTATATGGGGTCGGGGCTAGCCCTTTTACTTTTCCGCCCAATTCAAATTTAAACATCAAATAGTGATGAACACCATAGGTTGTTAAGAATAAAGTGCAGCCCGTCCGGTCGGGCCTGTGGGCTGGCAACCGGTCGAGCCAGGGTCGAATCCTGTGACTTGCAACAAAATTTTGTAAGGCCAAACCACTCTGGCCTGGGGTCATGTGGCAGCCTCCGGGCCTGCCATGTGGCAGCCCATGATAGGCCTAAAAACTCAAAAGTCAACCAATCATCCAATAGTGCCTTGCCACTTGTCAACTTCTGATAAGCTCGAATGGAATATTCCAGGGAATATTCTTTGGAATATTCTTTTTAAAATTTTTCCAAAGTTAAAAAGTCAAACTTGGTCAACTGAAAAATGGAGTTTATTGGAGACTTCAAACCTCAATAACTTTTGCATACTACCTCGGTTTTGAGAACCGTTTGAGGCGCCAGAATCGCAGCTATGAGACCTTTCTGGTCGTTTAGATTGCAAGTGATTTTTAATGTTTTAATTTTTGAGCAATTTTCATAACTTGGAAATGAGCTCCTGATCAGAAAAAGAGGGAAAGACGAAATATGATAGGGAAAGTTATTTTTGAATAAAGGGGTGGTAAATTATGGGATCAAAAGAAGAAAAATAGAGGGAAATTTACAAAATGGGAATAGAATAAGGTCAAGATTTTACCTCAGAAATCTGCTTGAATAGTGTTGAATCCAAAATAAGTGCAACAGGAATTGAGCGTTGCTTGCATTAAAAAATTTTTGTCTGTTGTCCCAAACTTGGATAAGTGCTCGGTTCCTACACTTAAAACCTGATTTTTCTTGGTGATAGTTAGCACATATAAATATCAAGCAACATTCCCATTTTATTGAAATTCGATCTTCCTGCCGACATGCTGGTTTTCAAGTTGATCCATCTGTGATTATGTTAGTAAACTGATTTTCATGATCACAAGAAAATATTTTTCTTCATATTTTTCTTTTTATTTTTGTTTTTAGTTGTTGTAATTTTTTTTTCTTTTTAATTTCAGGAAAAGAAAGGATCAAGTTTGTAATAGGTTAGCACAACCACCTACCATATCTTCATTAGATTGTTTTTGTACTTGCTGCATAAAATATTCCTTTGTGAGCGGCTAAAAATATACCTTAAGTCTATGCCCATTCACAAGGAATATTGAATCTCACCCATCAATAGTTTTGATTTCTACCACTCCATTCTCAAAAATTTTAACCACTTCATAAGGTCCCATCTAGCATGTGTGGAATTTCCCTTTGAAATGTTTAAATCTGGAATCATAAAGGAGTACCCAATCACCTGGTTGGAATTTATTTTTCTTGATAGACTTATCATGCCACTTCTTGCGTAGTTGTTGAACCAATATATTATGTTGAACAACATCCCTTCTAAACCCAGATAACTCATTCAACTATAGTACACGTTGTTTTTGTGCCTCTGAGAGATCTAGTCCCAACTAAAATGCAGTCTAGAAGGTCTTGACCTAGAATTATATCAGCAAAAGGACTTCTTTCTCATATACCAGCTCATATGGTGTGTGTCCCGTGCTATTCCTCCAAGTGGTTCAATATGCCCAGAAGGCTTCCTGCAATTTGCTAGCCCAATCCTTCCTATGCATGTTCATTTTTTGATGATCATGGACTCGATTACCTTATTTTTAGATTCCACCTAGCCATTTTCTTGCGGGTAATACAGTGTAGATTTCATGTGCCGAATTTTGTATTGATCCATCACACCCTGTACCAGATTAGAAATAAATTTCATCCCATTGTGAGAAACAATATCTCTAGGCACACCAAATCTAGTAAATATTTCAGAATAAAACATCTACAACAACTCTTTCAGAAGCAAAATAAACAACTTTAGTTTCTACCCCTTTTGTAACAAAATCTCTACAAACCAATATATGTTTTTTTATTTAAAGATGTCAAATTTATGGGTCCAACAAAATCAATAGCCCATTTTTCAAAGGGCTCAATAATAACCTGAGGACATAAAGGAATTACATTGGCTTAGTTTGGTTGGCCCATTCGTTGAAAGCTATCACATCTCTTGACATATTGTTTGGAATCTGTAAACAAAGAAGGCCAAAAATAGTCATCTCATAAAATATTGTATGCGGTTCTCTTATCAGCAAAATTGCCTCCACAAGGTTTTTCATGAGAAGATTTCAAGATTTAAAACACTTATTCCTCTCTTACACATCTACGGATAATAAGATCTGGTCCGATGTAAAAGAGGTCTCCTTGAACCCAAGAATATGCAACACCTTTCTGTATGATATTCTACTTTTCACAAGTGGAGAAGTGAGGTGGTGCTTTTCTGATGACTAAATAATTGAATATGTCAGCAAACCACGAGGATTTTGTTGACGCAGCAAAAATATGTTCATCGGGGAAATCATCATCAACAGGATTTACTTCACCAAGATCATTTAATCTAGAAAGATAATCAACAACAACATTGGATTTTCCTGGTCTATCAACAATAGTAACATTAAATTACTAAAGAAAAAGTAACCACCTAGTCACTCTACTGCTAGTCAATGGTTTATTCATGAAATATCTTATTGCAGAATGATCAGTATGCAGACTTCGTATCCTGTCATGTAGTGTCTGAATTTATTAATAGAAAACATCAGAGCTAAAAACTCTTTCTCAGTCACCATATAATTCAATTTAGTGGGTGACAATTTTTTACTAATGAAGTAGATAGCATAGCACTGTTTGTTCTCTTCTTGTCCTAAAGTTGCGCAAGTGGAAGTATCTGAGGCATCAGAGGAAATATGAAATGGAAGGGACCAATTAGGTCCTCTCAAAATTGGTGCATCTACTAATTTTTCCTTTAATGTCTCGAAATACCATTGGAAAGATGTGGACCAAGAAAACTCACTATCCTTAGCCTATAATCGAAAAAGGGTGGTACATATCCTATAAAAGTTCTCAATGAATCCCCTGTAGTATCCCACATGTCCCAGGAATCCTCTCACTTCCCTTTGTGTTTTGGGTGCAAGAATACACAAAAAAACCTCTATCTTAGCTGGGTCAACCTGGATACCTTTGTCAGAAATGAGATGGCCAATAACTACTCCTGCTTTGCACATTAATCTACACTTTTTGTCACTCAAGGCAAGTTGAGCTTCTTGGAAATGAGAAAGCACTTTTTCTATATTTTTGAGGGCTTCAGGAAATGAATCACCAAATACCGAAAATTAATCCATATAGATTTCTACTCACTCAAGGTCAGTAAAAATGGCCAGCATTGCCCTTTGAAAGGTGTTTGGGGCATTACATAGCCCAAAGGGAAGCACTCGGTATGAAAATGTCCCCCATGGGCATGTAAAGGTGGTTTTATCTTGATCCTTAGGTACGATCTATATCTGGTTATAACTTCTAAATCCATCTAAAAAATAAAATTAATTTTTACCATCAAGGGTATCAAGGACCTGATCGATGAAAGAAAGGGAAAATTAATCCTTAAGAGTGGCTTTGTTAAATTCTTTATAATCAACGCAAATGTGCCATCTCCCATCTTTCTTTGGTACTAACACCAATGGAGAGACCCACTGGCTATTGGATATAGGATAAATAAAATCAACATCTAAGAGTTTTTGTAATTCTTCCATCACATCTTCTCTTAGAGTTGGTTTCATGTGTCTCCGGGGTTGTCAGACAAGTGGTTCTCCCTCCTAAATATAAATTTGATGAGTGCAAGTTTCAGGAGGGATGACTTCCATGTCCTCATATCCCCATACAAAGCAAACAAGATGGTTTTTCAACAAATTTACAAGCTTCTCTTGTTGGGATGCATATAGGTCTAAGCTAATATGTAAAGAATTTCCTGGACTAATCTCAACAAGAGTGGTTTTGGGTTTGAGAGTACAAAGAGATGTTGCTAGAGACTGTGGTGGGGAAGGTTGGTAATCATGACTTTCTTGAAAATCCAGACTAAAGATTTGACATAATGACTCAAAATTTGGCATTGTATCTAGATTATTCAAGAAGTCTCGTATCTCACCCTCCTAAGTTGACTCAATATAATGATGTATCATTGAAACTAACTGAGTTTCCTCGTTACTATGGTAATCCAACCATAAAGTATCTCAAAGCTCCTAGGTAGATCTAGCAAGTGGATATAACGTGAATTTCTTCCTAGAATCTTCATGGGAAATATACATGTCACCAGAACGACATCTAATGTAAGCATCAACCGTAGCAAGCCAAGGTTGTACCAAGATAAAGGGATGTCCTCCCATAGGATTCTTTGGCTATATCACAATGAAGTATGCGGGATATTCCTAAGAATCTATCAAAACAACCACATCGCCCAATACTCCCTCTGGCTTGATTTTAGATCTATCTGCCAATTCAAGCACAATAGGAGTAGGAAGAATGTGGAGCAACCCAAGTTGATCCATGGTTTTCTTGGTCATAACATTAATGGCTTCCCCTAGGTCTATAAGCACATTGGAGACAAGGACATCACCTATCTGAAAAGAGATAACAGGGTTTCCAAGGTCGGTATACTTTTCCATTTGCACATTGTATGTCATTAACTTTGTTGCTCTCCAACAAATTGAATGGTTTGAGGTTATACTATTTTCCCTCCCAAATTCTTGAGGCAGAGTTCCCTAATTATTTTTGTACATATGGGGATCTCTTTAATAGCTTGGAGAAAAGGGACCTTTATGAAAATATTCCTAAGCTCAGAAGCCAGACTAGACTCAGGAACGATGTCATTCCTCTCCATAAATAGCCTCTCTGGATTGGGAGGCCAGTTTGAAGAGGATGGAAAAGGATCTGAAGGTATGAGGATGGGATGAATGGTGGGATCTCTCCCAGAATGTTCAAGAGTTTCCTCCTCACCTTTCTCTTAGATAATCACCATGGGCTGGTTTTGTTTTTCTGATGTTACTACCTTCCCTGATCTCAGTTGAAGATCATTGGCTCTAACTGAAATATATTGATAATTGGGTGGAAGAATTAGTTTAATAGAATGGATAATTTGTACCGATTTATTATTGGGATTTGGTATGGTTTGAGAAAGAATTTGAGGAGGTCAGAACGGTGGAGGTAAAGGTAATGGTGGTATTAGCAGACTTAGCTGGGGAAATTATGGTTGCGACAATGGGTAAGGTGCACATGTTGGTGGATATGATTTAAAGGGTGTGAGATAGTAATTATGTGAATGGTTTGGCCCTCTCCAGCCTTGTTGCCAATATTGGGAGGGTTGTCCAATACTGAAAGTGGTTCCCATGCTGCCATGATTGAGATTGATTTGTGTTATGATAGGAATATGGTTGTGCATTATAACCAAAAAAAAGTGGAGGAACTTCAGGAGCCATACCAACACCTACCTAAGGCCAATTTATCCATGCTCCCATAGCATGCAATGACTCAAGTTTAGGCTACCCTCCTTCGAATACTTCTTTCAATCCAGGTATGGAGGGGCATTTTTCGATGGCATGGTTCTTTGCACAAATCACACATTTATTAGTTTTTGTTGAAATTTTAAAGAGTCTATTTGTTTGCTAATAGTATTGATTATTTCAATTTTCATATTTTCCATTTTTTTCTCCAACCCAATAATCATAGCATCTGTAGATGCATAATTTTTATTTCTACTTCGAGTTCCTTTACCATATCTAGACCGATTCCTTGAGAATTTCTTGAACAGGTCGCAAATCTGATCAAGAGGTTTCTAAGAAATATCCCCTTGTCCTAAGAGATTTAAGTTATTTCTAGCATCATCAGTAATCCCATGTAAGAACAAGGTTCTAATAGTACTTAGATCAATTTTTTTTTTGAACTTTGGAGGATATACACAAATCTTTCCAGATAATCTTCCAAGATCTCATCATCACCTTGCACAATGGTGAAGATTTCATCCTACATCTCTCTAGTTTTACAATATTCTTGATATTTTATTAAAAAAACTCTCTTCATCTGCTCCCAAGAAGCTATAGTATTTCCTCCTAATCCCATGAACCAGCGTAATGATGATTCCTTGATCATTGCAGGAAACAACTTTAACTTCTGAGCATCTGAGGAGTAATCATATCTTCTACATAATATTTCAAACTCAAATAAGAAATAATATGGGTCCTCGTGCACCTTACCATAGAAATGAGGAAGAGATGATGGAGGATTATTCTTCATTTTCACAAATATGTCTAGATCCACAGTCAGTAATCTGAAGTTGTATTGTTCCTCATTTACCCGGTCTTCTCCACTTCCCTCAACATGGTCTTCGTGATCAACCATTCTTGTGCCTCCAAATGAACCTCTCTCAACAGGCTCAGAAGGTCGATTATGGGTTGATTTTCTTTGAAGCCAAATAGTCTCCTTCTTCCCCTTTTTTGGTTGTATCACACTCGAACTACTCTCACCAGAGTCTAAGTAGATAGTTCCTGCATGATGGGTCCGTGTCTATTTTGACTTTCTGCCTGCAATAGAGGCCCAATATGAGAAAAAAAATTGATTTATCAGTGTTTCCTTCACCCCTATTGGGCTTCAGACCCCTACCCCTTTTAGGAATTCATCTCAAAAAATTTCAAAACAAAAAATCAATAAAATACTGAAATTAAAATAAGAAATCATCACCTATAAAATCCTTCAAACAATAGCATCACATTGCAGAAAAAATAATAGCTACCAATTTCAAATTGCCTCCTCGGCAGTGGCGCCAAAATGTTGGGTGCAGGAATTGTGGTTCAACAGACTCCTTCGATACTTAATTTTCATCCCGTGGGTTTCGTAAAACTTAGAAGCGAAGCACAAGAAATTCCAGAAATGATATTAACCTTTCCTAATTCTATTCCTACTTCTTTAATTACAATCTTGCAGAATCAGAAAGGATGAGCACATGGAAAATAATTCCAAAGAAATTATAGTGATGGAATATGAAATAAAGTACTTTACAAGGAAATGAAATAAAAATAACTCACAAGCTTTTGCAAACAGTCCAGATTGATGAAATGAATATTTATGATTATCTTCAGTATAGTTATATGGTAGATTGGTAGTTGGACTATTAAAGGTGTATGCCCTCTGTTAGTGTCAGTCTTTGCAGCCTTCCTCCAGTGATCAAACATGCTCTTACAAAGTTATTTTAAGGTGTCAAGGTCAAATTTTGTCATTTCAGTGAGTCTTCAAGTAAAATTTGGTCACTAGGTATTAGGTCTGGGGGTTTTTTTCACTCTTTTCAAAGTTGTCCAAATGTCGGTCCATGTCACCATTCAGCTGAGTGTACCATCATTTAGAGGGTTTTCATCATCATTTCAAGTTCCACTGGGTCATTTTACACCTTGTTCATGCTTTAGTTGTGCCTAGGTAAGGTTCATTTCCCTCTCCTAGGGTTTTGGAGGTAATTTCTCTTGGATGGTAAAATCATCAGCAAAAATTGTATCTTGATGTTCATACACCTTTCCTTATCCTTAATTTACCTTATTAAACACTTCCCATCACTGAGATCCCCCAAATTCCTCATTTTCGCACAAACCCTAGTTTCTTGCTATAACTTGGCAATTTTCTAGGCTAGGCATGTGTTTTACCCTTTTGGACCTGTTACCCTCACTCAATATTTTAAATTCCACTTCCCCCTGCTTCCTAACATCCCTCCCTACTTCTAAAAATTTTCTCAATAATTTAGAAGCCCCTTATCCCCTTTATTTCACTTCATTTCGACAAATCCCTTGTTCCACACATCGGGACAGGTTTTACTCCAATGATTTTTCTGAGCAAGAAAAGATGAATTTGGGACCAATGAGAGAGGTTTTTGTCCAAAATAGGCTAAGGGAGAAAAATCTCCTTCACTTCTTACACAAGTGTCATGGTTTTATATAAATGTCAAAAATATAGTTGCCTCTGGAGAATTGATGCACCTCTGAAGTGACCTTGGGAAAATCAATATTTTTTATATCTTGGTTGACCAAATGACTTTCTAGATGGATCCAATGATAACTAGACATAAATATCTTTCCAATGAGCTATCATGAGCTCAATTTGGAGTTGAGGAAGACCTTCAAAAGTTGACTGTAACAGCACTCTGCCTTGAGGCAGCCTCATTTTGCACATTTTGACCAGTCTTGGGAGATTTGATTTTTGAGAGGGAAAATGAACTCCAAATTAAAAAATTCCAGCTGGGTTGTAAAGTAGACTCAATAATATCTCCAATGAGCTATCCTACGCCCAATTGTGACACCAGAAAGGTCTCCAAAATTATCCTGCAAAAGGGCGCGACGCGTTGGGTTGTGGCGCGACGCATAGAGCTGCAAGCTCTTTTCACCACGGTTTTCTTCAAAACTTCAAATGTGCTCGGTTCCTTCTGGTCCAAGTAAGTCAAACAGATCTGAAAATTCCATGAATGCGTGTTTTATGATGTGTATGAGGATTTAATTGAAAATTTTAAAACCCTACTTCCTTGCTCAAGAAATCATAGCCTAGGGTTTATACATTGGTTTTTTATGCCATCACTCCCACATCCTTTTGTTTCCTCACCGTTTTCCTAGTTACGTCAGCACATTTCCCTATCCCCCATATCCCTAAAATTCACTTATTCCCTATCCCAATTCCCATTATCCCAAATACAAGTTACAAATTCCCCAACCCCCAATGCTATCCCAAAAAGCCTAGAAGCTGCCCCTAAAACTCTTTAATTGGAAAATTTCAATTAGAAATATTCCTAAACTTCCCCTTACCCTCTCCATCCATAGCCCCTCACATATTGTAATACATTTGGCAACAAAAACCAAAGACACCAAAGCTCCTCATACTCATCTAAGACAATATAGACTTCGACAAACATGGAGACAGATTCCTCTTATGACAGAGTTGAAGAAGGCCTCAAAGCGTCAGAAAAGGCAAGATAGACTTAAGATTTTGGCCATGTCTTCCTTGGCCTAGCATAGTACATGATGGAGGACACTCAGCCCAAATTTCAAGAAATTTGGGACACTTTTTGTAAATTTTGATTTTTTTTGGCCTAAAAACAGATTTTTCAGCTCTACGCGCCGCGCCACTTGGCGCGCACTTTTGATGGGAGGCTCCTCCTGGGAAAAAAATTACATTTTTGGATTTTTCATGGAAAATTATGCATGTATACTTATGGCCAAGATATTTTGACAGGTTTTGGGCTTCCAGAAGAGTAAAAAACACCCTAAAAATGACCTTTCTGCCCCTATTTAGACACACAGGAAGCAGGGTTGGGAGAACTCATTTTTGGAGGGGTAAATGGAAGAAAAATTAAGAAATTACACTTGTGTTATAAAGTAGGCAGGTAGACCTTTCCAACAAGCCCACTTGGAGCTAATTTGGACACCGGAAAGGCCTTCAAAATCAGCTCCAAACTGGAGAGACGCGTAGAGAAATCAGGCGCGGTGCATTGGGGATTTTTACTCATTTTGGACTCAGTAACTTTGTTTTTCGCCTAGTTTTTGACATTTTGACTTTCTTACTTCCAAATTTTAAACTCATGATGTAATTGGATGTAGTTTGATGGATCTTGATGTAATTTTGTTAAATTTTTACTCATGGAGGTAGATTCATCCATCAAAAGGTGAATTGCAACTGAATGAATCAGTTTCCTATCTTATAGAGGCAAGATGTTCCACTGCCTATTTTCAAGTTCTTAGTTTAGATCTTGTTGAAACAGCTCCTAAAATTGTGAGCTCAACCCATAGAGGCTGGGGATGAGTTAGTGTTGTCTATATCTTGTAGTTTTTTCAGTCATTAGCATAGGTTGGACACTTGGGATTGCTTTGAGCATCATTGTACATTCATCTCTGTAGTTTGGCAAAGGAATAGACCAGGGTTTGAAACACTCTTTGGGATTCATGTGGCTCTTTGTTTTGATGATGTGTTTCTCTCTGTTAATGTAAGTTTATTGGTGTTTCATGTGTATCATTTTCCCTCTTATTTCTTCTTAATTTAAACAAACAAGGATAAAGGTGGAATTCATTAAAATTTGCAGTGCTCTACCTAGGGTTTGTTTAATTTTCAATGTTTTCAACTGTTTGAAGAGGATTCCTAAAATTCTCTTGCCCTCTTCAACTCCTCACCGGTCTGAGCTATCCATTTCATTCAAAATTTAAGTGTCAAAACAATTGCCTACCTTTCCCCATTCAGATCTCTGCAAAAACTAGGCCTCATTCCCTAGACCCATAATCTGCCCTTCCCTTTGATCCAAAAAACACCCTCAGAATCAAATCAAACTCTTTTACATATGTACTTAGCTTTAAATCAGCTTTTATTCAATTCATCTCAAGCCTCACTGATTGTTTTTGTTGAGATTGACCAGGAGAGAGCCCTCTCCCGATCTGGTAGGGCTAGCTACCAGATTAAGCGTGGTTTGATGTTACTCTAGACTCTGCCTTCCTCAGCCTGAGGTAGATTTAGGCCATAAAACCCTCTTTAAATATATTCCTTCCTGCACTAAACTTTCATTCATGTACTTCCGTAATGTTCTTGTACCAGAACGTTGTGCATGTACTAGAATGAATTTTATATGCTAGAAGTACGTTTTGTACTTATATTGAAGATTTTAATCTTCATGGAGGAGATCTAAGTCTCCGAACTAGAGCACTTTGTTCCTGTACCAAGATATTGATTCTTGTTCCAGAGCAAAGGTTCATGCACCAAGTTTTCAGATTACTTTCAGAAAATGAAAAAAGTGTGTTAACTGAGGAAATAATTTTCAAAGGTGAATAGAACTCTATAAATAACTTCCACAAGCATAAATATGCTTCAACCAAAATTAATCTCAAAACAAGAAATAACTTCGAAAGTAAAAGTAAACCTTTATTCAAACAAGGAACTCTTTCATGCAATTAAAGAAATCATTTGATTTTGACAGTAGGGGGCTTGTTCCTGTGATGGTTATTCATATGGATCAGATATGTTTTTTAATCATTTTAACTCAAAAGGTTCATTTTTAATTTAAAATTAAATCATTTCCTCAAAAGTGTTAAGTGCAGACACAGATCCTTAGGTTATAACATCGTTTATTTCGTATTCATCAAAGCATAATTAAGTCTTAATTTTAAACTCTTAATATTAAAAATGTCTTTGTCTTAGAAATAAACAGTCACTTGCATAAAAGCATGAAGAACTTATAAAGGAAAAGAAGCTAAAAAACTTTGTTGAAATGAACCAAAGAAATCGACTTACATAACTGAGAATGCACTAGTATAGGCAATGTGCTTACACGTTTCTGAAAGAAATAAACTAAGCATCAAAAGGAAAGAGTTATGCAAGTTAAATTCAAACTCAGCTAAGCATGCACACTATGGATCCTTCACACAACAACTGTAAATGAAATCAAACCTGTACTTGTGAAATAATTGAACTAATTATTTAATTCACACTTTGCATTCGAATTAAATTAACACAGCTTTAATGAAAGGGAGAATGAGTTGGGTTGGCTGGGCCCTATCCAACCAGCGTGTTTCCCTATTAAGAAACCTAGAAGCTCAACCTTTCAGCAATGCATCACCATAAAATTGAAATGCATAAATGAAACAACGTGGCACAATCCTTTGTATTATATTTCAAACAAGAAAATGTACATCATCAGATCGAATCCAACCTAGAAAGAGGGCGATACCAGCAGAATTACAATTCACCAAAATTATATTAGCATCGCTAACTACTTCCTATCAAAATTCTGCATTATATACAACCCTTCGGCCTACGATTGTAACAAAAATATAATAACGTTTCAAAATAAGCATTTCAGCTATTATAAGATACTAATCTAAGCATTTTTCTGGAGTCCTAATCTCTAATATCTGCTGATTTCTCTCCCGCTCCGAGCCCAACTCGAGATGACTAATCCTTAATGAGATATCTACGTAGATAGTGAGTTGTCACAGGAGTGCAAGAACCACCAGCTGGTGCAAGAATCCTACTGCACTCCACCATTCTACCACAATGATTAATACATTGTTCATAATATATTGTAGGAAAGAAGAAATATTAGTTGCAAATATAATTAAAGGTATAAAATCCATAAATAAATAATTAAGTCCATGACAAGCCTTAAATATGAAAATATAAAGAGAGTGCAAGAATGGGCGTGATTCTTGAAATAGTGTGGGAATAAAGAGGTTTTGAGGTTAAAATAGAGGTCTTAGGTCGTGTTTTAGAGTAGGATAGCGGTTAAAACTAAAGAAATTTAGCCTACCAACAACGACTTCCTCCTGAACTATAGGTGTGAAAACAGGGAGGTCAACTTCTCAGTGGCATAACTTTCACATACAAAATTTGATTGACGCGCTTCTTGCTATGTTGGAAATATTTATCTTTTTAGAACATCATAAAAAATGCATTTCTAAAGCGGAAAATTTTTACCCCCAAAAAATTTCGTTTGATGCCTCCAAACGCTCCCGAAAGGTTTCAGACCCCGTTTCGCCAAACTCAGTCCCGCTGGTAAAAATGATCCCATGAGTTGATTCCTCCATTTTTTCCACTCCAAATGCATCTATATAGATGAAAAACAATACAATGATCCAATCCATATAAAAATACACTATATGAAGCAATGTTTCAACACTTGGACTGGATGGGCCTTGAAAGAGAAAGTTAGAAGCTTTGATATAGAGTGGTATTATCATAACTTAGATTCAACACTAGACCTGAAAAGGATCACGTGAAAAATTAATACAGTAGTCTACTTAAGGCATATGTTAATTTTCCTTGGATTTATAGATAATGGGATTGTTGACCATCATAGAATTCTTACATGTATTTTTATTTATGTAACTAACATGTGCTTATATTTGTGAACAACATCAGGTTAGCATGCTTAGTGTTGGCATAACAAGGTAACAAGTTAATATGTTTATGCTTGACATAACCAACAGTTGTGTGTGTGACAATACATAGGAAGATACAACTTGCAGCAAGAAATAGAGGAATGGACAATAGTGTGGATCAGAATAATCATGAGAAATAAGAGGAAGGCTCTCTTAATGAAATATATACTCTAAGGATATTGAGAGCTAAATTGAAGAGCTACAAATTAGAGAATGAAAGACTTATTAGAAAACAATAATAATGGGAAAAACTAAAAAAAATATTGCTACAAACCTTGTCCTATTTTCAAGGGATATTAAAACCTGGACTAACCTCTATAGATATGGAAGAGTATCATGCTGACAAGATCGGAGAGAGACCTCATAAGGTTTCGGAGGAAAGAAGGACATTAACATGTTGGGGATGTGTGGAAGAATTCTTGATCAATGAGTTCCCTAAAAAAATAAAAATAAAAAGGATATCCCTTGAAAATTCCAAACACTGGAACCAACAACCATTCATACCAAAGAAAGTAACTCAAATAGTAAGAGTGATGAGGGAGAATCCTCACAAGCTCTTTAAAATATGGAAAAATCTTCATGGATTATTTATAAATATTTTTAGGATATTGAATTTATTTGGGAATACTTTGATTAATTTTTTTTCATATGCTAGTATGTTACATGTTATTGCTGAAGTGAATATACAATGTTTGGCTTATTACAAATGTCCAATATGAGTTGATGTTTAAAAAGAAAAAGAATCAAGAATGTTTCATTGGTTGTGAAATATAGATTTTATCAATCATGCATACATCAATGGAATAAATAATGATGAGTGTATAAATAGTCGATATGCATAGGAATGTGAGGGGAAGGGACCCCATAGGTGATGCAAGAAATAAAATTGGGTCATAAACCTTCTAATTTGATCAAGTTTCAATGTTTATTCATATGATTAGATTCTAGTTGACTTGGAATATTTCCTTGTAGAATTGTGTTACAGGGTGGATGTGTGTAAAGGATCAGTCAAGATGTCTTGACTGGATCAATATGGACCAGTTGGGAAGTGATGTTACAACTATAAAAATGGCACAAGAAGGAAGTATCCTTGACTAAAATTGTTGGATCACTCACACACACACACACACACACACACACATTATGAATAATTTAATGATGGTAAAAATAATAAAAGGGAATAACGATGCCATTTCATTGGAAAGTTCATTTGTTGAGAATCATCATAGTAGGAAGATAAGTAATTTAATTTTTAAAATATTATGACCGTGTGAATGGTATACTTCTTGTTATGTATTTACTAAAAAAATAAAGTAATCTAATGGATTCCATGTCATATGGAGTATCCTTCGGCCAAGTTTTCAAGAATGATCTCTTGATGTTGACTAACACTGGTAGTATGAATATGATATGCTTAGAATTATGAGACTGGTCATGTAAATGAATATTTGGAAATAATAGAGGTTTAAATTTGACTCTAAAAATAACATCATATGAATAGCATGGATTGTATGCATGTACAACACATTCTTATCAAAATGAATATGCACATATTTGGGTGCATGGTCGAAGACATGCTTGAATTCGAAACATAATGAAAATTCCTTTATGGAAGTTTTATTGAAACTTGTACATAGTTGAATTGATATAATTGTAAATAATACATGAAGTTGAGATAATTTTAAAAGGATTTAGATGAAATAGTTGGTAACAATAACTAAGTGAGGAAAGCAGTAAACCAAGGTAAAAAGGTAAAGGAAAGGAATTCTTATGAAATTCCTTTCAGCTAAATTTTCATATTTGTTGTTTCAAAATTAATACATGTATTTTATGGATGTCCAGCAAGGGTTATGGTTAAGGTTGGAACACTTTAGTGTGAAAATTTGCAATAACTTGTGATATGCATGCTAAATGAAATAGATAACTAATTACGCATGAATTTAAATATATGTAGCTCTTAATTTTGGATTCTTGGGCTGTTGGAATAAAGGTTCAATTACATTATGAAATACTTAGGATAAATGTGGTGCACACACATTATGCTAAAATAACTCATTTCAATCTAATTCAAATCACATGGATTGTTAGAATTGTTATATGTTTGAATTATTTTGAGACCACTTCAAGATGTTGTGAATCATTTTAAATGAAAATAATGTATGTATGTATATTAATAATTGTTTCGCTGATGGAAATATTATATTAAAAGTACAATGCTAGAGTGGGGTGTGAGATAGAAACCACCTTGACTGAATAACGCCACCTGTAAAGGATCCCAATATCATGACTACAAGTCTCATGCTTATGAGACATGGATTTTGAATGAAGAAATGTTGAATAATTAAAATTTCTAGTTTGGAATTTTTGATTATATGTCATGAAAATTAAATGGTGTGACACAAGTGAAATGATGGAGCATAGTTCTTAGAAAGAATACTAATATGGGGACATGGCAGCCTTGTGACACTTGATTACCTCATGGGAGAAATACATAACTAATCTCTTGACTATAAGACTCCAGGAGAAGTGAAGTTGAGCATGCCAAACCATTACTTGGCCATAATAATCCTTGCACATTACATTAGAACATGTCATACTGGCACTTAGCTATAAGGCTTGAACAATTACCCATTGCAGGAAAAATATTGCACTAGTAATCCACCCAGAATGGTGTTTTTGGTCTAAAAGGGTGAATAGTTAATAAGGTCACATGAAGGAAACCCTTTGGATAGGTAGACTATCCAAAGTGGGGGTTATTGAGGCTTATAAAGGTGAGAAACTAATGGCAGAATAAATATGCCCCGCACTCACTAAGATGTGAGAAGGAGGTACCTTATTCAGTAAATAGGAATATTATTTGACAAAGACACTCACCGAGATGTGAGCACACAAAAGGATTGTTTAAGTAAAGACTACAACTTGTACTATTACCTATGGATCCTGTTAGCGCTCAAATCTACCTGGCGTGACTTCAGACTCCGTCTATAGCAAATGACAGTAATAAGAAAATTTCTTCCCCAGTATGGTCGCCACTATGTTAGCGCTCAAATCTACCTTAGGCTGAAATAAGGTAAAACTCAAGGCTACATCAAACCACGCTCAGCCTCGTAGCTAGCCCTATGAGGATAGGAGAGGGCTCTCTCCAGGTCTATCTCAGCAAAGGATCTTCAAAGGGGCTGAGATGACATATAATGAACAATGAATGTTGATTCTAGGCTAGTAAAGAGATAGGAATGTTTGATTTTGATTTTTTGGGTTTTCGTTGGAGAAATGGGAAAAAACAATTTTGGGTCCGGGGATAAGGTCAGATCTTTGCGGATTTCGAGTTGGGGTGAGGTAGGCAATAGCCTTAATGCTTTTGATTGGATATATGGATAGATCAGAATGAAAGGGAGCTGAAAAGGGCAAGTATGAACATGGATCCTTCTCAAACAGGCGAAAACATGTAAAATTAAATGAATTCAAAGGCAGAGCACTGTGAACAATGGATTCAACCTCATCTACTCATTCATTTAATTTAAGAAGCATAAGTGAGAAATGGCATACTTCAAACATGAAGGAACTTACAATAAACTGAGAGAAAACACCATTAAGAACAGAAAGCCACAAGAATCCCAACAGGTGCCGCAAAACCTCTGATCTTTCCTTAGCCAAAATATGAAAAATATGTACAATGTGTGCCAAAGTTTCCCAAGAGTCCAACCTATAGAAAGTCTCAAAAATTACAATATATAGATCACTCTAACCCCTTCCCATGCCTCTAGGGTTCGAAATCCTCCTTCTAGGAGCAGTTCCAACAAATTCTAATCAAGGAGCTAAAATCTAGGCAGCTAACAACTTGCCTCTAAAAGAGTGGAAACTGATTCATTTACATGATTTTCACTTTTTTGAGAGTGAATCTTCTAGAATAGTTAAAAGTAAGCCAAATTTACATTCCAACCATCAATTTACATCATGAAAACCCAAAAATTTCATCCACAAGCAAAACTGGTCCCAACTGGCCGAAATTCTGAGCTGGAAGTTGAAAATTCAGCCAAAAATTTAAGTGGGTAGCGCCCCTGAACTGAGTGGGTAGCGCGCCTTTCAGCCTGATTTTGAGGAACTTCCCGGCATCCAAATTGAGCTCATGATAGCTCGTTGGAAAGCCCTTGATGTTGGCTATCCAACCCAAGTGGAATTTCTCAATTTGGAGCTCATTTTTCCCTCCAAAACTTCATTCTCCCAGAAGTACTTCCTGCTGGTGCAAAAGGTGGCAGCAAGGTGGTTTTCATGGTGTTTTTGAGCTTTTTGACCATCCAGAATCTGATGAAATGCTTTGGAAATGCCTGAGGATGCATAACTTATCATGAAAAATCCAAAAATGCAAATATTTCCTTCAGCAAGTGTCCCAAAAAAAAGTGAGCATATGTGCGCGCTACCCGCTTAACTGAAAAACCTGTTTTTAGACCAAAATATTTCAAAATGACAAATTTTTTTCCGAATTTGCTCAAATTCGGAGCGAAGACCCTCCATCATGTATCTTGCCCAGCCAATGAAGCCTCGGCCAAAATCCGGAGTGGATCAGGCCTTTTCCGCCGTTTTAGTGCTTCGCTCAACCTCCTCTTCAGAATCTTCATTCTCGCTTTGCAGACATGCATGCGAGCCCAATAATGGCCTTTCATGTGACGAAGCATGTATTTCTCTCTGTCAGCCTTTTCCAACAACTTCTCCAGATGAATGTTAACATGCGTGAGTTCAGTCTCTCGCTCAACTGGTGTCATATCACCTGGTCTCTTTCGGGCCAATTGTCGATCCTCACGGATTCGACGCAGCTCATAAAGCGTGTGCTCATCCTCTAGCTGTTTGTTGCGCTGCTCCAGATAGTTTATCACCCACTGAGCCTTCTACAATTGATCTTTCAGCGTGTCATTCTCGGCCCTTTGCTCCTGGATGATCTCCCTCAGTTTCGAGCTAGGAGAGCTCGCATCAACATCAATGATTGTGAAACTGTGTCCCGGCCTCCTGATGGGCCCTCATCATGCATGGGCTTCTTGACCCTGTCCTGGATCTGTACCTGTGCTGAAGAAGAAGGCGAGACCCCTTCCACATCATGTGGAGATAATACTCGCTCTGCTGATGAAGTCGGCAAGACCCCTTCCACCCTGGGTGGAGATAATACTCGTCGTGTAGCTGCAAATAAAGCCCTTTGGCCTCGCTGATATGTCACAAACAATGGAGCGCTGATATGCTCAATCTCAGGAATGCCAGGCTGGTGTGAAGGCTCTCCCGCATCATGAACTACCTCGGGAGGCGGCTGTGACGCTGTGAAAAAGTCACGGGAGATGAAATCCTCCCAAGTGATGCCCTGCTGTGCCAACTGATGTAACACTATGATCTTGATCAAAGCATAATGATATATACTTCTATGCTGTTGTGCTGGACTCTTCTTCTGTACAAAAATCATCATCCTCTCTATTTTGCAATACATGAAGTACGAAATGTTCATCATACGTACCCTTGTGAAGTGCATCAACAAACTAACATGGTACACAAAGAGACGCGAGAATCTTCCCTCGCAACTGAAATACTGAATGATGAGTTTCATCAGTGGTGCAAACTCATCCCTCAGGAATCTGAAAGGAAAAACTCTGCCCAAGTGCCTCATATACCCAGGTTTGATGTATGGCTCATAGTGGAATTTCTCTAACTGCTGACGTTTGTTCCATTCCTCCCCTAAATTTGGTATGCCAGTGGCCTGAGCAATAGTCATTGGTGACAGAATGAAATCTACTCCAGCGAGATTTACACGGCCATCATGTAAATGTAGAACAAACAGACGAGCTAATTCACGATGAAGCTGGGTTTGTGAAATCATTTCACAGAATCGAAAACATGACTGAACCCGAAAACAATCCATTGCAAGTGGACATGCCTGCAATTGAGCCAAAGAAGTAGGCTCCTCCCTGAGATGTTTACCACCTTTGCCACCTCTGTGAGGCCTCCGTGGCACATTACCCTCTGTTGTGGAATCACTATCCGACTCCTGCTCATAAACTGACTCTGTCTCTGACATGGCTTTGAACAAGATATTTGTAATATGGATGTTGATATAGGTGCAGTGAAAGCAAAGTTTTAATGTATGTTCAAAACCCAATAGATGTCACCCATGTACCCAAGTATCACAGGAAAAAAAAATCATAATGAGGATGACTCTGTTTTAATGGCATAAAAACTATCACTGTTTCGATCATAAGTGAGTTTGACAAATGAAAACCAAATGCAGATGCATGGTACAATTTTATAATGATGGCCAAAATTTGTCAAAGGGGCAACAAGTATGGGACTGTGTTTTATGAACTGGAGAATAGGGACAATATGACAATAACCATAGTGACACAAATGGCCATGACAGTGGCAATATTATGGTGATGGCAGCAGTGAAAAGATTATGGTGATGGTGGCTATAGACTAGTCAACATGAAATTGTGAAAAAACATGAAAGGGCATGACAGCAGTGATAAAATGATAACTGAGGGTGTGAGGATGATATACACAACGTGCTATGACATTAGCATTTTTACCATTCAAGAGTTTCAAACTTTTCATAAAACTGTCCATATATTTCCAAAAACCCTTGAGGAATTAATTTGCATGTGAATGTAGGGTTTATTCATTCTTCTCCAAACATGGCCTCTTTCCCAACATCAATAACATCACAAGCATGATAAAAATCTACTGAGCAATGATAAAAACCTGTTTGCACGTTGTTGGAGTTGATTTGAATCAAAACTGGGCGCAAAACACAAATTTATGGGCTCTGTTGCTATGTGGGTAGCACCCCTGCCCAATGGGTAGCACTCACCAAGTGGGTAGCGCCCGTTCAATTTAACACTGGCCGTGGCGCTCAAGTGGGTAGCGCGCACCAAGTGGGTAGCGCGCACCACGTATGGGTAGCGCGCACTTTTATCACATAGTGCATTTTGCAGGAGGATTTTGGAGGCCTTCCCGGTGTCCAAATTAGGCATGTGATAGCTAGTTGGAAATCTCTTGGAGTCTAATTTCCAACACAAGTGGAATTTTGCAATTTGGAGTTCATTTACCCTGTCAAAAGTCAAATCTCCCAACACTAGTCAAAATGAGCAGAATGAGGCTACCTCAAGGCAGAGCGCTGTTGCAGTCAACTTTTGAAGGTCTTCCTCAACTCAAAATTGAGCTAATGATAGCTCATTGGAAATATATTTGTGTCTAGTTATCCTTTGACTCATCAAGCAAGTCATTTAGCCAACCATGCTAGGAGAAATCTTGATTTTCCCAAGGTCACTTCAGAGGTGCATTCAATTCTCCTGAGGCAACGGTATTTTTGACATTTCTCTAAAACCATGATACCTGTGTAAAAATTGAAAGAGTTTTTTCTTCCTTGGGATGTTTTGGACAAAAAAATCTCTCAGTTTTCCAAAATTCATCTTTGATTGCTCTGAAACATCTTTTGAGTGAAACTTATCCCAATGTGTGAAACAAGGGATTTTGTCGAAATGAAGCGAAATGAAGGGGATAAGGGGCTTCTAAATTCTTGGGGAAATTTTGGGAAGTAGGGAGGGATGTTAGGAAGTAGGGGAAAGTGGAATCTCGGAGATTGAGTGAGGGGAAGGGGTCCAAAAGGGAAAAACACAGGCCTAGCCTAGAAAATTGCCAAGTTGTGGCAAGAAACTAGGGTTTGTGCAAAAATGAGGAATTTGAGGGATCTCAGTGATGGGAAGTGTTTAATAAGGTACATTAATGATAGGGGAAGGTGTATGAACATCAGGATACAAATTTTTTCGATGATTTGACCATCCAAGAGAAATTACCTCCAAAACCCTAGGAGAGGGAAATGGACCTTACCTAGGCACAACTGAAGCATGAACAAGATGTAAAATGACTCAATGGAACTTGACATGATGATGGCAACCCCCTGAATGATGATACACCCAGCTGAATGGTGACATGGACTGACATTTGGACAACTTTGGAAGAAGTGAAAGCAAACCCTAGACCTAATGCCTAGTGACCAAATTTTGCTTGAAGACTCATTGAAATGACAAAATTTGACCTTGACACCTTAAAATCACTTTGTAAGAGCATGTTTGATCACTGGAGGAAGGCTGCAAAGGCTGACTCTAACAGATCCAAAGGGAGAAAATTAATCACAAAGATAAGTATTAGTTTAAAATATTTGTTGTTGAAAGTGTGGTTTAATTTAATTTTAAATTTTTATGATTAATACCACAAGAATCATATGCTTATGATATAGGTGAGATGTTGAACTATCCAACACAGATATATAGTGTTGGACACCAAAAATACCATAGCAATGTCAACATGATAATATCAAAATAGTGCAGCAGAAGCATAGTGTAGTTGAAAACCTTAAGGACTAGGCCATTGTGGTGACACACAAACCCTATGTTATGTATTAATCACCATGAGGTATGCTGAAAAATGTGTTGTGTTACTAAATCAAGCCATAGGAATGTCTTGGCTATGAGACTCCATCAAGAAATTTCATGTGTGAGGAATCCTTGCCAAGGAATGCATCACCCGAGGGGCTAGGAAGGCATAGAATTAGGGGATTCCTTGACTTAGAAGGTGTGTGACTATATGGAATATGAAACCTAAGTAAACCAATTTTCAAGAATGCATGTGTATACTCATTGGTATTATATATCCATAGCGTGTTCCTAAAGAATCAATGAGCTGAGTTTTTTCCCTATGGAAGCCTTGAATACAATGAATGACATGGTTGTATACGACAATTAAGGACATGGAAAATGTCTCTGGTGTGAGAATTGGAGCTATAAATATTAGTTCTTTTTTTTTTTTTTTTTTTTTTTTTTTTAAATAGAACATTGAGGACAATGTTCCTTTAATTGGGTGGGTTTTTTAACATCCTCCTATTCTACCCCTGATTATTGTAATGATAATTGTGACTATAATACTAGTATGGTGTAAAACGAAAACTGACCAAAACTATGATTTAATATTTGAAAATTATTAACTAAAAATAATTAGTTAAAACAACTAAATTAAAAATTATGAATTTAAATTAATCAGTTAAAACAACTAAAGGCAGGATAACCTTTTAGATCCTTGGAATAAGGAAAATTTCCTACTTATGTATCTTGAAATCCATGACCCATTCCCAATGGATTAAATGCAACAATTTCTTTTAGACGAGAGAAGTCATTATTTGACAGGTTTAATGTGATGTGATTGGGGTTGAATTGAGTTGGAAAATTTTCCAACATACATTACGCAATTGAGCTAGGGTGGTGGAAGGTTAGGTGCTATCCACTCCCCCTTTCCTTTCATAAATTTAGGATACATACGTTTATAATATGGGGTCAAATTTACAAAATATGAAGGGGGACATAACATTTCGGAGAAGAAAATACAATACTCTCTTTAAGGTCCCAAGGGAAGCTCTCAAAGAAACATGTAGAGAAGAAGAAGGTGATGCTCTATGTCTCTCTTAGAAAACATGAATATGCACTGAGAAGGATGTATGCACCCTCGCTATGGATGACACAAGATCTCCCAAACTATATCTCACTTTTATTGGATCAATCGTAATTTTATATTCATTTGGGTAACCTTAATCTCTGACGCAGGGTAACTCCTGCAATACCCAGAATCACACTTCCAATACCATGCATGTAAAAATGCATCTCAGTAAATGCCCCAATTAAAACTCAAGTCTGGCAATTTCACAAAATTTTGCGGAAGCTTTAGAATCAATCAAGGTTGTAAAATCCATTTCAAGAATATGAAACAATAGTCCATTCATACCTGAATATATAAACTTTCCTCTACCTCATACTTTTCAAACCATCATTCAAAGTTAGACAAAACTCCATATATAATAAGTCCAAAACTTATGATATAGCCCTTGAAACGAATATCCCAATCTTTAAATTATTTAAAACCATTAAACTTCCAGCGTAAATACATTTCCTGCGCTTATCATTAGGCCCACACATCGATCTTCAATAAACAATCTCAATTTTCAAGCAACTTGCAATCTTTAAGAAACACTGGTTCATACCTTGGCTAATTAATCTTCCAACACATTCATTCTTCGGCTTCCATAATGCTAATAGCATTATTTCCAAAACGTTGTATGCTTCCATGCTCACATATCAAAACATTACCACAGGTTTACATTATATATGCGCCCTTCACTGTTTACCAAGCTCATGGCAACGACAATCCACATCAAGCTTAGATTTTTTTATTAGAATCAAATCCAACATCACATACCTGTCCATCATATCATGCTCAGAATTTAACAATCTGGCAAATATAGTACCATAATTTCTGAATGCGTTCAATGCTTTACGCCCCGGCCTTTGTATCAATGCCGCTCCAGTTCAACGTTTACACCCAATTTTAATCAATGTTTGACTCCTTCAGCATTCGATTCCATCACCAAGCTTCTGATCCTCATTTCTATTTGGATCCAAAATGAATTTAATAAAAATCGACTTCAGTTACCCATCGAACCCATCTGGCAATTCTGGATATGCTCCAGTTTTTGGTTAATTCTGCCCTTTCTTAGCACCTTCCTCTGCATTAATAATTGGAATCGATGTCAGGTATCCAGCGCTTGCATAAACAGATCTGGATTTAACTCAAAGGATTTAATACGATTTCTTCTGCGTTCCCAGTTACAATTACAACGACTTGCCAGACTCAACTCAGAATAAGTTGAATTGTGTCCCTTATCTGCAATTTCAAATGTCAATTCACTGTAGGATAGCTTATATACCAAAATCGAACCTTTATATCTTGTCTCCTCTGTCTGGACTATTGGGAATCGATTGCATAGCTATCAATTCATCAACAGATCAATGTATATTCTCTAAAATGATGCCAACCTACATTTCTTCATCGAAAGACCGATCTTATTAATGCCTGTTGAAACCTTAACGCATTCAACATCAACTCAATGATTCTGATTTTATAGAATCGAATCTTTTCTGACCTCACACAGTAATCCCTGGCATAAATTTATATTGATGCAAACAAATTCAAGAGAAACAGAGTTTTATATAATGGTTTTACCACAAAATAGCAGATCGAATACATTAATCCAGTGGATATAATCCAATAGAACCCAAGTGAGAATGCCCTCTTAGCCACCAACAATCAAAGATAATCGATTAGATCGATTTGATCGAACAATATTAAATGGACTTCTGAAAAGTTGAACTTTTTCAACAGGGACTAAATACAAATTCCCTTACAACATGATAACTACAGAATTCAAGAAGAATCAAATTCCCTTCATACATTGAACACCAAATTCAATTCTATGCAAACTCAATAATGGGCATAAACTTCAGAAAATCAATTTCTGCATTAATACTCACAATACTTACATAAATCTCCTTTCTTGGCCATATTTCCAAATCATTGGCCCTTTTACAAACTGCCTGAAGGCTTCCAATTAGAACTCCTGCTCTCTACTCACACTCTCACTCTGATCTCAATGCCTTTGAAGCTCAATAATTTATACAAATTTAATAGAACCAATTTTGGTTATCGTCCCTTTAATCACTCAACAAACCCCCCAAAAAATCCTAAAATCACTCTTGAATCCCTAAGGATCCTCTCTCACCGCAAAATTAATGAAACTAATTTATAAATTAATATTTAGAAAAATCTCTCATCCCTTTACATCCTCAACTGACCAATTCTCTCCTATTCTCAATTATTTACAATATTTAATTAAAAATATTTAAAACCCACTCAAATCATCCATAAAAACCTAACCCCTCTAGAAACTTAAAAACCCCTAAGTTTAAAATACAAATTATTTTCCTCTTCGTCTAATGCTCCTACATCAAAATCCCAAGGTTGAAAATGATCATGATCTCCTGATCATGCAGTTCAAGTCTTTGTCCTTGT
The DNA here is from genome assembly GCA_034641835.2 of Pinus albicaulis. Taxonomy (NCBI): domain Eukaryota; kingdom Viridiplantae; phylum Streptophyta; class Pinopsida; order Pinales; family Pinaceae; genus Pinus; species Pinus albicaulis. The sequence goes on from CM076584.1 coordinate 267,600,486, forward strand.
TTTCCTCGATCCCACACTTTGTTCTGCAAGTCATCATCTACTGTCACTTGCTGCTTTTCTCCAGGTCTCCATATCTTGTTCTGCATCCTGCCTCCAGCTATACTTTCATACTCTGCTTTTGGCTTTCCCTTGCTCAAATTCTTCTTCTTTCTTGTTGTTGTATTATTTCTCTGAGACACCTTCATCATCAGTCTTCTGATGCTTTCAATCTCTATGTCTAGCCTTTCCTCTGTCTGGAAATTTCTTTGCCTACTGCTGCTGCCTCCAATTCTGTTGTTTCAGCTGCTGTAGCTACTTCTGCTGTGACTGCTCTTCTTGCTGCCAACATTGATATTGTTGCTATCAATGTTGCCTCAGTTGCCACCATAGATGTTGCTGCCTCCCAAACTTCCTGTCCCTCTACAACATTCTTTGGCTCATCACCTGCAAATTTATCTGCAACTTCTTTCTCTGGTTCAAATGTCTCCAGCAAACATTTCAACCATTTGTTCTCATCAACATGCTACAAATTAGTTCCAGCATAACCTTCATCTTCCTCTTTCAACAATCTTCAATAATTTTCCATCATTATCTTGATTGATTTTGGCAATCAAATCAAGTTCTTCAAATATTGTAGCCTCATCCTCTATTACTGTAGCAGTTCCAAAATTCTGCCCCACAGTTCTCTCTTGACTATACAGACAAGCCAACTCTTTCTTGTCACCCATAGTAACAAGCCTCTGTTTATGAGACATGACTGTCTCACCTTCTTCCTGCAACAGTTCTCCTCCTTCCAAGACAATTCCAAGTGATGGACTGTCTTCTGCATCACCTGTAAACACAATCAAATTGTCAGCTTCAAAATTACAAGACCCAATGGTCTCACTTGTTGATTCAGTCACCAAGTTTTCTCTCTGCAGTTCCAAGTCTTCTTCAGGACTCAGAAAATCTTCACTGGCTTTCTCCTCAGCTTTCTCTAGCAACACTTCAGTATGCTGCTCTGAGTTCCTTTCCAACTCCTTTGTCAGCACATCAGTATGCTGATTTGCATTCATCATGAGACTATCAGCTAGTCTCTCCTTCTTACCATCCTCTGCTCCATGACTGTTATTCATGAAAATTTCCTTACCTTGCTTCTTCAGCAAATTATCCTGTGTGTAAGTTCTCTGTCTCTCCAATTCTCTTCTCTAAAGATCTAGTTTCCTATACAATTCAACAATTTCATTAGGAGTAGAACTTGGAAACTTCACAAAATTTTCTATACCTTCACCAAATTTTAACCAATCATCAACTGTTCCTTCTCTCTCTGCACCAATATTCTGATTAGACTCCTTTGTCTTCATTTCCTCCTAAGATCTTGCTATCTCAACATCGATCTGAACAGACTTCAGATTCAATTCTCTCTCCTACTCTTTAACAAACTTCAAAGCTTTCTCATCTCCCTGTACTGTACCTGCAAACATACACAACTTATTATTTTTAAAACCACAAGACTTTTCAGTCTTGACTGCTTCCTCAAGCACTTCCCTTTGAACAGATCTGCGTGTGGAATCTTCAAATTCCATCTCTGGCTCAAGAACTCTAAGTTCCTCCTTCAATAAGGCAATCACACTTTGCCTCAACTTTATCTGCAATGGTTGCCAAATCACTCTCTTTCCCTTCAGTGGAGAGATCCATCCTCCTTTCTGATTTTCCTGCTCTTGCAGCCATTCCTATAGTACCTACAATTTTACCTTCATTACTGTAATTTCTCTTTCTCTGACTTTATCAGTAATCTCACCTCTGTGGCATTCCTATGAACCTCTTCTCTGATCCTCCATGATCATCTTCTCCATGAGTTTCTCACTCACCATGAGTTGCACTAGCCTCTGCAACAACAAGCTCTCCTACTGCCACTTACCTCACCAATCCACTTCACTGGACCTGGTCTTTTGGTAAGTACTGGTTCACTGCCTTTGGAACCTCTTGAGCACTCTCCTTTGCTCTCTCTCTAGGCTATCTTCTTCAACTCACTTCCTCTTTAGGACACTGCAATTTTCCTCCCTATCCAGCCTTTAGCTGAATGTCAAGTTCACTGCCATCATCTTGTCTGCAACCATAAACCTTAATCACAAATTTCAAATCAGAAAATTATCTCACCTTTAAGATCCTTCATGATCTTGTCCTCCTGTTCACTTGCAATTGTGTAGCTTGCATATCAGATTTAGAATCTGATCTTCCTTTCAGTCTTCCTCACACATTCAAATACACTTCAGCTCTCAACAGAACCCTTCTGTCCTCATTCAGAAAAACAAACATCTTCAATTTCAACAGAGCCAAGCTCTGATACCAAAAATGATGCAGGGTAACCCCTGCAATACCTAGAATCACACTTCCAATACCATGCATATAAAAATGCATCTCAGTAAATGCCCCAATTAAAACTCAAGTCTGGAAATTTCACAAAATTTTGCGGAAGCTTTAGAATTAATCAAGGTTGTAAAATCCATTTCAAGAATATGAAACAATAGTCCATTCATACCTGAATATATAAACTTTCCTCTACCTCATACTTTTCAAACCATCATTCAAAGTTTGACAAAACTCAATATATAATAAGTCCAAAACTTATGATATAGCCCTTGAAACTAATAGCCCAGTCTTTAGATTATTTAAAACCATTAAACTTCCAGCGTAAATACATTGCCTGCGCTTATCATTAGGCCCACACATCTATCTTCAATAAACAATCTCAATTTTCAAGCAACTTGCAATCTTTAAGCAACACTGGTTCATACCTTGGCTGATTAATCTTCCAACACATTCATTCTTCAGCTTCCATAATGCTAATAGCGTTATTTCCAAAATGTTGTATGCTTCCATGCTCACATATCAAAACATTACCACAGGTTTACATTATATATGCGCCCTTCACTGTTTACCAAGCTCATGGCAATGGAAATCCACATCAAGCTTAAATTTTTTTATTAGAATCAAATCCAACATCACATACCTGTCCATCATATCGTGCTCAGACTTTAACAATCCGGAAAATATAGTACCATAATTTCTGAATGTGTTCAATGCTTTACGCCCCGGCCTTCGTATCAACGCCGCTCCAGTTCAACGTTTACACCCAATTTAATCAACGTTTGACTCCTTCAGCATTCGATTCCATCGCCAAGCTTCTGATCCTCATTTCGATTTGGATCCAAAATGAATTTAATAAAAATCGACTTCAGTTACCCATCGAACCCATCTGGCAATTCTGGATCTGCTCCAGTTGCTGGTTAATTCTGCCCTTTCTTAGCGCCTTCCTCTGCGTTAATAATTGGAATCGATGTCAGGTATCCAGCGCTTGCATAAACAGATCTGGATTTAACTCAAAGGATTTAATATGATTTCTTCTGCATTCCCAGTTACAATTACAACGAATTTCCAGACTCAACTCAGAATAAGTTGAATTGTGTCCCTTATCTGCAATTTCAAATGTCAATTCACTGTAGGATAGCTTATATACCAAAATCGAACCTTTAAATCTTGTCTCCTCTGTCTGGACTATTGGGAATCGATTGCACAACTATCAATTCATCAACAAATCAACGTATATTCACTAAACTGATGCCAACCTGCATTTCTTCATCGAAAGACCTCTTATTAACGCCTGTTGAAACCTTAACACATTCAACATCAACTCAATGATTCTGGTTTTATAGAATCAAATCTTTTCTGACCTCACACATTAATCCCTGGCATAAATTTATATTGATGCAAACGAATTCAAGAGAAACAGAGTTTTATATAATGGGTTTACCACAAAATAGCAGATAAAATACATTAATCCAATGGATATAATCCAATAGAACCCAAGTGAGAACGCCCTCTCGGCCACCAACAATCAAAGATAATCGATTAGATCGATTTGATCGAACAATATTAAATGGACTTCTGCAAATTTGAACTTTTTCAACAGGGACTAAATACAAATTCCCTTACAACATGATAACTACAGAATTCAAGAAGAATCGAATTCCCTTCATACATTGAACACCAAATTCAATTCTATGCAAACTCAATAATGGGCATAAACTTCAAAAAATCAATTTCTGCATTAATACTCACAATACTTACATAAATCTCCTTTCTTGGCCGGATTTCCAAATCATTGGCCCTTTTACAAACTGCCCGAAGGCTTCCAATTAGAACTCATGCTCTCTACTCACACTCTCACTATGATCTCAATGCCTTTGAAGCTCGATAATTTATACAAATTTAATAGAACCAATTTTGGTTCTCATCCCTTTAATCACTCAACAAACCACCAAACAAATCCTAAAATCACTCTTGAATCCCTAAGGATCCTCTCTCACCCCAAAATTAATGAAACTAATTTCTAAATTAATATTTAGAAAAATCTCTCATCCCTTTCCATCCTCAACTGACCAATCCTCTCCAATTCTCAATTATTTACAATATTTAATTAAAAATATTTAAAACCCACTCAAATCATCCATAAAAACCTTACCCCTCTAGAAACTTAAAAACCCCTAAGTTTAAAATACAAAGTATTTTCCTCTTCATCTAATGCTCCTGCATCAATATCCATGGATAAAAAATCACATTCAAGGTAGATTCTGAGCATTGTGTATCTTTAGAGCTAATGTGAAAATGTCGGAGATGACTTTGATCTTATGTTATCAGATCCAAGTTCATAATCCATGTGGTTGTGTTTACAACCATTTATCCCTTATCTAAGACTGTGTGGCATGTGTGAAGTTCAAAGAATGAATGAACCATTATGTGCTTGTAGTTAGATTGAAGAACCAATTAGTTCATGCTAAGTGCTTGTTGACTGGTTGATGAAAAACCTTCATCAATCCCTAGGTTAAAACCACTAGGTGCTTGTAGTTACACTGAATGTAACACCCCTGCATTGACTATGACCCTTATAAACATCTTTTTATATTTAAGCATCAGTGTGATATTTGATTATTGGCAGAAACTCTGTTTTAATATAATGACAGTTTTAATGTTGAAATTCATGTATGTCCTAATCATGTATTGAAATGTATAAATGTTTGTTTAATGTTATTCATGCATTAATGCTTTAATAAATACCAAAAATAGATTCCTTATATAATGATTTAAATAATATTGAAAAGGATTAAATATGGAATTGTTGGATGGTGTTGCCATTAATGGAAACATCAGTCCTTGAATGCTATGAGATGGTATTTTGGTGGGTATCTTGATAGCTTGCAGCACTTGGTGTTTTTAGAAATTAAATTTTTTCCATTTGTAGTTCATTGAATCCTACCTTTAGACATGCCATATTTTCATAGTGCAACAATTAGGGAGTGGATGCTTGACAATAAATATCAACTACCTGCTTGTTTATATAATTTTAATGTTATTAGGAAACCAGATGATACAAAGTATATTTTTGATCATGATGAATTGTATGCTCGTCAGTGTGGCACATGAAGAGAACCTATAGATAATTGTTGGTGAAAATGGGGTTGAGGGTTCTCCAAAACAAAGCCATCAATGTGGAATATCAAAAATGAACCTACAGATTCCCACTACAATCATAAGAAACTACGCATTAGTAACACTTACAATTCCAATTACACATATGTCAAATGTACTGAGGGAAATTCATAAATAAGGGGAGGATAATGTAACGCCCCCATCTTGGACCCCTCAAATGATAATATAAATGTACTTGTAACACTTAGGCTAGTGAGGTAGAATTATATTGAGGCTTTCATTCCTTTGTATGTATAGATATGTTACGCTAATGGGATAGATTACTATTATGCTTAATGATGATGTTCCTATGTAATGTGTTATAGAACATGTATTATTAGAATAGTGAGCCAAGTTCCATTGAGGACTGTGTTTCTATGTATGTATGACATATTAGGCTAGTGGGACAACATAATTATGAGTTATAGTTCATTGAGTTTATGTGATGATTAGAATAGTGAGCCTAGCTGACATGGAATTTAGCTGAGTTGTCATTTTTCTATAGACTAAGGGACAAAAGAGTATGGGCAGTGATACTTTACAACAAAAAAAATATCATGATATGAATTTTTATTATAATTTTATAATATAAATTAAGGGTACACCGAGTCTATAAAATGGTGTTTGTCCAATTCAACGAGTCATATAGAATAAATTGGCAGGTGTCCCTAGATGAGAGCCTAGAAGGTACCTAGAGGCCCATGAGGGAAGCAGAAACTTCTGGAGTCAAAGTGTTGTGATCATCCTTAGCCAACTAATATAAGGGTTTATGTGGGATGTGATAATGTTTTTTTGTAGGTTATAGGGTTTGGTATCTTTCTTGCATGAGGGAACGAAAGGTACCTAGAGACTCGTGAAGGAAACAAGACTCTTGGAGTTGTAGCATCATGAGCATCCATGATTAGCTAAGATAGACACCTTGGAGGTAATAACACAACCTAAGGGACTATATGAGAAGAGAAGGGGGTGGACTACTTGGGTTTGGGGTTGATGGGGGGATGTGAACCTATTGGTTAGAGATTATCAAGTTTGGTACATTGGCCTTGTTATGTTGGTATGAAACATGTACCTAGCATGAGAAGCCAATACTAAGTGGATTTGTGGTCCCGGGTCGAGGGTGACCTACTATTGAAATAAATGGAGCAACATGGTGTACAACTAAGAGGAACATCATAGTTTTTTAGTCGGCTGAAAAATTTATCAGATGGGTGCTTGAAATCTATTACATGCTTGTCTCATGGATTTCCTTGGAAAGCCTTTTGATTTTTTTCTACATGTTTTTTTTTGGATTTATTGTGCACATGATTATATATTGTGGTCAAATTATGCATATTCTTCTGGTTATGTTTGATAATATGAAAATTTGTGAGTGGCATCTCATAGTGGGAGGGTTGGGGACATAACAATTTTGCCCATCCTTGTTGAGGTGGTACTAGTTGGTTGTTTTTATGTGTATTGCATCTTTCATGTACATTATATATGTACTCCAAAAAAAAACTCCACATATGTCAAGTGGAACTACATCCAATTCTACTTCAACGAAAATGTTTAACACTAATAAAAAATTTGATTTTACACTATACTTTTACCTTGACTTCCACATCATTATTTACCAATCTCAGTGGATGTGGATGTGGCTAGGATGATTTAAAAACTCAGACCCTAAATTTTTTACAAGCTCTATTGCTATTATCACACATAAATTTTTAATTTTTGGTTGATAGGGTCACTCGTCTAGGTTCCATTTTGTCTCATAAGGTTGATTCATGAAATTGATGAAAAATTCATGAAATGGTCTTTATCCCAAGTCCAAAACACTTCATTAGTCATGTCATCTCAGTTATATCTATCAAGTTTCACTTTAGGCTCACAAGCATTGGTTTAAAATTCATTTTTAGCCACATGTCTGATTTTTCCTGATTCCATAGTGAATTCTATGGAAAACAAGTGATTTTTTGCTGCGAAATCACCTGATCATTCTGCAGAAAATCTGTCAAATTTATAACTAAGAACGCTGTAGAATCATGTTTTTCTGCAAAAATGAATGGGATGATGACCTGTCAAGTATTTAGTGGTTTAGGGTAAATGTGAGTTCATATAATTGATTTTCATAATCAGCCAAGCATGCAAAAGCGTAAATACCACCCATCATTTCTTTCCACTCCCTCATTTGTCATCGTTCTCTCCACATTCGAATTCCATTTTTTAAACTTATCTCCAAGCACCTCTCGGCATATTTCATTAGATATTTGCACGCATCAATCCATTATCACCTCTGAAAATTCTATTCTCATAGCAAGAAGCTTGCTATCCAACTTTTCTCCTTGTAGGTGTCACTGTTCAAGAAGGATAGCACAGTGTTAAGAGAGATAGGCATGCAGAAGAAGACTAATAAAGGGATATTAAGTGGTCAAGTATGAACCTATAGACTTAATTTTTCTCATGGAAGACCCTAGTGTTGCAGAGGACTTCATCAAAGTTGGTTGCATGAGCTTTAACAAGAAGATACAAAGGGATTTCTTTGTTTTTTTATTGTTTGAGTAGTCAACTTGAAGAGAATTTTCTGGGAAAACATACGAGAATTATAAGAAACTGAGAGATTTTATTGTCAAGAACATATTAAGTAAAATTAACCTCTTTCACTTTTCTCACAGGTGCTTCCAATTTTGATATTTGAAAAGTTCTTTGGGCATTATTTTTAGGGTGTGTTTTCTGCCTGTTTTAGACATGTTTTTATAATGCAGCTTCCCAAAAACTAGAGATGGTTTTCAAAAAACCAAGACATTTTTTTCTTCAATATGAGATTAATTACAAAATCATTCTCCCGTTTCACAAAATATATCAAGGATCAAGAGATAGGAGCTCATCTCTCAACCCTATTTTTTCAAAAAAACAGAGTCATTTTTATTGGTAGATGAACTTAATGAAGGTGAAAAAGTTATTTCTTGAGGAGGGTAAGAGGAATTTTGAGCCATTTTTTCTTTATCATCCTTCATCATATCAATTATCAAATGTATTTGTTAAATTTTTAAGAAAAAGGAGAATTTTGAATATTTTACATTTTAGGTGTTTCCACAGCACGAGCAAGGCTTGAAGCCCAAAAAGCACTGCGAAATTTCCGAAAATGATTTTTTGAAAAAAAAATTGGATTAAAATTGAAATTAAATCTTGGGAAAAACTTGTGTTAGCTCTTTAAACCTATAAAATAGATCCATGAAAGAAAAAAGATCTAAGAGGTGGTGGAAATTGGTAAATTAAATTTGCTACCAAAAGTTGCTATGAAATGAGTGCTACAAAATTTTCAATGCCTGACTGTTTTAGCAGTCAACTTCAAGTTTGATTTCTGACCAAATGTAAAAGGATTTTGGAAATTTGAAACATATTTTTCTTCAGTTCGGACCCATCTACAAAACCCCCTCTCATTTTCTACAAAGCCATCAGGGTTTTTAAATTATACACTCATCTTTGAAGCCTATTTTTCATAATTTTCACTAACCAGATTTATGAAAATTTTGTAAAATTCGACTTGGAGAAGGTCCAGCTCAACATCCACGTGGCATAATGACACATCAGCACTCCAATCCACTCATAAAATTAGCTGGTTGTAGTTGATAAGGGTTATTAAATGGATTGGTTGAAATATTTAATGAAAGAAGAGTCCTTTTTGCATTCAAACTCTACAAAACAGAAATATCCCTAGGAAGTCTCCAAGTGATGTAATCATGTTTGAAATAGGTCTCTGAGATGGGAATTCAAATCTAGCAAGGTGGCATATCATTTGTATGAGTCATCACTCTATAAATGAGATAGCTTTAGAGTTAGAAGGGGTTGGAGAATTCTTTTGATACAACTACTATTGTAATTTTTGATATCAGTAATAGACAAAACAATGAATTTTCTTTCTTTACCTGAGATTCTTGATGTGTTTCAATGGATTTATGTGTCTCTTTTATATCTTGCTTCAAGTAGTATTGATGCTAAATTACTCAGAATTCATATCATATATGTTCTGACTTCATTTTAGCATTGAGTCACTGATTATTCCCATGTGTTAATGTTGTTCTGTCATTGAAACAGAAAAAGCCTCAACTTCCATAAGTAGGAATGTTTGTCATTGATTTCCTTTTACTAACTCCATAAGTCCAATGGTAGTTGAATCTTCCTTATTTTTCACCTACAATCACATACATTAAAACACCCACAGAGTTAGCCATCTTTTTTAGGACCTAATTGAGTAAATCCTTTGATAAGTTGAGAGAGCCCTCTCAAACTGAAGAGGCTAATCTTCAGCCAAAATTTGGTTTGAAATAGTTACTCCAAGTTGACCATTGAAGCAGCCCAACAGGAACTCAATTTGGTGATAACATTTTGGCGCCATTTCCGGGGAGACGAAGGTGTAAATTTTCTTCGGGAAGATCGACAAGGTTCAGATTTGACTTCTGATGGTGAACAAAAGCCAAACACAAGAAGGTTGTACCATTCACCTGGTGACTCCATTGTTCAAGATTCCGAGATTCAAAGTTCAGAGCGACTTCATTAGGGAAGAATCCAGATTTAAGAACATTGATGGTGATCCAATATAATAAGGTATGTGGCAAACCCTTTATATGATGAAATGTTACAAAGTGTAAGGGATGAGCTAGAATAATTTCATATATATGAAAATTTCTCGACAATAGTATTCCATTGTTTGAAATCCAGTCGACTCACACCTGAAAATATTTTTTTTTCTTGGTTTAGTTGCTGAAAGACTAGAAAATGAATTTGAACTATTGGATGTTCAGATTGAATCATATGATTTCCAAGATCCTGAACAGTTCTTGGAAAGTCTTCCTCCTCCAAAAAAGGAGAAAATTGTTATATCATTTGACTTGAAAATAAAGGAAGAATATGGTTATGAGCTTCATATTGTAGAGTTGGAATCAAGGTTTAGCCTTGATGAAGAAATGAAAAGGATATCGAGGATCAATTTGTCATTGAGAGCTTAAAATGGATATAAATAAATCATGCCTTTTATGGTCCCATATATGATTACATGGAAGATTTATATAGTCCGACTTTTCAATTATTTTTTCATTATGAAAAATATACCCATCTTGTGTTACCTTTATCATTTCAAAATACAGTTTGCTTTTGGTTTAATCAAAATCAAGGAGTTTAGGTATCATATCAACTCATTGACTGGATTTATTAGAGGTTTCATGTCACTTGAATCAAACATGAAGATTTCAATTGTTAGGATAGGTAGGAGTATGTGTGAATAAGCTCAAGTATACTGAGCATCTTTTCAATATGTACAAATTTGGTTTTTCAGCAATAATCATCAAGCTTGAGCCCGAGGAGAAGGCCATAAGAGTTTGAAGAAGGCTTTGTGAATTTTAGAAGTTTTATTTTCAAAAAATATGGCACTAGAAATACATGTTCTTTTTTGTACCACAGGGATACACCATCCCTAGTGGAGCCACTTTTATCACACAAATTTTTAAGTTTTGGTTGATAGGGTCACTCATCTAGGTTTCATTTTGTCTCATAAGGTTGATTCATGAAATGGACTTTATCCTAAGTCCAAAACACTTCATTAATCATGTAATCTCAGTCATATCTATCAAGTTTCACTTTAGGTTCACACGCATTGGTTTAAAATTCATTTTTATCCATAATTTTGTAGCGAATTCTATGCAAAACAGGGGATTTTCACTGCGCAATCACCTGATCATTCTGCAGCAAATCTGTCAAATTTATAAATAAGAACACTGAAGAATCATATTTTTTCTGCAAAATGAATGGGATGATGACATTTCAAGTATTTAGTGGTTTAGGATAAAGGTGAGGTCATACTATTGATTTTCATAATCATCCAAGCATGCAAAACTGTAAATACCACCGATCATTGCTTTCCACTCCCTCATTTGGCATCATTCTCTCCACATTCGAATTCCATTTTTAAAACTTATCCCCAAGCACCTATCAATCATAATTAATTATAGATTTGCATGCATCAATCCATTATCACCTCTGAAAAGTCTAGTCTCATAGCAAGCATCTTGCTCTTTAGTTTTTTTACTTGCAGGTGTCACTGTTCAAGAATGCCAACATAGTGTTAAAAGAGATAGACATGTAGAAGAAGACTATTAAAGGGATATTCAATGGTAAAATATGAACCTATAGACTTACTTTTGGTCATGGAAGACCCTAGTGTTGTAGAGGACTTCATAAAAGCTGGTTGCATGAGCTTTTACAAGAAGATACAAAGGGATTTCTTTGTTTTTTTACTGTTTGAGCAGTCAACTTGAAGAGAAATTTCTTGGAAAACAAAGGAGAATTCTAAGAAAATGAGATATTTTATTGTCAAGCACATATTAAGGAACATTAACCTCTTTCACGTTTCTCATAGGTGCTGCAAATTTGGATATTTGAAGAGGTCTTTAGGCGTTATTTTCATGGTGTGTTTTCTGCCTATTTTAGACATGTTTTTATAATGCATCTTCCCGACAACTGGAGATGGTTTTAAAAAAAAAAAAAGAGGTTTATCTTTAATATGAGCTTATTTACAAAAACCTTCTCTAATTTTGTAAAATATATCAACGATCTAGAGATAGGAGCTCATCTCTCAGCCCTATCTTTTCATAAAAACAGAGTCATTTTTATTGGTAGATGAATTTGATGAAGGTAAAAAAGTTGTTTCTTGAGGAGAGTAAGAGGAATTTTGAACCAATTTTGATTTATCATCCTTCATTATATCAATTTTCATACCTACTGGTGAAATTTTGATTTTTTTACACTTTAAGTGTTTTCGCAGCGCGAGCCAGGCTTGAAGCCCAAAAAGCATTGCAGAATTTCTGAAGATGACTTTTTGACAAAAAAGGTGTATTAAAATTGAAATTAAATCTTGGGAAAATTTTGTATTAGCTCTTTAAACCTATCAAATAGATCCATAAAAGAAAAGAGAGCTAAGAGGTGGTGGAAATTGGTAAATTAAATTTGCTACCAAAAGTTGCTATGAAATGAGCGCTGCAAATTTTTTTGTACATGACTGTTTTAGCAGTCAACTTCAAGTTTTCTTTCTCACCAAATGAAAAAGGATTTTAGAAATCTGAAATATTTTTTTGTTTAGCACATGCACATCTAAAAAAACCTCTCTTAGTTTCTGTAAATCCATGAGGGTTTGGAAATTATATACTCATCTTTGAAGCCTATTTTTCAGAATTTTCACTAACCAGATTTATGAAAAAATTGTAAAATTCGACTTGGAGAAGGTCCAGCTCAGCATCCACGTGGCATAATGACACATCATCACTCCAGTACACTCGTCAAATTAGTTGGTTTTAGTTGATAAGGGTTATTAAATGGATTTGTTGAACTATTTAATGAAATAAGTGTCATTTTTGTATTCAAACTCTGCAAAACATAAATATCCCTAGGAAGTCTCCAAGTGATGTAATCATGTTTCAAATAGGTCTCCGAGGTGGGAATTCGAAGCTAGCAAGGTGGAATGTCATTTTTATGAGTCCTCACTCTATAAATGAGATATTTTTAGAGTTATAAGGGGTTGGAGAATTCTTTTGACATGGATACTATTGTAATTTTTGATATCAGTAATAGAAAGAACAATGACTTTTCTTGATTTACCTGAGATTATTGATGTGTTTCAATAGATTTATGTGTCTCTTTTATATCTTTCTTCCGGTAGTATTGATGCTAAATTACTCTGAATTCATATCATATATGCTCTGAATTCCTTTTATCATTGAGTCACTAATTATTCCCATGTGTTAATGTTCTTCTGTCATTGAAACAAAAAAAGCCTCAACTTCCATAAGTAGGAATGCTTATCATTGATTTCCTTTTACTGACTCCATAAGCCCAATGGTAGTTTAATCTTCCTCATTTTTCACCTACAATCACATACACTAAAACAATCACATAGTTAGCCATATGTTTAAAGACCTAATTGAGTAAATTCTTTTATGGGTTGAGAGAGCCCTCTTAGACTGAAGAGGCTAATATTCATTCAAAATATGGCTTGAAATAGTTACTCCAAGTTGACCATTGAAGAAGCCCAACAGGAACTCAATTTGGTGATAAAAATTGCAATGAGATTTTCCAGTAATCTTGAGTTGACCAAATCATTAATTTTTTTCTTCTTGAATTGTATCTTTATATGGAAGAGTTTGGTCATCTCCTTCTCTTCTTATTTTTGAAGGCTACTTAGATTTATTCCATTCTACATTGATGTGTATAAAATATTATCATCCACATTTGAGTTTCTTCCACCTGATTACTTCAATATTTGGCCATGATATTTTTCTTCTTCCCACCTTTCTTCTAGTTCTTAGGATTATTTTATTGATGTAGTTTCCAACAATTTTCCTCTATGTGACCATCAATGTTACAATGATTTTAGTGTTTGTTGGTATATTTATTATTGTAGCACACTCAACCAAATATTGTTTCATTTTAGGCACTTGCTAAGGCATATATTTACTCTTCTGACCCTATGTAACCTCAATTTTTGTCAACTTCTCATTTAATTTACTTCTAGTGACATGCGTTATGCATGTATAATGCAATGCATTCACCTACAGGTGAATGTATAAAGGTGGGTTACACTTTCGTGAGAAACGTGCCCAAAAATTTCACTCTCCCACGTTTGGCCGAACTTTTCATAATTTCGGCCGAACTTTTGAAATTACTTAAGCCGAAATTTTTCTACCGTTAATCAAAATTATTACACCATTTACGTTGATGACAACGGTAACCAGATTTTTGGCCGAAGGTAGAGAAACCGGCGTTAAAAGTTCGACCGAACTTTTTTTTTATAAATGTAGTGGCCAATAGAACGACAGAATATTTTTGTCATTTTCTTGTTTCTGACAATTGGTGGGTTATGCTCATCCACCCTGCATCTATTCTCATCCACTATATACCTGTGCTCGTCTACTCTGCGACTGTGCTCATTCGCTTTGCATCTGTGATCCGCTACTTTGTGTCTGTGCTCTTCCAGGTATTCTTCGAAAAAAAAATTCTTTAATCAATGTTTTCCATCCTGTTGTTGTTCATTTTTTCCATGTTGTTGTTGTTCATGTTTTCCATATTGTTGTTGTTCATGTTTGCCATGTTGTTCTATGCACAGTTATATTTTATTTTCCATATGAACTTTCCTAATATTCATAGATGTATCAAAAGAGAATTTGTATTACTGATATTTACTTTTGGATATGGCCAATAGATTATCCCAGAGAACAGAAATGGAAATATTCAGATAGATAAAGAATTATAAAAAAAAAACTTTCCAGAACTTCATTTGGAAAGCATTTCTCAGGATTCATGGTTGAAATCATCCGCGTAGGAATTGTCGATCTCCTACTTTACAAGGTTGATCCAATTACACTCTGCAAGAGGTCAAAACTTCTGTTGTATGTCCATCCAAATCATAATTTAAAAATATCAGTTGGATGTTGAATAGAATTCAAAAGCATATAAATTTTTTGTTGAATATTGTTAAATTTTGTATAGTTGGACTATTAAGAACAGTTAGTAGCATGTCTTGGAAATTTTGTTCCCAATATTTTCGCTCTTGCCTTGCTTATCAAGGCTGATTCCATGTCAAAAACTAATTGTGTATCTTTGTATAAATTTTATTTTTACAAAAAATTAGTTTCAAAATAAATATAATTCAAAAACTTGTAACCTTTGTATTAAGTATTTAAAAAAAAATATTATGATTGTGTTAAGAACAGATATTAACATTAATAGGTCTACAACAACTAATATATTTATATTTTCTACCCTATTTTTGTTTTGCGTGTCTCTTTTTGTTATGAGAAGAGAAGAATAAAGGCTCACTAACAGATCACTCCAACTCCTGTAGCTACACTTAGTGGCCTCCTCCTCTTCTTCTCGTTGCTAACATTGTTCATGTTTTCCAAGTTTTTCTATGCACAATTATATTGTACTTTCCATATGCAAAATCCTATTCTATATGGTACCATGCATAGGATTATATATTGTGGTACTGATCAATAAAATTTCATTCTTATGTACACATAATGATTATTTTATTAATCTATCTTCAACAAATCTTTTCTATTCAAATATATTTTGATCATTTGTACCATGTCATCACTAATTTGAAGTGATGGCCTTTTCTACTTTATACATGTTTCATATGAACTCTACTCTCAATTTTTGAATTTCCAGGCCATTAAATGTGTCATAAATATTACAATTATGCTATTTTTGTTCATGTTTTCCATGTTCTTGGTCAGGATTATGTTGTGGTGATTCTCTCCACGGTCAATTTATTTATCATTGTTGTGATCAGTCTCTTCTTATTTCTTATTGTTGTCAATCTCTTCTTCCTATGTCTTGTTACTTGTGCTCTGTCCCATAGTATTCTTAGTTTCCTTAATCTATCCACCTTCTGATTCTTGCACGTTTTTGTGATTAGTTTATTCCTATTCTTGTTTATTATTTTTGGTCTCTTCTTATTGAAAATTGTTGTCATCACTCCAACTCCTACAGCTACTCGTAGTGGCCTCTATTAGGTCTCTGTAATTTGCAAGATTTGAAAATAAAAACTGCAAAGCCTACATACGAACCACTTTGGGATTCTAGGATCTAGCCCCCCTGAATCCAAAGAGGGATCTCTCTTATAAGTGCAAATATTGATTTATCTTTTAAGGCTTGAAATGTGATATTAGGCTAGTTATGAGGAACAAGGTTTTTCTTGTTTTTTGGTTGGGCAAAGATATATGAAGGTGAAGGAAGTCTAAATGAAGGGTGAAAGGTGTATGAAAGTGAAGGGATGATTCAACTAACAAGATAGGCAAGGAGCAGCTTCAATCCATTGGGCTATGGAGTCATAGTAGGATTTAATTGAAATAGCAAGGTTCAAGAGTGATCCATGGGGCAAGTCATCTATGTCAAAGGATCTCTTTAAGTTGATTTTATGGAATGAAACAATAAGAAATGGAGAACAAACAAATGAAGAACAAAGAGCAGCCTAAGATCAAGTAAGTACTTTGAAAATATCCTGCTTTTGGCATGCACTTAAGAAAGACATGAAAGTAATTTAAGATCAGGTAAGTACTTTGAAACTAGCCTGCTTTCGATGCACTTTCAATAGAAAACATTTAAAACACATAGAATATCTTAAGATCAAGTAAGGACTTTGAACCTATCCTGCTTTAAGCATATTCAAAAGGAAAACATTCAAGATAAACATAAAAGTAGTCTAAGATCAAGTAAGGACTTTGAACCTATCCTGCTTTCAACATACTTTCATAGAAACTTTCAAACAACCTTTGGAGAAAGAACTAGGAGATAGGGCAAACCATAAACTTTCCTACTTTGACTCTACTTAGCATGAAATGAAAATAACATTAAAGAAAAAGGTTTAAAGTTTAGACAATAAGACGTAGGAACACCAACATTCCTTATCTGCTTGGACTATATTAAATCATTCTTAAATACACAATTGGAGGAAAACATAAAGATAAAGCTTATCAGTGAGAGTAGGGTACTTTTAACGAGTAAATCCTAGCTCTATATTTTTTGTTCTTTATCAGAGAAAAGTAGACAGAGGAAACAAAAAGAAAATAACAATTTACAATAAGAAACACATCACCATTGACATAGACCAGAATCCCATAAATTAGCTTGTATTCGATGTTCAAACTAGTTAGAATCTTCAAGTCTAGTGGGTCTCTACAGCTTCAAACTTCTCATCTCAGCTTAGGTATCTTCAATTACAAACAGTGCTACAGCAGCTTCAGTAAACTATTGACATGTAACAGATATCCAGAGACCAACCTTTATCTCATCTTATATAGACGTATTTATAGATAAAATGAGGAGGTGGGATGAGAGAAAAAATCTCTAGGCTCAATTAATACAGTTTAATGCTTCTTGGCCTTTGAGGGGCTCAATAGAGAAGATTTCTGATATTTCCTCGGTATTAATTGATTTTCATTAAGTATTAAGCATGCTGGGAAGATTTTGTTGACTTAAAAACTCTTGAGGTGAGTTAGCAATAACTCTGGCTGTCTTTGGGAAAAATATCACTGACTTAGGCAATAACTCTGCCTTCTTCTGATTTATTGAAAGATGCAGGTGGCACTTTGGTAGCTGGAGAGGATTCAATTAGCCTCTGATGTGGCAGTGTAGGATTCTCGGACTGATAAATTTCTTTATTTTTCCTTAAAACACCTTTAATTTACTTTATATCTGTGTTTTAAGCCTAATTAGGCTTTGATCTTCTTTTCTAGTCTTCATGCTATCTTTAACTGTGTGGATTAGGCCTTTGATAATCG
Source organism: Pinus albicaulis (assembly GCA_034641835.2). Classification (NCBI taxonomy): domain Eukaryota; kingdom Viridiplantae; phylum Streptophyta; class Pinopsida; order Pinales; family Pinaceae; genus Pinus; species Pinus albicaulis. Next base: position 267,618,287 of record CM076584.1, read on the forward strand.
AATTTATGCCTTAGTCCTTCAAAAATGTGTTTAAAACCTTTAAACATTGATTTCTGCTTTGATTTTATCCCTGGACAATGATACTCTTTGTCTAATTAAGGTTTACTGTGTTTTGTTGCTGTGCAGGCGCACAGAGGGTTTTATAATGTTATCAGTGCTCATGAGGCAAGGATAAATCATGATGTGAACCCTGCTGATTGATCTTCTTCATGAATAGTGGCCTGAGGGATTTTCATCCCCAACCCTTGATTTTATTTTAAAACTGTGGAGAAACCTTAAAAACCTGCACAAAATGAACAAAAATTAAGAAAACCCTGGTGAAAATAGGTTTAGACAGCTCTGGGCATGAGATCAAATCATGACCGTTGGATGGAACTAACCAATGACCAAGATCGCTTTCTGAGGTCAATTGGGGAGGCGGTTGGATGAGTGAAGGTCGGATTAAATCCGGGGAGCTTTACAATGTGGGGTGTAACGTTAAAATGAAATGGAAGAAAATGTGATAGAAAAGGAGAAAAACCTTTGGCGGAAGCGAAATGGGGCTAAAATGAAGTTTGGACACAGGATGAATGAGAGCCGTTGATCTAGAATGATCAACGGTTGGGATTCTTCGAATGGGGTGTTTGGGAGCAGAGGAGATAGGTGATGGATTGGTGGGGAAAATTAATTAGGACCGTCGATCTTCTGAGATCGACGGCGAAGAAGTATTGGTGAATTGTTCGGGGAGAAAATGAAGGGGCAAGGATATGAGGTTTCAAAGCAATCTGGGCCGTTAGATTGAAACAATGGACGGCTACGATTAAAGGAGGGAAACCAATGTAATGGGGAAAGGTGGTTTTAGTGGAAAAAACTACTGGTTTCACGCTGCTTAGAAGTGGTTTGGAAAATCTTAAAAAAAGTGCGATATGCCTCGTTGCCTAACACGTGTCCCTTAGAAAACCACTTTTTTCGCATTTTTTCTGGGCGTTAAACCCCAAATGCAGAAAAAACACGAAACTGATTGTGAGCCGTCGGATGAGGGACAACAGATCCAACGGCATGGATCACATGCGATGGAGGGCAAGATGCACGGGTAGAAAGGCGGGTGGGGTCAAATGGTGGTTTAGATCGTGACCATTGGATCTTTGGAATGGACGGTCAAGATCTATTGATGGGGAGAAATGAAAAGGGAAAAGTGGGAAGAGCGGAAGCAATGTGGAATGTCCGATCTAAAAGATCAACGACAGAGATTAAATCGGAGGTCGGGACGATGGAGGCTTATGTGATATAAGAGCAGGATGCGATGCAACGTTGGTCGTTGGATCTAATGGAATGGACGGTCAGGATTAAATCACTGAAGGCATCAATGGAAGGCAGAGGGGGGAGCGCGATTGAATCTCAACTATCGGTTCTTGTGGATTCGACAGCTGAGATTAGATCATAGGATCTGCGTCGGAGGAGGAAAAGGGAAAGACGAAAGGGAAGAGTTGCAATGTGATGTTGCGCTGAGCATTGGATCAGAAGGATGATCGAAGTTTGAGAGTAGATCGTAGAATCGCATCGGAACCGGAAAAGGAATTTTGCGATTTGCAAAGGGAAGAAACTTGCAATTGCGATTTAGCCGATGACCGTTGGTCTTACAAAGATCAAAGGCCCAGATTTGTTTTAAAACATATCGTCGGGTTTCATAAAAAAACAAAGGAAAAAGGGTTCGAGAAAGTTTTTTTAGTGTTTTTAGCACCCGATTACGGGGCTATGGTTTTATAAAGAAGGCGAGGAGATCGGGGGTTTAAAAGAAAAGGCTTATCGCAATCGGAGTTTTCAAAGTAAAAAGGTAAATAAGGAGATAAGAAAACCTCGATTGCAATTGCATGACGGGGGGTTAACTCTGGGTTATAGCTTCGGGTTTCATGCGGGGAAAAGGAGCTGGGGCTAAGGCCAAAGGGGCTTAAGGCCTTGATGTAAAATGAAGAATTTTTAGGATTTTTGGAGGTTATTTAGAGGTTTTTAGAGGTTCCGATAAGAGCAAAAAAGGGGTTTTAAACCTTATAAAAGTATTTTACAAGGCTTTAAAGGGGATTTCGAGGTAATGAGAGGTAAATGAAAGGATTTATGGATGAAATGAAGAGGGAAAATGGAGAAGGGAAAATGGGGGAAAATGGAACTTTTCAGCAGTCTTTTTCTTCAGGCAAAGAGTAGATTTTTCAGGATTACGAGGGAAACAACAGTGAAAATTAACTAAAGGATTAGTTATCTTCATAAGACTTTCAGAACTAAAAATTTGGCATGAAATTGTTTCTTGAAGGCTTAAACAAGATCTAGCCACCATTTGATGTGAAAATTTTTTATAGGTGGCTAACAGCCTCCTCCTCTTCTATTTGTTGATGTTGTTGTTCATGTTTGTCATGTTGTTCTATGCACAGTTATATTGTACTTTCCATATGCACAGTCCTATTCTATATGGTTGTTGTTGTTGTTCATGTTTTCCATGTTTTTCTATGCACATTCCTATTCTATATGGTACTGTGCATAGGGTTATGGTATTGATCAATAAAATTCCATTTCTATGTACACACACTGATTATTTTAACAATCTAGCTTCAACATTTCTTTCCTATTCAGATCTCTTTTGATCATTTGTACCATGTCCTCACTAATCTGAAGTGATAGCGTTTTCTAATTTATACATGTTTCATATGAACATTTCTCTCAATTTTTGAATTTCCAAGCCATTAAATGTGTCATAAATATTACAATTATGTTGTTATTTTTCATGTTTTCCATTTTTTTCTTGGTCAGGAGTATGTGGTGGTGATTCTCTCCACAGTCAAATTCTTTAGCATTGTTGTGATCAATCTCTTCTTCTTGCTTATGGTTGTCAGTCTCTTCTTCCCATGTCTTGTTACTTGTGCTCTTTCCCATAGTATTCTTAGTTTCCTCACTCTGTCCACCTTCTGATTCTTGCACATTGTTGTGATTAGTCTCTTCCTCTTCTTGTTTATTGTTGTTGGTCTCTTCTTCTTGAGCTTTTTTTTCATCACTCTAGCTCTTGTAGCTACTCATAGTGGCCTCCTCCTCTTCTGCTCGTTGTTTCTGTTGTTCATGTTTGACATGTTGTTATATGCACAGTTATATTGTACTTTCCATATGCACAGTCCTATTATATATGGTTTTTGTTTTTGTTCATGTTTGCCATGTTGTTATATGCACAATTATATTGTACTTTCCATAAGCATAGTCCTATTCTATATGGTACCATTCATAGGATTATATATCATGGTATTGTTCAATAAAATACCATTTCTATGTACACACACTGATTATTTTATCAATCTAGCTTCAACAATTATTTTCTATTTAGATATATTTTGATCATTTGTACCATGTCCTCACTAATCTGAAGTGATAGAAGTTTGTACTTTATACATGTTTCATATGAACTCTGCTCTCAATTTCTGAATTTCCAGGCCATTAAATGTGACATAAATATTACAATTATGATTTTCGCATTCATGTTTTCCATGTTTTCCTTGGTCAAGAGTATGTGGTGGTGATTCTATCCACAATCAACTTTTTTAGCATTGTTGTGATAAATATCTTCTTCTTGCTTATGGTTGTCTTCTTCTTGCTTATGATTGTCAGTATATTCTTCCTGTGTCTTATTACTTGTGCTCTATCCCAAATTATTCTCAGTTTCCTCACTCTTTCCACCTTATAATTCTTGCATGTTGTTGTGATCAGTTTCTTCCTCTTCTTTTTTATTATTGTTGGTCGCTTCTTCTTAAGCATTGTTGTCATCACTCCAGCTCATGCAACTACTTGTAGTGGCCTCCTCCTCTTTTGCTCGTTGTTTCTGTTGTTCATGTTTGCCATGTTTTTATATGCACATTTATATCATACTTTCCATATGCACAGTCCTATTATATATGGTTACTATTGTTGTTCATGTTTTCCATGTTGTTCTATGCACAGTTATATTTGATTTCCATATGCACAGTCCTATTCTATATGGTACTGTGAATAGTATTATATATCATGGTATTTCTGAATAAAATTTCATTGATATGTACACACACTGAGAACAATAAAATTCCATTGCTTTTGTATAATAATTTATTAGTTTAAATGATTATTAGATATAGTTGTAATAATTGATTGATTTTGGAGTTCATTTTAATTTAATTATTTTTTCTGGAATATTATTTTAGAATGAGAAATTTTGTATAATAATTTATTAGTTTAAATGATTATTAGATCTGGTTGTAATAATTGGATTGATTTATTGAGAATAAATTTTTTCCCGAATTGAAATATTACTTTAGAATGAGAATTTTTGTATAATAATTTATCATTTTAAATGATTATTAGATCTGGTTGAAAGAAATGGATTGATTTATTGAGAAGAAATCCCTGAGTAAAATAAATTTTCCAGCTTCATCTACCCACTATGATATAAAATTGTTTCAAGAGAGATATGCACAGGTAGCATTGGATCGACCCATAGTTGTTTTTTAACAACTCATCAACTTATACATCATTATACAAGCATCAGCTCAACAATTTAGCTTTCAAGCCTCCCAAAAAATAACAAAACAAAAATGTGGTAGGAATTCAAAATTATCTTGATGGTCATACATAAGGATAGTTTGTTTAGTATTTATGTAATTTTATTCTAAATTCTAGAATATTTAAAAAATTTGATTTATAAGTGAAGTTAAATAAATAGTTAACTTTTTTTAATATTTATGAGATTCCTAAAATATTTTGAAATCTACATAAAACTACCTTTACAAAAGGGTGTTTTTGTCCTCCTTTGAAATCATATTGCTTCAGCCAAGAAGAGCAGGGGAATGCATGTTATTCACCCTTTCATGAAGTGTAGTCACCTATAGATTCTTACTGCTAAGTCATCCCACTAGCAGCCTCTAGTCACTCAATAGCTCATTGAAATCAAGGCATATCACAAGGTTCTAGTGTCTTCATAGTATCATTCTCCCCATGCTTCGTATTTTATAACAATTGTCATTTGTCCATACTATATAAATCCATCATCTCACTTGTATCATAAACATAAAGTCACCATGATATGTTCAAATAAAAAATTGAAATCTATATAATTTAGAAACCAAATTGAACAACTATGAGATTATTATCATAATGCTTGGCACTTGTATGTAGTAGCAACCAGTATTCATTATAGGATTACATATCCAATTAATTTCTACCTGCAATTTGTCATCCCTCACAAAAATTTCATTCAACCAAACAACTGTGAGTATTCAAGCATATAAAATTTCATTTCCATATTTCCAGTAGCTTTTGAAATGATATTAGAACTATGGCATACCAATCATTTCATTATTTTAAGTTATAAACATATTAAATGCAATTAAGTTTCATTAACTATATATGCATTACTATAATATAAAATCATTCACTCAATGCATTCAAACATATGCGCTAATATTCATTTATACACAATCAAACTTTTCACATCCGCATAATATACTCCATGCACATTCATACTTATTTTAGATTCACCACACTCACTCACTACACCCTTTCACAAAATTGAATATCATCCCATGTTGCATTCCATACTCAATCCATCTTGATATATGTATCTTGGCTAACTCTGTATGTCTTCATCATCTTCACTTCCTATAAATTTTACACATCCTCCAAGAATCTAGATGTACATCTCTGTATCATTGTCTTCATCATCTTCACTTCCTATCAATTTTACACATCCTCTAGGCATCTAGACTTACATATACTATAATAATTACAATATATCCCATGTCATACCATCCTCCTTGACTACCTTCAAAATTCACTCAACTTTTCAACACATCTTGACACCTTCTTCTTCAATCATCACACATGAAGAATTTACCCTCCCTTAATTTCTCAACAATCCCTAAAGATCCCTTCCTTTCACTACTGAAAATTCCCTCAAGAAACTCTTCCTTCTCTTAACCAACTCAACATGACATATTATCATATGAATACATAACAAATATTTTGTCACAATTTTGAAATGTCCTCTAGGCTTCCTTCCTTTACCATACCCTTACCTTGGTATCAATTCACATACATGAATTTAGATGTCATCGCATACATATCAATTGAGATATTGAATAATAACTCAAGGAACTTATCCAATTCCTTTCAGCTCACATGATATATTGGCATTAACAATTCGTACATGTACAGTTTCCATCAATATATCTAATGTTACTTGATCAAATAATACCTCTTTGTTGGTCAATGGAAAATGGGAAATGGACAATCCTAGCAGTGTTGTTCTTATTGAATTCTGGGCATAAAAAATCACTTAGTGTAGCAGCATCATTATTATCACGATTTGGGGTCACATCATCTTCCATGTTGTCTCTTTGATCTGGTGAGCTCCAATGTTAGGATGTGTTGTTACTCATTCTCATTGACAGTAAACTATTATGGTTAGGATATATTGGCACTATAATGTGTGACTTCTACAATTTTAAGGACTCTTAAAGCAATATCTTGAAGAGTACATGGTGCTTTTCCAACTTCTTTGTTTCGTAATAGATTTGTACTTGAGTTTCCAAGTCTTGAATGATTTTTCGAACCATAATCTTCTTAAAGCAATATCTTTAACAGTACATGGTACTCTTCCAACTTCTTTGTTTAGTAACATCATCCTCCATGTTGTATTTTTAATCTAGCGAGCTCCAATGTTTTGAAGGAGGTTGATTGGATTTTCATTAAGGATTTCCAATAGTCAGGATGTTCTTCTTAATAGCAAGGATGCTTTCAAAATCACATATGTCATGCTAGTCTCTTTTTCTCTCCTTCGAGGCCGCAAGGATGCTTTCAAAATCACATCTGTCATGCTAGTCTCTTTTTCCTTGCTCCATGTACATGTCATTTCTCCCATAAAATTTAAGGGATTTACAATAAATGTGCATTTAATAATTTATTGAAATTTTTTTTAGAGATAAAAAATCCCACCAAACATGGTTGAAGATTGGAAATTATGCATAGATGTTTCCTGTTAACCCAATCCATGGAAAGCAGTGATTACATATGTGCTATGCAATATTTTGACTAACAAACTCCTCCAAAGGAAAATGAATATACCTGGAAGAACAAAAAATAATGAAGCAAAATATATTGCATTGATAGAAGGCTTGGGAAATGCTAGGGATTATGGATCAAATGGAATTGTAGTTTTCACCAATTCTGAACTTGTGTTCAACCAGATGAAAGGTGTGTACCAAGTTAAGAAGGAGAGACTAAATCAACTGCATGGAAAAGAAAACAATATTGTTATATAATTTCAATCATTTAGTATAAGACATTGTGCAAATGTTAATAACATGTTTGGTGATCTATTGTATGGGGCAGTTCCAAATCATGATTCATCTGTCAAAGATGAATTAGTATTGTATAGGGAAATGAAAATTCAAGACTCATCTGTCAAAGATGAATTAGTGATGAGACACTCTTCTTCAAAATTCAAATATGAATTAGTGTTGCCAACACTCTCCTTCAAAATTCAAAGATGAAGATGAATTAGTGTTGAGACACTCTCCTTCAAAATTTATTGATGGACATTGTAAGATATCTTTGATATGTGTGTGTTTTTTTACTTATAAATGCATCATTTTTAATGACCATGTGTTTTTTCAATTATACACCAAGTGTGCTCCCACCATGTAAGCACAACTTGGTGAACTTCATGTTTTAGAAAATTTAATATTTAATTTTCAAAATGTGCACGACTTAATAAATTTTCGTTTAAATAAAGTGAGTTTTAGACATCAATTTGTGCTTTGAAAGTTTTTTTTTACATAATTTGTGTTCAAGTTGTGCTCCAACATTTGTTTAAATTACATCAATTTAAAAAAAAAAAATTAAACTAAGTGAGTTTCACACATCAATTTGTTCTTTGAAAGTTTTGTATTTTACATCATTTGTATTCAATTTGTGCTCCAATTGCTTTGAATTTTTTTTGTTTTACATAATTTGTGTTCAATTTGTGCTCCAACATTTGTGTAACATCAATTTTTTGAATTCTTTTGAAAAAATTTTAAATAGTGATCTTAAAAATAATTGTAAATGCACGAGGTAAATTTTTAAACATCATGTATCTATGTATTTGTAGATAGATCCATATATATCATGGATGATCATTTTCCACATGATTCGTCGAGGCTTTAACCATTATGTGTGTATATGTAACTGTAAATATCCACTGTAGATATCCATATATACATCATGGAGGATGATCATTTGGCACGTGATTCTTTGAGGCGAACATCAATAGAGTCCCATGCCTCTGCGAGAGAGGGGGATCATGGATTGAGGAATGTTCATGGTATTTATATTAAATGTGCATGTTTTTAAATTAAATTTGAATATATAATCTTATCCCCATACATACATGTATACACGTGGAATTGATTTTTTATTGAATATATAATTTTATCCCCATGTACATACATGTATACATATGGAAATGACTTTTTATCAATTTTTTGAGTTAAACTAATTTTTAATAAATTTCATTTTTTAGGAATTCGAGGAAAATAGTATCTACTCAATCAATGGAGTCTGAACATGGTTCATATAATATACTCAAACATACATATATGTATTTATATGTATATATGCATTTTTGAATTGATTAGAAATTCATATTTTTTTATGAAGCTTCCCTCTCGTCGCGTGAGGGTGGTGGGACGCATTCCCTCGGTGACCAATCAATGGGTGGTGGCCAATCAATGGGTGTTCATGTTGTTTCTCAACCATCTCAGGGTGGGCATGGTGCTGCTCAACCATATTGAGGTGGCCATCAATCTGAATATTATTTTCATTCAAGTATTAATTTGTTAAATTATTTATATAATTTTTTTATGGTTAAAAAGAAAATTTGTAAAAATTTGTTCACATGTTTTTTCATTTATACATAATTTTATATATTTATGTATAGGGTGAAAATGTTGCTCGAAAAATATGTAGGCCAGACCGCGTTATTCAAGAAGGTTGTACACCAACCATGACTTATCCTTCTGAAATTTTTTATTTACCTTGGGAAACAAACATCCAACAATGCACATTACAAATGTGTGAATATATTTATTCAAAATTGAAGAAATATCTTTTGTCTTTGAAACTTCCTGCTAAGAGTCGAGAAAGATTAGGAATAGTTACGCACTCTTTAAGCACACTTGTAGTTGTTTACAAAAATCTTGGGCCAACCACTGATACTTTTGTAGAAGTGACTAGGAAAAGAAAGGAAACAATAATGGGTTCTGATATATGGGACAATGTTAAAAACAGAGTTACAAAAGAAATGGAAAAATCTATTTTTAATTTCAAATAAGGGCCGAAAATAAAGATGCTAAAGGTGAAATATTTCAAGCACCCTAATATAGCTTTCCGTTTGTATGATAGGCACCTTGCAGCCTATAGAAGACTACCATGGAATGAAGAGGTTCCTCTTTATTTTGAAAAATTATCTTATGCATAATTGTTTTTTAGAATGACACCCAATTATAATGACCTTCCCTTTGAAATTTTTGGTCCTAGGAAAGGTCGATTATGTGACCGTAGGGGCGCTAAGTGTGATACTAAGTTTCCTCACCCTGAACCACCATTGGTAAGCCGACCTCTTCATGTGGAAACTTTTCAGTCAGAGATGGATGCCACTTCTCAAATTAGTCGAGAAGCAAGGGATGCCATCATAGACAATTTTCAGACTCGACTTGGTGGAATTGATATTGGTCTAAATCGACAAAGAGCACGAGAGTATTCACATGCTAATTTTGTGTATAGTACAGATGATGAGATAGACAACATGAGTATTGAAGAACATAGAACATATGAAAATCATTGTAGTAATGGTTGGCAGGAATAATTATTCATGAGGAAGATGGCATGGGATCGGTATGTGTTAATGGTTAGGGTGAATATTTATGGTAATTTGTAATTTACATATAAATTTTTATTTGTATATGTTAATTGTTGGTTTGAGGGGTCTTGACCCAGGTTCGAATTTGAGTTCAACCAACAAACCCATGTACTATTGGCCCTTTCATCAATGACCTGCTTGCGCAATTCAAGGTCTCACCCGAATTAGTATGGGAGGGTGCTAGAACCAGGTTTCCGCACCCTGAGAGAGAGAGATTTAATGAAGAGTGTTAGGTCCCTATATTACTAGTATATTCCCATATTTTATTAGTGTAACCACCTTATTATTATTTTTGTACCCCTGTAACCTCAATATTGTTATTATTGGGCCCTTACATTACTATTGTTAGATCGGCTAGGATTATATTGTGACCCTGGAGACTCTTATATATAGAAGGAGGTTTTCTCATTTGTATCATCCAAGAATTTTTCAATAATGTAATGTATTTGAGGTTTCCCCCTTGAAGTGGCTGATTTCTAAGGTGTTGATCTCTTTTTTCTTCTATTTTTTGAGCTAGTTTCATAACATTTGGTATCAGAGCTTTAAATTCTAGGGTTTTGCTTCTCCAAACAGGTGATCGTGGAAATTTCCCTATAATTTTTTTTATAAGAAGGTTTAGAAGCTGAAATTTTTACAGAGCAAATCCGAAATCCTAAGTAACGTTGTGTAAAAATTTCAGTTCTTCGTTCATAAATTTTTTGGAGATATGATCTGTGGAAGTTAGGGTTTTTTCAGGTTCTTGAATTTCACCTAAAATAGGTCATCATGGAATTTGCACTATAACTTGTTTTAGAAGAAGTTTTAGAAGCTGAAATTTTTATAGAGCAAAGCCGAAATCCTAAGGAGCTTCCTGTAAAAATTTTCGATCTTGGTTCACAAGAGTTTCAGAGATATGATATGTGTAATTTAGGGGTTTTTTAGGCTCTCGAATTGCATCTCAAAGAGGTGACTGGGGGAAACCCGTCATAACTCTCTTTCTAAACATTGGATTGGAATTATGTAAAAAGTGGCAACAAGTAAACATACTGTAGGTTCTTTTGTAGCAATTTCAGAGCTGAAGGAGGAAACAATGACACATGTCATGTTGTACAAGTTCGCTCCACTGAACCAGCCCATATTTAGGTCATTGTGGGAGATTGAGCATAACTATGTCTTGAAGAATCCAAATCAGGTCAGACCTGTGGCATTTGAAAGAAGATTCAGAGGGCTACTACAAGGCAAAATTTCATGTATTGAAGATTCAAAATAATAGATAAAATCCAGTTTCAATATCGAGCTCCTCAAAAACAAGAAAAAAGTGTGTATTTGTTTTTTCAAATTGCATAAGTCTTATGTGAAAAATAAATTTGAAGTGATTCCAAGGGCATATTGAAGCATAGATATCAGTATTGGGTTCTAAAATGCCACCTAAAAAGAATTCAACACCCATTAAGCCTTCATAAGGCTCTACTATGACTCATGAAGAGGAAGAAGTGCAACATGACATATCAAAATTACAAGAGAAAGTGCACCAAATTTTTCTCTCGCAAAGAGCAACAAAAATTGAAATGGAAGTTTTGAAGAAAGGCGTGGAAGCTAAGATGTATGCTTTGAAAAAAGGCATGGATGGTTTGAAGAATGACATGGAAGCTAAGATGGATGGCATGGAAGCTAATATGGATGACAAGGAAGCTAAAATCGATGAAAAAATGAAGACAACATGGAAGACATGAAGAATGATCTAAAAGAAGACATGGAAGGTTTGATGACAAGGTTAATACAACAAATGATTCCTAATGGTGAAAATATAGTAGAGGAAAATCATGATGAGAATAAAATAAATGTTAATGGTGATTTCATAAACTCTAATGTTGGATTCAAGAACCACCATATTCCAAAGATGGATATGAGGAAGTTTGATGGAAAGGATCCCGTAACATGGATACTACAGATGTAGAAATATTTTAATCTCAGTAATTGCAAAACACACAAAAGGTACACATTACGACTTTAAATTTAGAACAAAATACATTTGTATGGTATCGATGGCTTTGCTCTCGTAAAAAAATTGTCACTTGGTCAATTTTTATGGAGGAAATGATAGCACATTATGAGGATACAAAGAGAAACACCTTCTTTAGCCAATTGATAAATATTAAACAAAAGGGTTTAGTGGGGCAGCACATTGAGGAATTCCAAAAATTGAATATAAGGGTAACTGATATTCCAGAGGAACACAGGATCGATCTCTTCATAGGCACTTTAAAGGATAATATCCAACATGAAGTTCGCGTTTTGGAACCAGATTCATTGGAGAAGGAATTTAGGTTGGCAAGAAAAGTTGAATGTAAAATAATGGCGACAAGGAAGCCTACCACTCAATTCTATAAAGAAGGAAGTGTTGCTACGCCTAGATTTCCACAACCTACAAAGTTGACACCACAAAAATTGGAAGAAAAAAGAGCAAAAGGGATTTGCTACAGTTGTGATAGCAAATACACTAAAGGTCATAAGTGTGCTGAGAAGAAATTATTTTACATAGATTGTGAAGAGGAAGAAGAAAATGAACAAGAAGAGGATATACACCAAGAACCAGCCCTAGAAGAGGAAGAAATGAGTCCGACCATATTGTGTAATGCATTGGCAGGAATTACCACTCCTCAAACTCTCAAGATAGAAGGACATATCAAGAAGAAAAAGGTAATAGTGTTGATTGATTCAGGTAGTACCCATAATTTTATTCATTGTAAGGTAGCCAATGAATTGAATTGTTTCCTATACCCAACACCAGAATGTCAAGTGATGGTTGCAAATGGAGGAACTATAAATTTCTCTCGAAAATGCCATAATATCAAGCTAACCATGGGGGAATATGTATTGAATAGTCCAATGCTTTCCATTCCTATGGGAGGTGCTGATGTTGTACTAGGAGTACAATGGTTACAATCTTTGGGGACGGTAGCTTTTAATTTTCAAGAACTTTTCTCGAAATTTTTTTCAGAAGGAAAGGAAGTCGAATTACGGGGTATTGAAGGGAAGCCAGGAAGGATAATAAGCTCTAATTTCATGACAAAGCTTCTAAAGAAAGAACAACGAGGCGTAATTGCACAATTATGCTCACTAGAAGTTCCAACATCAAAATTATCTATTTCTTCAGATCTCCAAAAAGTCTTGGACAATCATTCCAAGGTGTTTGAAACTCCCAAAGGACTCCCACCTATTCGTGATCATGATCATGCTATTCATTTGATTCCGGGAAGTGTTCCTCCAAACATCCGGCCTTATAGATATCCTTACTTCCAAAAGAGCGAAATTGAACGCATGATTGCAGAAATGTTAGAGGCGGGTATAATTCAACCTAGTCAAAGTTCTTTCTCTGCTCCTGTAGTATTGGTACACAAGAAGGATGGATTATGGCGAATGTGTCCGGATTATAGGGAGCTCAATAAGCTCACCATTAAAGATAAATTTCCCATTCCTGTGATTGATGAATTATTGGATGAATTACATGGAGAAATTAATTTTACCAAGTTGGATCTTCGTTCAGGATATCATCAAATTAGAATGAAGACTGAAGATATTCCAAAAACAACATTTCGAACTCATGAGGGTCATTATGAATTTTTGGTCATGCCTTTTGGCCTTACCAATGCACCTTCTACATTTCAAAGTTTGATGAATTCCATTTTCAAACCCTTCCTTAGAAAATTTGTGCTAGTATTTTTTGATGATATACTAATCTACAGCAGGTCTTGGAAGGATCATGTTCAACATGTTGACAGGGTGCTCAAACTATTGTAGGAGAAACAATTATATGCAAAAAACATCCAAATGTTTCTTTGGAGTACAAGAGGTGTAATATTTGGGTCATATTGTATCTCATGAGGGTGTTAAGGTAGACCCTAACAAAATTAAAGCCATTAAGGAATGGAAATTCCCCACAACCATAAAGCAGTTGCGAGGATTTCTCGGGTTAACAAGGTATTATTGCAAGTTTGTTAAGAATGATTGGAGAATAGCGGCACCTATAACAATATTATTGAAGAAATATGCATTTTCATGGACTCCTGAAATAACTAAGGCCTTTGCACATTTTAAAGAGGCAATGTGCCTAGCACCAGTCTTAGCTATGCCAGACTTCACAAAAATCTTTATTGTGGAATGTGATGCCTCAAAAAATGGAATTAGTGTTGTTTTAGTGGAAGAAGGAAGACCCATTTCTTTTTAAAGTCGTCCAATCAAAGGAAAGTATTTACAGAAAGCCATTTATCATAAGGAAATGTTGGCAATACTACATGCACTAAAGAAATGGAGACCTTACCTAATGGGAAGACACTTCAAGGTAAAAACTGATCATGATAGTCTTAAATTTTTTTTGGAACAAATAATATCTTTAGAAGAGCAGAAAATATGGGTCGCAAAGATGTTGGGTTATGACTTTGAAATCATCTACAAAAAAGGGAAGCTAAATGTTGTTGCAGATGCACTTTCAAGAAAGGATGAAGAGGTGGAAGCATTGCTTTGTGCCATTTATATTATCCAACCAGATTGGATAACTGAAGCAAGGGATGAATGGAAGGAGGATGAATAATTGTGGACACTCACTCAAAATTTGTAGCAAGGTACTAGTACATCTAATACATTTAGTTGGAAAAATGATTCCTTATGGTACAAAGATCGCTTATATATTTGCAAGAACTCCCAACTAAAACAAAATATTCTTTTGTAATTGCACATTTCTCCTTTAGGAGGACACTCAAGATTTTTAAAAACTTACCACAGGGTGAAGAAATAATTTTTTTTAGATGGCCTTAAATCTAATATTCAAAAGTTTGTGGTGGAATGTTTAGTTTGCCAACAAAATAAAGTTGAGATAATTAAGACCCCAGGTCGTCTACAACCTTTATCCATTCCAAGTCAACATTGGGAGGAGATTTCAATGGATTTTGTCACAGGTTTACCTAAGTCCGAAGGAAAGAGTGTCATCATGGTGGTAGTTGATAGACTTACCAAGTATGCACACGTTTGTGAATTATCTCATCCATTTAAAGCAAGTACAGTTGCTACTGCATTTAATGAAACAACTCAAAAGCTACATGGAAACCCAAATATTATTGTAAGTGACAGAGATCCCATTTTTACTGGAAAATTTTGGATGGAATTATTTTCTTATTTGGGTACTCAACTAGCTCATAGCTCATCTTATCATCCTCAATTCGATGGTCAAACTGAGATAGTGAATAAATGTTTGGAAGGATATCTTCGTTGTTTTGTATCTGATAAGAAAACACAAGGGTTCAAGTGGTTACCTCTCTGATCTAGGTGTATATTGGTGGCCAACCACCTATTCCACTTGGGGCCCCACCATTTTGTCTTTAATTTTTTTCAGTTTCGGCACAACTTACTAATTTTAGCAGTTTTTCCGATCTTGAACTTCGGGAGCTGTTTTGAGGCCCTAAACGACATTTTTTTGGACAATCGGGAGAAAAATGGGTCCATGGAGCATTGTTTCTCACATTTAAATTTTTATTCCTCGAATATATATTTCTAACTAGGTATTGATCACGTCAAACTGAGATCATATGCCAAAGTTATGTCCCCGGGAAGTTGAAAGGCCAATTTATCCAAACGGGGCCCATAGTTTTGGCGCTTCATCTCCTAGGGTTAGGGTTTTGGATGTTTATGGTTTTCCTTTGTTTCTAAATAATAAATAGGCCCTCGAGCCTCAGTGTGACACAGTTCAGAGGCTTGTACTCGCCACATCTCTTCTCAAAGATAAGCTACCAACGCCCTAGCTAGTTTATTTCCATTCTGCATGTAAGCAAATCTCAGTTCTTTGATATTAATGAAATGAAGTATTATTTCCACTGAATATTTGTATTTATGGTTATATGTGTATTCTATTGTGTTCCTGCATAAATCTGGATCACTCTCACTGAATGGTGGTATAACACTTCCTTCCACTCTATAGCAAAAATGACCCCATTTATGGCACTTTATGGATATCATCCATCGTCCATCACATCTTCTTTAAGAGCATATTCTAAGGTTCAAGTAGTGGAATATCACATTGAACATCAACAATAAGTTCTCCAACTCTTAAAGGATAACCTAAATTTGGCACAAAATCGAATGAAACAACATGCAAATCAACATCGCAGCGAGAGAAGTTTAGATGTAGGAGACTGGGTATTTTTACGACTACAACCATACAGGAAAATATCCCTAAAGCAAGCTAATAAGGAAAATAAATTATTGCCAAAGTACTATGGTCCTTACAAGGTATTGCAAAATATTGGTACTATGGCATACAAATTATATCTTCCTACTTATTCACGAGTGCATCCAGTTTTCCATGTTTCATGCTTAAAGAAGTTTATAGGGGACAAACTTCCAGTTCAAACAATATTGCCAGAACTTGATGAGGAAGGAAAAATCATATTAGAACCTGAAGCAGTCATGTAAACAAGAACTCGACAGCTACAAAATCACTTAATTTCAGAGTATCTCATCAAATGGGAGAACTTGCCCACTGAAGATTCTACATGGGAGGATGAGAATTTTATACAGAATCCTCTGAAGCTACTCAAGAATGGAGGAAAACACTTTTTTGAAGGAGAGGGGCATGTTAGGTCCCTATATTACTAGAATAGTCCCTTAGTGTTTTTTAGTGTAACCCCCTTATTATTGTTTTTGTACCCCTGTAACCCCAATATTGTTATTATTGTGCCCTTACATTATTATTGTTAGGTTGGTTTGGATTATATTATGACCCCATGGACTCCTATATATAGAAGGAGGTTTTTTCATTTGTATCATCCAAGAATTGTTTATTTATGTAATGTATTGGAGGTTTCCCCCTCGAAGTGGTTGATTTATAAGGCGTTGATATCTCTTTTATTCTATTTTTGGAGTTGGTTTCATCACAAAGTGCGTGCCTCTAGACTCAGAATAGGCCTGCGCTGAGAAAACCATAACCAGGAAACCTTAATGATATAATTTAACATAATAACTTGATATAATTTAACATAATAACTTGCGTGCAACCCGTAGCTTATAATGTATTCAATTAATAGGAGAAATATAACTAAACATTACCAAATCTATGTAGTCATTACTATTTTAAGCATCTCATACATGTACGCTAACTAAAAATATTCAATATCATAGAAATAACAGGGAAATAACATGTGGCACACCTTATAACATATGATAGAGACAACCAATATCCACAAAACGTCCTTCTATTCATTAATACTTCAGATCCTTCTTACAAACCCTTTCACATGCCCATGCACATAGCCAGTGGGGTCCACACACAGCAGGACTTAGGGTCTCCGTGCACATAGCTGCCATGAGCCCTTACCCAGACAAATCCACACAAAAATCCTCAAAGAAGATCTATCCTTAACATCACATTAGAAACTTATCTAAAACTAACTCTTTGACTCATCTTAGACTCTTATTTATATATTTAGCCTGTGTTATACTAGGGTCCACAAACTATGGTTTGCAACCCCCAGATATACCCTTTTTTCCCATTACAATGCATGAGGGGCTTTGACATGCCCCAAAGTCTCTTAACTTATGTTGCGCATCACTAAATTATCCAAAATATTACAAAATTATGTCCTGTAATATTCCTAATCATTCCAAGCTAATGGGAATATTCAATTTTGCTTTGCCTTATTTTGATTTTCATGTTGATGAATAAAATGTGAAGGAGGGCATGTAAAACTCCCAAAAATTTCAAAATAAATCAATGCCTATGTAAACAGAGACATATCTGGGCCATGTAAATAAACTGTTGTAGGTGTGAATGGGTTTGAATCATGAGATTGGGTCAACTTTGACCAAGTCAACAGCACAGTCTAGATGCAATGAACCTTATGGATAGATAGCACAGTTTTAGATGGAGGCTCCACATGTGAAAGGAGCTAACTCAATGAGGTGTTTTAGGGTTTGGCAAGGCTTTCATATTATAAAATAAGGAGGAGGACAAGAGGAAGGGGTTGTTGATGTTATTATTTTCTGAAGGTATTGTCTGCTTAGACATCCCTTGTTGGGCTTTCCTATTTAGGAATCCCACCTCCTTCCTTGAGCAGCTCTTGGAGGAGTCTTTTTTGCCTAGTCCACTATCCAAAATTTGGCCAAGCCACATATTTCATCTATAGCATAGTCCTATTTAGGCTTGAGCTTTCCATGTAAACTGCAGCAAGTGGAACTCTAGATCTTTTCAGATCTAGCTTGTATTGGAGCCTCTTCTCAGTGAGTGTGTCTTTTAACCTCCTGGATGAGTGAATCCACTATTTGAGCTTCATATCCACATATTGGCAGCATTCCAAAGAATTCTCAGGGCCTACAGCGTAGTCCCTCTTCCATGACTGTGTTATTTTTAAGAGCAGAGTTGCTGGGGTACTTGGCATCATTCTAGAGGAGAGATCTCCAGTGATTGGATCTTTCCTTTCACTATGGTGATCTGTGGATTGGCCAAACATTCCGTGTGTTTCAAATCTGATTTGATACATATGTTATGCTTCATAATTTTCTGAATGCTTCTACAGATCTGTGACTTAGATCTTAGATCTACTCACCGTTGTTCATGTTTTGCTAAGATCTCCAAGGGGAGTGTATAGAGGAGCCTATATTGTACACAGATCTAAAATAGATCTATCATTTTATGTACAGATCTACTCTATATTTGAGTTTTAATCTACGGCATGCTTCAGCAATGAAAATAATGTTGTCAATCTTATTCTTCCATTTCATGTTGTTGTAGCAGCTCATTTTGAGGCTTTTGTCTTGTACATTCTTTCTATATCTGTTATACACTGTATAAGCAACATTGTAGATATAATTTGCTGATGTATAGCTGAAATATGAACCTCCATGTTGGTCTCACACTTATAAATTGATAAACGATGTTATTTCTGAATTAATCCTTTGCATATAGCTGTAGCCCCTCTCTTTGGGTGTTTTCCATCTAGACTAGTTTGTGGTAGATCTATTTAACCCACCTAGTTTGATTTGTTTTTTCTCTCCTTTTGGCTTTAGATCTTAGATGAGATGATATAAGGGATCCAAGAGTTTCAAACTCATTTTTGTGCCCAGAATTCTCAGGAGTGCGTTATTTCAGCAGGCTTGCTGTGATGTTCCAATTTTGGAATATTACAATGGTATCAGAGCATCTTTCTTGGCATAGCCTGTGCATTCTTGGAGCCAATATGATTTCAGATGAAGGAGAGCCTCTCACTAATAGAGAGAAAAGGTATCATAGAAGGAGATAGAAGAAAATTGATTAGACCAAAGATAAAGTAAGCAAGGATGAAACCCCTTTGTATGGAAGAATAAAAGAAGTAGAGTTCTCTAACATTATTTCTCAAGCTCTGCATGAGCTGAAAGGACAAATTAGGGGAGTGAAGAGTGAAAGACAAGTAGACCTTCTAAAAGGGTTTGCACATGAAGAAATCCCCACTACTTCATATGATGTGTGTGATAATTCAGCCACACAATCTGTTCCACAACGTGGTAGCATGCCTACTTTCTTGTCAAAGGAAGGAGGAAGAGGAGAAACACCAAAGGAGGGATCTCTTGGTGAATATATCCAAGGATATGAATCTCAATCAGATAGATTCAAAGAGCATATCAGTTTCCTAGAGTTTTGTCAACTCAAAGAAGAAAGATCTTGCAGCTACAGTAGGAGGAAAGGGTGCATGCAACACACTTCGGGTATATTCTCTCTACCTACATGTGATGGATCACCTAAATACTCAGCGAAGTCTTGGGTAAAGAAGCTTGACACATAATTTCAGCTGCATCAAGTATCAGAAGAAGAAGCCTTGAGAGTAGCAGTGCTGCATCTTCAATGGAAGGCTTATGCTTGGTGGTTGTTTGAGTCCTCTTCCTTAAAAGGGAGGAACATCTCTTCCTATGCAAGATTCACCAGGAGAATAGTGACAAGATTTGATGAGAGACATTTTGAGACTTCTTGGGGGGAGCAGATCAATCCTAAGAAATCTGAATCTCTACATAAGTTGGAAGATTCCATGGAGCCAATTCCAGTCCTAAACATTTTTGAAGGGGTTGAAGGTTTTTTGCATTTTTTACCAGAGGCAAAGGCCCCAATTCAACAAAATCTCTTTTCTCAAAGAAGAGATTTGAGGATTCCTTCCTCACCAAGAGATCAAGACAAATGATCTCTTGATGATGAAGCATTCTCTACTGATGAGGAGAAGGGAGAGACAGAAAAGAAGATCCTCCAGCGATGTGCAAGCAGGAGGAGATCTATTTTCATTTGGAGATGGAGATGAAGCAATGGCTTCCATTAGAGGGATGCTTGCACCTTTGCAAAGAATTACAAAGATTCTTTCGTATGGAGGACATGAGCAACATGTGACTTTTCTAAAATACAATGAGACAGAACAAAGGAGGGGTCATACAGTTGATCCACTATCAGAATATGGGGCAAGGGCTCCAATCAGAGGCACTCTTACATCATTAAGAGGGGTCTACAAGTTTCATGGTACTTCCACACAGCAATCAGAGATGTCTTTACGCAGTGGAAGTAGTCATGATATGTTCCCATCTATTATTCACATGGTAATGAGCCATGAGACATCATTATCTTGTGGTATACCACCTGGTAGACCACCTGATTCAGATTTGATGGGAGATATTTCATGCATTGATGCTCCTTTTATAGATCCAAGGAGGGAGGGAGCACTAGAATACCATGCTTCAACGTTGAGAGTGTGGGGAAAATACAAGGATAGGGAAAGCATATTTCCCTTAACTTCACTATCCATTCTCTCATCTCATACTGCGCTAAGAGGAGATGCTGCAAGAATGAAGAATGACACCACCATGAAGCAAGGGAGGCAATCCTTGAATCTAGGGACAAGCCTATTTGGAGGATCTTATTCCATACATGATGAGAGATGGTGGACACACATGCACACTTTGGAAAAACCAAGGAGGTTTTGGATAGATGGTTTCCTTCCAAGGGAGGCTAACTTCCAAGGACTTCCCTCCTGTTTTGAGCATGTGCATGAGCAAGGAAAGCAGCAAGGGAGGACTGGAAACCTTCCACCTTGTAAATTTGACATGGGATATGTCAAGGAGAAGAACCACAACATGGAAGACACTAAAAATGACACACTATCAATGTTGTCATTATTGGGCACAATAGATCCCTATTGGAAATCCCAATTATTGGTGGAGTATTCCAAGGATCTTCATACTTGCATGATTCTTGATGACTGGTTGCATGAAGGGAGCTACTCAATCCTTGATGGATTCATCTATAATAATGGTAGAACATTTTTGTCTAGAGCCTCCAAGCTCAATGGGAAGCTTCTACAGAGGGCTTATGAAGAGTTCCATCTTAGCCACACTTATTCTATGAAGCTCAACAATATCATATTGAGGAGCTATTACTGGGAGGGATTTGAAAGGGAACTATATCAGCATTGTCAGAGATGCATGGGTTCTATGGAGTTGGAGCAGCAATATGGCTCTAAGGGAGAATTAAATCAGCCCTCTCTTCCTTCCATTGAAGGAGAGAGTAGATCTATGCACCACTCCATTGGTAGGAGGAGAATTGTTGGTGAAGAGCATGCTCTTAATACATGTATTTTATATTCTAACTTCATGCATTCTTACACCATGTTTTTGCAGGCCATGAATCCAAGAAGGAGTGTTATATCGTGTCAATCTCATGGAAAATATGGGGCCCCAACAATTGTTGTACTTAGCCACTCACTTGGTAGAAAAAGGGAGATCTTGTTTCATGATGGGTGCTTTCCTAAGGCACCAAACATATCTCACACATTTAGCTACAGTGAGATGGCATGGGCTGCAAGTAAGTGGTGGGAAAACCACTTACCACATCTTGATCTGATGCAAGTAGGAGATGCCCTGTGCTAGTACCATATATGGGATTATGACCCACCTCCTCATGTTCTAATTTCTGTTTATGTATTTGTAGTTTTGCTTCCATACATGTATGATGTACTTGTCCTATTTTTGGAATTTTATGGAGGGAGGATAGGAGGCATGTGTGTACCACATGGGATGGAGAATCTCTTTGTATTCTTTGCTACATATTTCAAGGAGATTGGGGGTTTAGCCATGTTTGTTTCAGTGGCATTCTTGACACTTTGTGGGATGGATTATGTACATCTCATAATGATTTTGGAGAGACAACTCATGGGAGGATGGATTGGTGAACACTCAGCTTATGCAGAGAGCTAGATCCTTGACGGTGTCATCAATGGCGAAGGAGAAGTGTTGCAACATGCACCCTATCAGTTTCTTTAGGACAAGCAACATTTTGGAGGGGAGGACTGTAATATTCCCAATTATCCCAAGCTAATGGGAATATTCAATTTTTCTTTGCCTTATTTTGATTTTCATGTTGATGAATAAAATATGAAGGAGGACATGTAAAACTACTAAAACCATCAAAATAAATCAATGCCTATGTAAACAGAGACATATCTGGGCCTTGTAAATAAAATCTTGCAGGTGTGAATGGGTTTGAATCATGAGATTGGGTCAACTTTGACCAAGTCAACAGCACAGTCTAGATGCAATGAACCTCATGGATAAACAACGAAGTTTTAGATGGAGGCTCCACATGTGAAAGGAGCTAACTCATTGAGGTGGTTTAGGGTTTAGCAGGGATTTCATCTTATAAAATAAGGAGGAGGACAAGAGGAAGGGGTTGTTGATGTTATTATTTTCTGAAGGTATTGTCTGCTTAGACATCCCTTGTTGGGCTTTCCTGTTTAGGAATCCCACCTCCTTCCTTGAGCAGCTCTTGGAGGAGTCTTGTTTTCCTAGTCCACTATTCATAATTTGGCCAAGCCACGTCTTGCATATATAGCATAGTCCTTTTTAGGCTTGAGCTATCCATGTAAGCTGCAACAAGTGGAACTCTAGATCTGTTCAGATCTAGCTTGTATTGGAGCCTCTTCTCAGTGAGTGTGTCTTTTAACCTCCTGGATGAGTGCATCCACTATTTGAGCTTCAGATCCACATATTGGCAGCAAGCCAAAGCATTCTTATGGGCTAAAATGTAGTTTTTTTTCCATGACTGCGTTATTTGCAAGAGCAGAGTTGCTGGGGTACTTGGCATCATTCTAGAGGAGAGATCTCCAGTGATTAGATATTTCCTTTCATTGTGGTGATCCGTGGATTTTCCAACCAATCAATGTGTTTTAGATTTGATCTTCTACATATGTTATGCTTCAGAATTTTCTGAATACTTCTACAGATCTGTGACTTAGATCTCATATCTACTCACCGTTGTTCATGTTTTGCTGAGATCGCCAAAGGGAGTGTATAGAGGAGCCTATCTTGTACACAGATCTGAAATAGATCTATCATTTTATGTATAGATCTGCTCTAGATCTGAGCTGTAATATACTACATGCTTCAGCAATGAAAATAATGCTTTCAAGCTTATTCTTCCATTTCATGCTGTTGTAGCAGCTCATTTTGAGGCTTTTGTCTTGTACATTCCTTCTATATATATTATACACTGTATAAGCTGCATTTTAGATCTAATTTGATGATGTATAGCTGAAAGATGAACCTCCATGTTGGTCTCACACTTTTAAATTGATAAACTACGTTATTTCTGAAGCAATCCTTTACATATAGCTGCAACCCCTCTGTTTGGGTGTTTTCCAGCTAGACTAGTTTGTGGGAGATCTATTTAACCCACCTAGTTTGAATTTTTTTTTCTCTCCTTTTGGATTTAGATCTTAGATGAGATGATCTAAGGGATCCAAGAGCTGCAAACTCATTTCTGTGCCCAGAATTCTCAGGAGTGCATTATTTTAGCAAGCTTGTTGTGCTGTTCCAATTTTTGAATATTACATGTCCAAAATTACTGTCAGGGGACCTTGCTCCAACACGCCCCCAACACAATCTTGTGACTCATCCCAAGTCACATCGAGAGTGGGGTCTTCATCTTGTTCTGAAGCTACTTGAGGGCAGCGGAAAATGGTGGTAGGACACCCTCACTCTGTGCGGATGCATTCGGTGTGATCTCAACCAACTTTTATGAAGTCAACCCCTCAGTAACTAAGGTGATGTTGTCCAATGTTTGATTCAAGTTTTTGACTGCATTGTCCAGGTCCTACGAGAGCTTCATCGCTTCATCTTCCCAAGGCTTCAAATAATTGATGAGAACCTGATTCTTATGAATAAGTCCCTTGATTTCATCCCTGAGAGCATGACTGGTGCGAAGGCGCACCAGTCACTGTGTTGCAACAAGGGTGGGCATGGTTACCTCCAACTGATCCATTTCCTACTCCTTGTGATGCAATTCCTAAGTTATTTTCTGCAGAAGGGGATCTCGCTATACTATTGACCACAGCTCCTCAAAAGTTTCTAGAAACTCAGAGTGTTTGGAGATGTTCACCAAAATACTTTCGCTGGCTTCCTTAACCAGCACAGCTCGCTAAGCTCGGACCTCCAGAGGAGTCTTTGGCTGCAGCTTTGCCTGCAGCGCAACAATATTTTGTTCAAAGTTAGCTTTGACTGTCTGCACCTTGGACCTAGAAGCCTTGAATGCAGCAACCAAGCTCTCAATCTTTGCTTGGGGCGCAACAAAGACGAGAATGACAAAATCAGGGATCTCTCCGCACAACCGGTCAATTAGATGTTCCAACTCATCTCATTATGTGACCTCTACTTGCTATACTATCTATGCTTGGGCAGATTATGCTACCTTTGTTGCGATCCTGTGCTCTGTCTCACTCAGCTGTTGTTGCACACACACTTCTCTACTTTGTAGCATAACATAGATGAAAAAGTTGAGAGCGTGTAGCTACCCACTCATTATTCGTGCAAGGTCAAGGCCAACCTTTGCACATGCTTAGACCTGTGCACACAATGTTGGCAGTTCTACGGTAATGGCCGCACCTGGGAAGGGGGGAATCTTACTTTCTATCACGACGATCATGGTTTTTTCTGGTAGGATCGCTTGAAGCGGCCTCGCTTGGTTCATGCTCTCTTGCAAAGAGTCTGCTTTTAGCTACAATAATTGTAAACCCAATTGCAAGGCCTCCACTGTAGCATTTTTTTGATATTCCAGGGCGTTCCATCTATCTTATGATGAGGTGGCAACTGCATCTGCTATCTTTTCCAAGTCCTCATCAGTTAAGGTAACCTCTGCATCTTCGCCGGACTTGTCAACCTTTCACTTATTTCACTGACCTTTAGCAGGCTCACTAGTGCACTTAGTACCTCGTGGGGGATCCACACCCTCCCCACCAACTCCTCCGATTTCGGCATCATGCTCCGACTCCTGCTCAGTCCCCTTGGTGGCGTCTTTGGGGGTTTCCTTGGTGGACAGTTTCCCGCTGGAGCATAGCTTTGTTTCCTTTGTTATGCTTGGCAGAGTCGAATCTTTCAGTGCTACATATTTTTCAGAGGTGCCTGAAGTGACTGGAATGGTGGATTTGAGGCCTATCTTCCACGCAGGCAGCTATGTTGCTATGACTTGGTCCACCTCCGCCTCGGTGACCATATAGGGTAGATTTTACCACGATGGATCTTTTCATGCCTTGATTTTCACATTATGTATGGTGAAATGGAAGCCGTCAATGCGCTTATATTTATCATACACTGTAGGTGACAGTTGTGACCTGGAGTGTATTGCTGCTGCCAGCGCACCTTCAAACAATACCCAGAATACCTTATTCTCCTTGACGCGATGCGGGTCCTTGGAGTCCCACAAATTCACGTAGTGTGCTCCTTCGCATATGTCGGGCTCAAGTTCAGAGAGCACCGCATTCGCAAGCATCTCCCACACAACTAGGGTGATCAACAGTAACAACCAAGAGTAGAAAAAGTTTTTTCCCTAGTCTTGTGCCTCACGCACATTATCTAGGAACTCTTCACATAGGTGTTGGGACAAATTGTAATAGAACCCTTGTTGCATTTACCTACCAGCTGGATGATGTACGCAGGGAAAATTGATGGTCGACACTTTTGCATCAATTTACAACCTAGCAAAATATTACCCATGTGCACCCCAGCGTCAGCAATGCTCTCAACCAAGAACCCTATTTTATCATGCTCGACCTTGTACTTCTCTTAGACATCGTCAGCCACCTTATACTCATTATTCTTTCCAAGCCATTTCATGGGATGGGGCCCCTTCATGGGCAAGCCGGTGATCCTATGGATCAGCGCATTGTTAAGAGGGATGCGGCCTTGAATCCATAAGCAGCCATCATGGATTAAGGTGATCAACTCCGACATGACCAGGCTACTGATGAAGTATCTCCCGAAGTAGGGGATGTGTAGCAAGTTCAAGATCCCTAAGGTCTATAGCTCGTGCAACTAAGGCATCGACTCCACCTTTGGCACATCATCATATAGTACCCACTCTAAATAGAGCTTTGGGGCCAGGGATGGAAAGTTTTCCTCGTTAGCCAGATCGTGATCATAAAATTTTATGGTAGATACGCTATCAAACATTTCCCCAATCACAAGGACCTCTTGCGAGACTAACGGTATCTAGAAATATTTGCGGACCACATCCACGTTTTTAGGCGTGTGCACTGTCATATTGCACAGCTTAATGTAAGTCGGTAGCCATGAGAGCGGGGCTACTAGCAGGGCCTCATCTTAGGCCGTCATGGGGTGCTTTGAGGGGTTGGGCGAGTGAGCCTAGGGTACTTTCTGGGGCGAGTGTAGGATCTTGGGGGAGGTGCGTAGCTTAGCCGAAGCCCACTTTGTGGCTTTTCCTTTTCCCTTTTCCTTCCCTTATTCTTTTCCTTTCCCCTTTCCCTTTCCTTTTCCTTTGGCCGGCTTGGAAACGACCTCTTCAACTTGAGGGGTGACATCAAAACCCTCTTCAGACCCTAGCTCAGTAGAGGCCGTAACGAGAGGCAACTCTGTGGGGTTAGTGGAGGTCATCCTTGCCCAGAATACAAACTCAGGATTGTTGTTGTTGGAGTGGGTACCCCGCCCAAACATACAGATTGTGTGGCCACAAGAAACACATAAATCACAATAAGGCGTAAAGAATGAGATCTTCAAAGAGAAAAGGAACCAATTATGACCTGTGACCTTCCTTTTATAGGCCACCATGGGTAAAAATGGTTGAATTACCATTAAATGCGACTTACCATCGAAGAAACGGTAAAAATTCTTCCACAATCACCTCATTAAATGCCAAACACCCACTCTATGTAATGGTAAAATCGCTTTTTCAGCTATTTTTACTGTCCCAACAACTAGTTTTCTAGCTGCATACTATAGTTGCAGCTTAGTCGCACCTTCCTGCACCTCCTTACCTGCACACTACCGTTGCGCTTCCGCTGCACCTGCATGTGCCTTCTCCTCATAGGGCGTGCAGATCCTTCAATGCTGATGCTCCAACCATATAGTCATTTGGTAGGCACCATATTATCCCTGTAGGGTTTCAAACGACTTCCATTAACGTAGTTCGGAATGAAATCTCCATGCAACGTGGCCAAGCATACCACACCACCATCAGTAATCTATTTTACTATATACAGTCCCAACTAGTGCTTACAAAACTTACTTGGGTGGTGTGAAAATTGACTATCATACAGTAACCCCAACTCTTCTTCCTTAAACACCTTCTGTCAGATGTGTTGGTCATGCCAAGCTTTTTCACGTACCCTTTGTACTTGCTGATAAAAATTAGTAACAAACCGATCTTCTTCCAAGTCAACTAGTTGTGCCAGGCGTTCCTCCATGATGTCAGGTTCTGCCATATTTTTGAAATCCGCAATGTGAAAGCTAGGGACAATATATTCCATGGGCATGATGGCCTCCTGTCCATAGACCATCCTGAAGGGAGTCTCCCTAGTCAGCTTCTTGCATGTAGTCCTATAGGCCCGTAGCACTGAAGGGATGCGCACATCCCTATCATTCCAATTGGAATTACAAACCTTAGTAAGCACATTCTCCAATATTTTTTTGAAATCCTCTACTATGCCATTAGCTTGTGGGTGATACAGGGTGCTTTTCACATGATGGATATGAAATTCTTTCGTCAGAGGTTCAACAGTTTCATTAATGAAGTGAGTACCTCTATCGCTCATCAAGATCTTTGGGCATCCAAAATTGGTCAAAATATGATCAAAGATGAAATGTGCGGTAGTATCTACAGTACAATCCTTAGTATCCTTCGCCTCCACCCATCTGGTTACATAATCAATGGCAATAATGATGTAACGTGTGCTAGTTTTCTTTCCTGGGGGGTTGATTTGTCCCACAAAGTCTATAGCCCATTTATCAAATGCATGCAAGGCCACCTGCGGTTGTAGGGGAATTCCATTTTTCCGTGAGGGCTTCCCGGTTCGCTGACATGCATCATAGGCTCGACAATATGCTTGTGCATCGTGATGAAATGTGGGCCACCATAACCTTGCATGCAACACCATCTGCGCAGTGTCTTTCCCTGCAGAGTGGCCTCCTGTCGCTCCTCCATGAGCCTCAACCAAGATAGGTTGTCTCTCATGTTCTAATACATACCTCCTTAATACCCCATTTGCACCCAACTTATATAATTGACCTGAAATTATAGTGAAATCATTTGTGCGGGCCGCTAACTCTTTCTTCTATTGTACTAAATATTATGTAGGTTCTGTCCCAGTTGTCAAGAAGTGAATAATGTCCACAAAGTGCTCATCAACCACCTTGATAGCGAAAATTTTTGCATCAGGTAATTCTTCTTCCAGAATAGTTGGCTCTTCTCCATTCTCATTTCGAGACAAGTGATCAGGTCCTACGTTTAGTCTCCCAGGCTTTACAATAATCTCAAAGTCATACTCTTGAAATAATAGAAACCATCTACAAATATCCTTGCCCAACATAGGCTTATTGACCAGATATTTTAAATTTGAATGGTCAGTGAACATCTTAAAGTGTCCTCCCAAGAGATAATGCATGTATTTCTGTAGGGAATACACAATTTCCAGTCCTTTTCGTTCGGTAGTAGAATAGTTGTGCTCTGTGCTAGAGAGTTTCTTGATAGAAAAAGGAAACAGGTGATCAATGTCTCCTTCTCCTACTATTGCTAAGACAACCCCAATAGTTATTCTTGATGCATCCACATGCACATGAAAGACAGCCCAATCTGGAAATATTATAATAGGTGCAATGACCATCTTTTCCTTCAGCATCTCAAAAAATTTCTGACATTCCTCATCCCAAAAAAAGGACACATCCTTATTTAGCATATTTTCCATTGGTGCAGTGATCAAGGCATACCCCTGAATGAAATTCCTATAGTAACCTATGTGCCCTAAGATGGAGCACAATTATTTCTCATTGGTTGGGACTGCTAAATTGATGATAACCACAATCTTGGTTGGGTCAACCATCAATCCCTACTGACATACAATGTGGCCCAACAGGATGCCAAAAGGTATGCAGAATATACACTTCTTCAATTTTAGCAAAATATGGTGTTTCCTTCAGGTATCCAACATCATGTGCAGGTTCGACACATGCTTCTTTACAAATACGAATATTGTCCAATCATCAAAATATACCTCTAGAAACTTATTGATGAATTCTTTGGATACTGCTACAACTACGCGCGAGAAAATGGCAGGGGAATTATTTAATCTGAATGGAATGAAGGTGCACTAGAAGGAGCCCCATTTTATTTCAAAGGTTGTCGTGTTGTGGTCTTCAAGTGCAATTATGATCTGATGGTTCCCTGAAAATCCATCAGTGAATGAGTACACTTCTTGACCTCCCACATTATCCAATATTTCATCATATAATGGCATAGGGAAGGGGTCATGTACACAGGCATCATTCATCTTGCGTAGGTATACACAGATCCTTATCTCTCCTTTGGTTTTCTTTTCTTGGACTACCATTGGGCTTACCCAATTAGACTGTTCTGTGGGCTCAATGATACATGCGGCCACCATCTTATCTAACTCCTCCTTGAAATTTTTCTTATATTTAGGATTTAGTCGATAGGGTCGCTGCTTGATAGGACGTGAATCTGACTTCAAGGTGATTCTCATAACACCCAGATCTCCTACAATACCCTTAAGCTCGGAAAAATTCATCGAAAATATATCCTGATATTTGGTTAGCAACTCTGCGATCTTCCCAATGGTACCATCATCCCAGTAATCGCCAATTTTTTCCAACTTGGTTTGTTCCTCTGTCCCAATGTTGACTTCCTTCAACTTCAGCTGTTTTGTAACATCCACTGTCTGCAAGAAGGACCCTGCGACTGCGTGTTCTCCATAAAATTTTGGGATTGTAATATTCCTAGGATATTCGTCACTTTCCTCTATTGACAAATTTCTATAGTTGACAATATCCTACATCTGCGCATCCTAAGATGGTGCAGCACATTCCTTTCGAGGAAAAGATTCATCAAAGACAAGAGTATATATATCTTGCAGGGCTTCGTCCAATTTATCCATCCCTCCAACTAAACTGAACGTTTCCATGAAATCTTCTGTCATTGTATCCCAGTGGCAAGTGCGTTGGTGAAGCTCTGCATCTAAATACCAGGTGGTGGGGACCAACCCTAATGCATGAATAAACTTATGGAGCCAATCATTCCAAGTCTGTTCATTCCATACCTCTATCCACATAGCCAAGTTCTTACACGGATCCCCATGGTGATAGAATACCTCCATGGGTGGGTTGACTGGACGTTCAAAGCACAAATAATCATCTTTTGACATTCCCCCTAGTCCTAGAAATCCCCTTTGTGTGTTTCCCACCATTGCACAGGGGTTGCACACATGGCCAAGTCAAGTGCCCAGAATATTCGTTCCTTAGGGACATCTTTTTCTAGTGCTTTAAGAAATTCCTTAACACTACCAGAACCATCAAAGTAAGGGAGTTCTCTTACCTCTAAGGATATGCACTGGAAGCTCTTTGTGATATTGAGGCAGCATAACGCAGATACGTCATGCAACCAGTTCTGCAAATTTTCCATCTCACCATCTGAATCTGAGAAACACGAGCTGTATTTTTCCCAACTTAGCACGCCATCAGCTATAGGGTTGATCCAATCATCGTCCTACACATTTAATTTGTAAATATGTTCAACATCCTCCTCATCACGCAATTGTTTTGTATATCGTTCACCTTCTGCTAGATCCAAAGGGACTATTACCCGCATACCATCATTCTTAAAAACCATGCTCCTCCTTTTCAAGTTGATGATACCTCCCATGTCAATAGCCCAATACAATCCTAATAGCATAGGGTAAGGGTCTGCATCATCCAAAATCTAGATTACTTCAAAGTAAGCATATAATTTAACTCCCATAATGTCTACCACAACCTTATACAACTTCCCAAGTGGAATGATATTTTTCTAGTTAGCCATACATAGTTGAATGGTGGACCATTTAAATTTGGGTTCTCCCATCCTCTTCCACATTTTTTTGGGAAAGAAATTGGCATCTGTTACACAGTAATTTGTCACCATCCCTACCATTCCCCGTCTCGCACAATGGAGGACCCTTTTTGTGACCAATAAGTAGTGTCATGCCTTGCAAATACCATCATTGCATCCCTTTCCATGAGGACAACATTCCTTCTGTTGATCATTTCCTGAACAGACCCCTAAAAACACCTGTTTTTGCATTGGCGCTGGTAGCCCGTTATGTACTCGCGCCAATGGGGGAAAATTAACACTGAGCCCGCGCCAATTGGCGCTCTGTCCCAGTGTTGCACCCGCGCCACTCTGTTTATGGAAAGTTTTTTTAAAAAGGAGGCGAAGTTTTGATTACAACAACTTCGTGGATGAGTCATCAGGAGTGGTTTCGCCTGAATAACCACGGCCTTCCTCCTTTGGCCTCTTGTTTCCACCATATGGGGAACCTCCCAAAGGATAAGGCCTCCCTTCCACTATTGTAGGGATCCCAACCTCTTCCTCTCCTCTATAAATATAGCCTTCATCCATTGATGAAGAAATTTAGAAAAATTTGAAAAGGGAACGATAGTCTTCGTGCACAAGCTACGAATCTCCATATTCCCAGAGCCTTTGTGTTGTAAAGCACCCTCTCTCTCTTTCCCTTAAAGGTGACTCAGTAGGGGAGACCATTGTCCACGAGACTGCGGGAGGGTTTCCCTTTCCTTAGCGAGCTTTTGCGAGGCCGTGGTGTGGGGAAACCGTCACGAGAGGAAGACGCGACGTCGGAGCAGTTTTGTAATCTCTTCGGTAGTTGTTTAATAGATGATTATGATTATGAGTTCCACTCAGTTTTCATCTCATGTTAAGGCGAGTAATGTCCTTTACGTGAAGTGTTTAATTCGTATGTGGTTTCAATGTATGTCTACATTACCGTTTCTTCTGTGTACGGAGTGTTCATCAGCGGAAGGAGATCGTGGAGGGATTGTATTCTGCCGAGGTAGGAACGGGGACGATTCTTCTTCGGATCCTAGCATTGGAATCCAGGTAGGCTTCTATCTCCAGCCTTTTCATTCGTAATTAGGAACCTGCGTCATGACATTGTTTGTTTGTTGCTAGACCCCTGCTGGGCTAGTAGGGATCGCCTCTGTCCGCAGAGGGGATTTACCTCCTCAACAGCATCAGATCCCAGATCCAAAATGACTTGATCCATTTCATACTCTCCAATCTGTGCAATCATACACATCTCCCAACCGATCCTCTTCTTGTTCTTATAGATCTTGTTCATAGCTTTAATCTCCATTCAAGGGGATTTTTCCTATTACAATGCATGAGGGACTTTGACCTGCCCCAAAGTTACTTAACTTGTGCTGTGCATGACTAAATTACCCAAAATATTACAAAATTATGTCCAAAATTGCAATCAAGGGACCCCACTCCAACATTAATCTAACAAAAATGTATCATATGTTCACCATTCGCAGTTAACACTCTTGATGAATGAAATTTTTAATAATATCACGGTCGAAGGTTCAGGTTCTCGCAATCAAGATGATATGTTGGGAAATGTTAGTGTTTTTTAAGTGTTCATGATTTTGATGTACACTTATTATTCTATTATTATATCGATATCATGATGACATAATTTTAAAAGAAATAATTGTGTACACAGATTGCACCCACCACATGATATTAGACCCTAAACATACAAGAGGTCTAAAGGAGCACAATGGTCATCTTAAAATATATTACAGTAAGGCCATCTAATGAGAAAGATTAGACCAGGAAGAGAAATAGAAAAATTTGAGTTATGACATAGAAGATGGTGAAGTGAGGTATCACATTATCAATATTATAACTATATGTTACTTTAATTTAGACTCCACATTGTTTGGATGTGTTAATGTCTTTGAAGGTTTTAAGTGGATGATGTCAATATCCTTTCTAAGGTTAATTTGACTATCAACAATCTTGATATCATGTATTATGGTTATAATACATAATATAATTAAATATGTAGGTATATATATATATATATATATATATATATATATATATATATATATATATATATATATATATATATATATATATATATATTTATTTATTTATTTATTAAAGGAAAAATCACAACTTTATATCAATAAAAATAAAAAGTTACATTAGTACATGCATAAATTCATTCATATATTGTCCCTAAAGAAGAGTTGTATGTGCTTGAAGCACTCATGATAGCTTAGCCACAAAAAATAGCATTTACCCAAATAAACTGGGTTTCTATTTTTTACCATTTTTCCTTTGAACTTTTTGCCAAACCCCATAATTTGGAGTCGTCATAACAATTGAAAATTCTACTCCTTTTGATTTTGTTAGCACTTCCTTATATGAGTCTAAACTCTCATTAACGTGTGTTTGCTTTATTCCAAATGCTCCTTAGTGGTTTTTTTTTTCCTCATGTTTTTTTCAAGGAGTCTAGATCACCAATGAATCAGTGGTTTTCTCAGCATGTTTGGCAGGATCCTTCTACTTCTCTTCTCCCTCGTCCTCTTAGGATCCTTGTTGATTATGTGCCTCTGGTTGTTTTTTACTCTTGTCCATTTCTTCGTCTTCTTCATCTAAAAAAGGAGGATCTGGAAATTTCCATCCCTTTGGATTTTGTGGTCTTTTCTTTGTTGTTTTTTTCGCTTGAGGGCCGTGAATTTTGCAGGTTCCTTCTCTGATAGAAAATCTGACACCTAGAGGTGGTATTTTCAAAATCTAACGATTGTGTCAACTTGAATTCTTGATGATTCAAATGGATTCAATATAGTAGGCCTTTTCTTAGGTTTATCTCCAGGAAAATGTGGGAAAAAGTAAATATACCTTTGACCAGTATTTCTCGATCCATCTTTAGAAATATCCCCATTTAATTTATGATTCCTTCTAAAACTTGGTTGTGCCGAAAAGGAAGAGGGATATTATGTAACCTTACACATACCAACATCTTCATAAAAACCATTGTTGTGGCGTCAAAATTTTGGAACCATGGAGTTACAAAGAGACTCGCTCTTCCCCAAAACCATGGTCCTTCATTTATGACATATTCTAGGTCTTTCTAATTATCATATTGAGTCACAAAAATTTCCTTTGCAAACAGGTAAATATCATAAGCTTTAGTCCAATTGAGGTAAATCCATTGATGTAAATATTCATTATTTGGATAGAAACCATTAAATCAATATATAATAGCTTTGGCTTGTAGAAAAGTGAAAATACCACTCACTTATGGTAATTTTATTGATAGATTTGGCACTTTCTCCATCTTCTCAACTAGGTAAGGACCTTGGATTATCAGATTTATGGTCTACATGTCTAGTTTAGAAAATTTCCCTCTCAATACTTCCTTAAAATAAATTGTACCTTTTATAGCATAAGATGATTTGGATGAAATTCTCATTGTTGGGGCTCCACCTCACAACCTCAAATTTAGAATGATTGTAGAATTACGTTCTATGTCGTACTCTTTAAATTTGATGATATATTATAGTAATTTACCCTCATAGATTAGGTTTTGTCTATGTTGCATGAGTTTCTGGAACGTGGAAACGTTGAGAACTCGGGTACGGGTGTCCGGAACGGCTAGAGGTTTCCCTAAAAATTATAGGAAACGACTAATTGGGAGCGGTAATATTATAGAATAATAATAAAAATGTTTTTTAATTACATAATTTATCTGTGGAATGTTTTAATGTGCCATATGGGTATGATACTTTGTACTTGTCAAAGGAGTGTCAATGTTACTAATTCTAGAAATTTCAGACACATCATTGATGCATTTACTAATTTAATATAAATTTTTATTATGAAAAAATATAATATCTTTACAAGAACCAGTCCAAAGAGTCTCTCTGAAACTTAAAGGAAAGGAAACTAACATACTAATGGCAAGAGGAATTTCACATAAGGGAAGCAAGAAGCTAGAGTCTAGATATCACATAAAACAAGACTAAAAAATGAAATAGCCCCACAGAAGAGCTCACAAACAGAAAGGACATAAAAGAAGAAATCCTTTAAAATTTAAAGCCCTGACTATTGGAGTTTAAATGTCTAGAAAAAACAAAGTATTTGGAAACTCACTGAGGTTACTGGCCACAGAAAACCATTACTTCAGGCATTGTTTGCAAATGAATACAAGGTTGCGCTCTTAAACAAGTTAACAATTACAGTGATGGAGTGAATGGAGGACAAACTCTATGCAAGATTGTGAGTGAGTTTGGCGATAAAAAGATTTTTTTTTAGTGTACTTTGAGAAGGGAAATTTTTTTTGGCATATTTTGGGGAAAATTTACAGAAATGAAGTTTCTTTTTTGGTAAAACTTATTAAAAAAATTTAACGAAGTTTTGTTTCGGTAGCAAGTTTT
Organism: Pinus albicaulis; assembly: GCA_034641835.2. Classification (NCBI taxonomy): domain Eukaryota; kingdom Viridiplantae; phylum Streptophyta; class Pinopsida; order Pinales; family Pinaceae; genus Pinus; species Pinus albicaulis. The sequence continues at coordinate 267,654,003 of CM076584.1, forward strand.
GTTGGAAACATCGGAACGTCAATCATCATAGTGGTCAAAGATTCTGAAACGTGCCCCCGCTCTGGTAGCAGCTCCTACCAAAAATGGTAAGTTCCCACACAGTTCCAAAGCTCTCGAGAACGGGGGAACCTCTGGAATGAGTTTCCCATTTCTCGGGAGCGGTTCCTGTGAAACAGAGAGTTTTATATATTGGTCAGTATACCCAAATTTTCTTGCACCTTTTTTCTTATATATGATACTATATCCACTGGTCGAGCCCCTATAGGAATTAATTTTCCATTTAGGCTCTTCAAGAAAATTTGAAACTCTTCCTCACGATCCATATTTGAAACCCCAAGATCGTGGCTCTGATATGAATAAGTAAGGGCCCATGATGTATATTTGAGACAGATTTTTTTCAATCTCCATCTTTCTGAGCCATCAACTATCCACAGACAGCATCGCATCAATGCTTGAGCTTTGATAAGAAGTGAAAGTGCACAATGCTGACATATAACCTTGGACCCAAATCGTAGATGTTTACCAATGATAGGTGTAGATCTGACGTGACGTTACTGGAAGTATGGAATCCTACAGAAAGATGAGGTCATAGGATACCTTGCCATCAAAACCCTAGGTAAGAGTCGAAGCTCGAGGGCGATTTCAAAGAAAAGGTATCTTGCAAATAACTTACCGCTATAAATTTTTCTGAAAACCTCCAATGACCCTACCATCATAATCTATAGATCTGAATGGGAGCTGGACGACGTATGTAGTGACCTAAAATCTTGCACAAACCTTAGCCATTGTGATCACCAGAACTTTAAAATATTTATAAACTAAGTCAACCGTAGGTTTAATATAAGATATAATTGTAATATTAAATATTAATTAATCATAGAGAAATATTTACATTATTTATTATAATATTACGTTAGGAATATTATTATAATCATAATTATACATGCATGGCTTGATATTGAGATAAACATGTACCATCAAAGAAATTAAAATTTATTTTGAGTCATTTGCAGTTTCACCGTTTTAATTAAATATTAATATTATAATATGAAACATTATATTATAATGTTTAAAAATAAAATATTATATAACATTTAATATCATGTTATACAATATTGTGTGTATTGATTTCAGATTATGCAAAAAATAATTATTGACAATGTGTATTGATTTATGTGTTATAGTAATCATAAGCTTAGATATGTCTTAAATAGAAATGAAAAACAAAGAGAAAGTCGACAGAGAAAGACACAAGAAATAACAACTAAGAATGCATTGATTTCAGTGTGGATTTTGATTTTTAAACCTTTTTTATTGTTTGCACTACATGTGTTGTTTAAGTGTAGATGTTAATTTATGATCTAATGTAAATATATGGATGATGTGAATTTCTTTCAAAGTAATTATGTTAATAGTTTTCAGTGATTTCAGTGTATGTACAAATTAATTATTGATGATGTGCATTGATTTGTGTGTTACAATAATCATCATCCTAGATTTGTATCAAATAGAAGTGAACAACAAATAGCCTAAATCCATCTTAATCATCATCCTGGATCCATCTTAAATAGAAATGAACAACAAAGGATAAGTCAATAAAGAAATACACAAGAAATGACAACTAATAAGTGTCAATAATAAAAGTAGAAGCATAGAGAAGATCAACTAAGACAGACACAACAAATAATAACTAAAGAACGACAAGGAAATATGAAAGAAAAATTAAATCACAAAGAACATATCAAAGAAAATATCAACGAGTATATCGAAAAAGTTGGAACAACAAATTATACTTGAAGAGTATCAATAGCAATGAAGAGGAAATTAAAAAAAAAAAGTAATTGATATGAAAACTGAAGAGCATGAAAAATAAAAGAAACAAAAAGAGCATATTGACCCAAAAAAAAAAAAAAAAAACAATATTCAAAAAAATTAGAAAAAGTGCAATATACAGAAGAAAATCGTACGAAAATGATGTTTAAGAGATATATGTATACCTTAGATCATATTATAACTCTTGCTAGCACACACATATATATATATATATATATATATATATATATATATATATATATATATATATATATATATATATATATATATATATATATATATATATATATATATATATATATATATATATATATATATATATATATATATATATGCGTACCATCATCCTATAACTCTTGCTAATATGAATATTTCACATTGAAATTTTTTTTTAATAGTATTAGTCAATTAGCTCAAGTTCAAATATGTCTTGTGTTTGAGGATTCATATGGTATTATTCAGGTATTTAATTCAAATTCAAGTCCAATGTACATGAGATGTAGAAGAAAAGGAACTTATCAGATTAATCTTAGACATATTTAAAATATTTAAAATGATTAGATTAATCATATGTTCAACAAATTTTATGTGTCCGCACATGCCTGAAACCAATCTAGATCCATCTTATCTCTATATCTATCAAGTGTTGACAAGAATCAAATCTCCCAAAATGCAAATGTTTCCTCAAATTTTACACTCAAAAAAAGATTTGCATCATAAATTCAAACATAAGATGGATTTAAGATTATATATATATATATATATATATATATATATATATATATATATATATATATATATATATATATATATATATAATGTTTATATATTATAAATTTAATTATTTTTTTAATTGATATAAATTTTATTTAAATTTAATTTTAAAAAATTTAATTATTTTCATTTATTTCTAAATCTATAATTAATATTTTTTTTTTATAACCACACAAACTATAACCTAAGTCTCATGGCACGAGAAAATGAGACACGAAGGACACATAAATATGAGTATTCGACATGAGACACAACGACCCCAGAAATTCAGCTATGGCATTAAATTCGACAAAGGTGCATGGTTTTTTTCTTAGTTTCTCGTGTTTGTATCAGACAACGATGGATTTTTTCTTTTGAAATTTTCATTTTTCACTTTTAATAAATGGTTACGATGTCATAAATTTTATTTCGATGACAATAATTCTGAGATTCACAGTGGATTTGAAGAAATAGGGTTGAGTTTACAAGTTACGGTGCCAAAACCACTGTAACAAGCACACACATACAAACTTCGTAAAAACAATAAAATAAACAAAAATACTATTTATCACATAACCTTAGTCACATATGAATTAAAATTGATTGAGTTACTCCTCTATAACATACCCATACATATAATATAATATATATATCAATTTGTTGTGACCATTTTTATACATTGAAAACCCAAAATATGTCATAACACTACGTATTTAAATTGTTAATTATAGGTTGGCAAATTCACGAGTTGTCCAACTCATTTGCATAACTCCTTCAACCTCATTTTCTTACATTAATTAGAAATGTTTAACAGATAATACATTATTTCGAAGGTTCTTTGTTTTTAATCTATAGGTGTCTGATGGTACTTTATTAGCGGTGACATTAAATGACGAATGAATTATTTTCTGTAGTTGATCTCCAAGGTTCCGATCTAACGGTTCACATTTCATTGGAGAGAGTTAGGGTAATTGTACCCTACCCACACTACTGACTCACAAGTCACTTTCTCTGCCACAACACCACTAAAGAGCTCTACAACCCTAGGTCATTTCTATTGTTTTCCCTTCCTCAGACCGTTCAAGAGCCCACAGAGGTTATCAGAGGTTCAATTCATATTTTCTAAGGCAAACATATTAGTGTTGATACTATCTCTTGGCATTTTACGATGAATAATTAATTTGACTATTTATTGTTACATATTTCTCTAACTTTCCATGAATACAATAGTGGCAACTAAATTTCTTTACCAGGGTTTTCGAGGGTAATAATTTTCAAGTTTCTTCGTTGGTTATTTATACAGATTATTCTTACCCTTTTTACTTTACATTCACCGTGAATTTTTGAAGGTCATAAATCCACTTGTAGTGGATGTAGGTCCAAATCTTACAACACGAGTTTATTTCCAATTCGAGGTGAACCGACTCCTTTGCAACTGCTCCAGGTTCTCAAATTATCCAATTCTGTTTTTTTCTTAACGTCATGCACAATTTTTTTTGTTTTCGAATGTTATATGAAATGGGTTATTATCTTTTTTCCTGAGGAAAAAATAGGTTGCAAACCCTCGATGAGGGTTTTCTGATTTAAATTTATTTACTGAGTGTTTAGTTTTTCTCTTGTTGTTCTAAATAGTTTGGGGTTGATGAGTTCTGAGGGTTATAATTTTTCCCTCTTCTTGAACTATTTTGTAAATATGTCGGCCCTGGGGTTTTCTTTTGAGTTACTCTACTATTATAGGAATTATTTGCCTTCATCATACTTATAGTTAATGTGGACTTTATTATTAAGCCATAACTAGTTTCTTTCGAAAATAGAATATTATTTGATCTACTTTAAAAGGTGTATTGTTAATTCTCTTTTTTATTTTACTCGTTATATATGCGGCTTGACAATTATATTCACATCATCCTTAGTTTCCTTTTTTTTTCTAATTATTAACATGTTATGTCTCACACCTGACAGGGTAGCGACCTTGCGGCTGCAGGGTTTCTCTCTGCCCATGTGGCATTAACTCATAATCCAATAATAAACTTAGACTATTCCTGAGATAATATTCAGGCTCGCCCTCGCAGAATTAACCGAAGTTCAACTATGTTTTGATTTTTCATGTGAACTTGAACTAGGATAATCTTACTGTGTTGTGTTTTACTAATATTATGGATTTATTTTAAATGTACATGTTTTCTCTTGCTATTGGAAATCTAAGGAAGGAAGGTTACAATATTTACAGGCTGGAACTATGTATATATTTATTTTGTACTTTTATTTCCATGCATATAAGAAATACTACTGGTTATGAAATACATTTTCTTTTCTTTAAAGAATAGAGAAATGCCAATCGTAACTCATTATTCTGTACTCAAAAATTCCAGGTCCTTTTGATTCTTTGACCCAATAAAATATACTAGAGCCTCATAGTTAAACAAACACAATAGTTTATGTATCATTTCAGAATTAAAACACTTACTTTCATAACTCTTTTCCTTAAATCCTCCATACAAGAGAGAAAATGAACATTGGCATCAATAATTAGAACAATAGAAAGTTCATTTTAATATTTTGAACATTAAATAGTTCTCAACAGTGTTTCGAACAGTAGATGATTTACATCAAAATTTTAAAAAACAGTAGTAACTAGGAAAAAGACTCCACATCCGAACCATTGAACGTGGCTATTATGTCTAGGCTCACCCTCGACCCTATTCAATTCCAGAGAAATTCAAGACATAAGTTATTCTTCCTTCGACCTCAATACTTTTAGTCCAGTCCAGAAATTTAACAGAGGGATTCCACTGGTTCAAGACCAGCTCAAGGATGCCCTTGCATAGTTACTGAAAAACGACTTGTCTTGGGTTCCTTTCTTTATTATTTTCTTATTCAATCCTCTCCCTTTCCTTAGCCAAAATCCAAGACCCCCGCTTATCCAGATGGGGATAGTTTTATCTTCCAGGGATGAGGAAATAACTGTTTAACTACCTGGAACTAAATATTTCCTCTTTTGGATCTTTTCCCATAAATTCCATTTCTTTTTATAAAAATAAAACTCATACTAAAATTAAAATGAATTATTCCAAACTTAGTACAAAGCTACTTTTCTTACGTAGTAAACTAAAATAATGAAAATTATTTACACAACTGGGGTGTTACATCTCCCTTCCCTTGTGCGAAACACCATCCCGGGTGTTTTGAAATAGTTCTGGGTATGCTTCATCTTCCTAGGCGGCCTATTCTGGGATAAAGTGTCCCCACTGCACTTTAACCTGGGTGATAAATCGCCTCCATAACATTGTTTCTCTCTTATCGAGAATACATAGAGGCTCTACCATGAATTCTCTGTCCACTTCTCCCTACACATCATCATATATGTGGTCATCTTAAGTTGATATTCAATAACCAACATTAATTAATCGAAGGAAATCATATATGTATATATTATAATTTTATCATCTTCATTTTTTTTATTTACTTGCACATCCTGACAATTAATAATATGCCTTGATTCATACACATATTTCTTTAATAGAGAAACATGGAATACATTATGTATGCACATGTGGCTGGGTAATGTGAGCTGGTATGCGATCAGTCCCACTCTTTCTAAAATTTGGAAGGGTCCACAATACCGAGGGGCTAATTTTGCATACCCCCTCCACTACAAGGTACTCTTACTTGGTTTCACTCGCACAAATACATGATCTCCAACTTGAAATTCTCTACAAGTCCTTTTTTTAATCTGCATAAGCCTTTTGTCTATCTTGGGCTTCTTTTAAATTTCGCCGGATGTTTTTTACAATTAGTTCCATTTATGCTAACATATTAGGCCATATCACTAATTTATCTTCAGGGCTATTCTAATTGATAGGTATATAACATTTCCTCCCATATAAAACTTCTAAGGGGACCATTTTTAATGATTCATGATAATTATTATTATAGGAAAATTCCACTAGATGAATATATTCTTCCCATTTCCTAGGTTGTTCCATTGCATGCATTCTCAACATATATTCTAATATCTGATTCACTCACTCATTCTGACCATCAGTTTGAGGATGGTAATCAGTACTAAAGTGAACTTGTGCTCCTAACCCTGTAAAAAGGGTTTTCCATAATGCTAATGTAAACTTTTCAACTCAATCTGAAATCGTTGCTTTTTGAATTCCATGTAGTCTGAATAATTCATGCATGAATACATTTGCAATTTGGGTAGTTTTTTATGTTGATTGTATAGGAATGAAATGCATTTCCTTGCTAAATTTATCAAATATTTCCATGATTGAGTATGCCTAATTTTTATTTTTAGGCAAACCGGTTATAAATTTCAGCATAATTGCCTCCCATTTTCACTCTGGAATGGGTATGGCTGTCACAATCCTGGCAATATTTTGATGCTCGATCTTAAATTACTGACATTATAGGAATTTACCTAGATATTTGGTGATATCCTTACTCATTCCTAGCCATAAATACTTTTTATGGATGGCATAAAATAATTTTTGGCATCCGGGATGAGAAACGCAAGGTATTTTATGAAATTCATCCAACATTAATTGTCTAACATATGTTTGGTTTGGAGCATAGATTCTTCCTCTAAAGGTCAATACATTTTCTTCATTTTATCCATATTCTAATTTTTGTTCGGAACTAATAGTTTGTTTGGCTTGCTGCCATAAAAACATGTATTTTGGATCCTTATAAGAAACATCTTTAACCAAATCTAAGAAATTAAAATCTACTTGACTAAATGTGAGTTCATATTTGTGGTGTGATTTCCTTCTCAATGCATCTGCGACACGGTTTTTCTTCCCTTTTAGGTGCTTAATATCAAAATAAAATTCACTCAAAAAGGTTGTCCATATTTCTTGTCATGCATTGAGACTGGGTTGTTTAAAGAAACTGGTTAAACTGTTGTGGTCGGTCATCAATAATAATAATAAAATTCCTAGAAAGTAATTTCTCCAAACCTTCAAGGCATGCACTATTGTAGTTAATACTAAATCATAATAAGAGTTAATTTTTTCATGTTATTTTAATTTTTGTGATTCATAGGAAATTACCTTGCCATATTATATCAGTACTCATCCCACTCCTTCCTAACATGCATATGTGCATACCACAAATTCCTTTTCTCGATCTGCAATATTTAATACTAGGGTGGTAGTCATCAAATACTTTAATTGCTCAAACCTACACTAACCTTTTTTTGTCCATTTCAAAGAATTTCCTTTATCCTGCAAAGAAGTTATAATATAGGATATCTTGGAGAAATATTCAATAAAAAGATGATAATACCCTGCTAAACCCATGAAAGATCGAATGCTAGCCACATTACTAGGTACAAGCCTTTCCATAATATTTTTAATTTTCTTAGGATCAACTCCCTCTGCATAAATGTTATGACCAAAATATTGTATCTTTTCCTTACAAAAACCACACTTACTGAGTTTAGGATAAATTTGGTGTTCTCGTAGACTTTGCAACACTATTTTCAGGTGATTTTGATGTTCTTCCATATTTCTTGAATATACAAGGATGCCATCAATAAAAATTAAGACAAATTTATCAAGATAAGGATGAAATGCATGATTTATAACAATCATAAATGTGGTTGGGGCGTTGGTAAGCGCAAAAGGTAAAACCAAAAATTTATAATGGTCGTAATGAGTCCTAAAGGTTATCTTAGTAATATCCTCCTCCTTCACTTTGATATGGTGATAATCAGATCGTAAACCTATTTTTGAAAATGTTAGGTCCCTATATTACTAGTTTAGCCCCTTATTTTTATTAGTGTAGCCCCCTTATTTTTATTATTATAGGTTCCTTTAACCCCAATATTGTTATTATTGTGCCCTTACATTGTTATTTTTAGGTCAGCTAGGATTACATTGTGGCCCCATGGACTCCTATATATAGAAAGGACGTTTTGTCATTTGTATCATCCGAGAATTTTTCATTCATGTAATGTATTAGAGGTTGCCCCCTCTAAGTGGCTTATTTCTAAGGCGTTGATATATCTTTCCTTCTATTTTTGGAGTTGGATTCACAACATTTGGTATCAGAGCTTTGGATTCTAGGGTTTCGCTGCTCCAAACAAGTCATCGTGGCATTTTCACTATAACTTTTTTTCTACGAAGGTTCAGAAACTGAAATTTTTAGAGTGTGAAGCCGAAATATTGAGGAACATCATCACAACATTTCAGAGCTTGGTTCACAACATTTTTAGAGATATGATCTTGGGAAGTTAGGTCTTTTTGTAGGCTCCTCAATTTAACCTAAACAGGTCATCGCGACATTTTCTCTATAAAAATAATTCTACGAAGGCTCAGAATCTGAAATTGTTATAGCGCAAAGCCAACCTCCTGAGGAACATTGTCAAAAAATTTCAGATCTTGGTTCGCAATATTTTCGGAGATATGTTCAGTGGAAGTTAGGACTTTTTCAGGCTCCCGAATTTCATCTCAAAGAGGTGATCGTGGGAAAATCTTCATAACTCTCTCTCTGAGCATTGGATTGGAATATTGTAAAAAATGGACACAAGCACACAGAATTTAGTTTCATATCTATCAATTTCAGAGCTGAAGGAGAAAACAGCGACACGTGGCAAGTCATACAGGTTCGCTCTACTAAACCAGTCCATAATTAGGTCATCGTAGGAGATTGGGCACAAATTTGTCTTCAAGAATCCAAATCAGGTTAGACTTGTGGCATTAGAAAGAGGATTCAGAGGGCAATCTCAGTACCAAATTTCAGATATTGAAGATCCGAAATCATATAGATAATTCAGTTTCAATATCACGCTCCTGAAAAGCAATAAAAAGGTGTGTATTTTTTTTCGAATTACATAAGTCTCGTTTGAAAAAAATTAGTTGGAATTTATTCCAAGGGCATATTGAAGAATAGATATCAGTATTGTGTTCTAAAATGGCCCCTAAAAAGAATTCAACACCCATTAAGCCTTCATAAGGCTCTAATATGACTCATGAAGATGAATAAACACAACATGAGATATCAAAATTACAAGAGAAAGTGCACCAAATTTTGCTATTGCAAAGAGCAACAAAAAATGAAATGGAAGTTTTGAAGAAATGCGTGGAAGCTAAGATGGATGGTTTGAAGAAAGGCATGAAAGCTAAGATGAATGGTTTGGAAGCTAAGCTGAAAGGCATGGAAATGGGCATGGAAGCTAAGATGGATGGCATGGAAGCTAAGATCGATGAAAAAATGGAAAACATAAAAGTAGACATCGAAGGTTTGGCAAAGTTGATACAAGAAATGTTTCCTAATGGCAAAAACATAGTAGTGGAAACTCATGATGAGAAAAAAATTAATGTTAATCATGATTTCGTAAACTCTAATGTTGGACGGAAGAACCACCATATTCCAAAGATGGATATGAGGAAGTTTGATGGCAAGGATCCTATAACATGGATTCTACATATGGAGCAATATTTTGATCTCAATAATGTGCAAAACACACAAAAGGTACGCATTGCAACTTTACATTTAGAACAAAATACATTTGTATAGTATCGATGGCTTTTCTCCCATAAAAAAATTGTCACTTGGTCAATTTTTACAGAGGAAATGATAGCACATTATGAGGATACAAAGAGCAACACCTTCTTTAGCCAATTGATAAATCTCAAACAAAAGGATTTAGTGGGGAGCACATTGAGGACTTCCAAAGATTGAATATAAGGGTAACTGATATTCCAGAGGAACACAGGATTGATCTCTTCATAGGCACTTTAAAGGATAACATCCAACATGAAGTTTGCATTTTGGAACCTGATTCATTAGAGAAGGCATTCAGGTTGGCAAGAAAAGTTGAATGTAAAATTATGGCGACAAGGAAGCCTACCACTCAATTCTATAAAGAAGGAAGTGTTGCTACGCCTAGATTTCCACAACCTACAAGGTTGACACCACAACAATTGGAAGAAAAAGAGAAAAAGGGCTTTGCTACAGTTGTGATAGAAAATACACTAAAGGTCATAAGTGTGCTGAGAAGAAATTATTTTACATAGATTGTGAAGAGGAAGAAGAAAATGAACAAGAATCTTCAAAAGAAGAGGGTATACACCACGAACCAACCCTAGAAGAGGAAGAAATGAGTCCGACCATATCGTGTAATGCATTGGCAGGAATTACCACTCCTCAAACTCTCAAGATAGAAGGACATATTAAGAAGAAAAAGGTAATAGTGTTGATTGATTCAGGTAGTACCCATAATTTTATTCATTGTAAGGTAGCCAAGGAATTGAATTGTTTCCTATACCCAGCACCAGAATGTCAAGTGATGGTTGCAAATGGAGGAACTATAAATTGCTCTGGAAAATGCCATAATATCAATCTAACCATGGGGGAATATGTATTGAATAGTAAAATGCTTTCCATTCCTATGGGAGGTGTTGATGTTGTACTAGGAGTACAATTATTACAATCTCTGGGGACGGTAGCTTTTAATTTTCAAGAACTTTTCTTGAAATTTTTTCAGAAGGAAAGGAAGTCGAATTACAGGGTATCGGAGGGAATCCGGGAAAGATAATAAGCTCTAATGTCATGAAAAAACTTCTGAAGAAAGAACAACGAGGCATAATTTCACAATTATCCTCACTAGAAGTTCCAACATCAAAATCATCTATTTCTACAGATCTCCAAAAAGTCTTGGACAATCATTCCAAGGTGTTAGAAACTCCCAAAGGACTCCCACCTATTCGTGATCATGATCATGCTATTCATTTGATTCCAGGAAGTGTTCCTCGAAACATCGGGCCTTATAGATATCCTTATGTCCAAAAGAGCGAAATTGAACGTATGATTGCAGAAATGTTAGAGGATGGTATAATTCAACCTAGTCAAAGTTCCTTCTTTGCGCCAGTAGTATTGGTGCACAAGAAGGATGGATCATGGTGCATGTGTCCGGATTATAGAGAGCTCAATAAGCTCACCATTAAAGATAAATTTCCCATTCCTGTGATTGATGAATTATTGGATAAATTACAGGGAGAAATTTATTTTACCAAGTTGGATCTTCGTTCAGGATATCATCAAATTAGAATGAAGACTGAAGATATTCCGAAAACATCATTTCGAACTCATGAGGGTCATTATGAATTTTTGGTCAGGCCTTTTGGCCTTACCAATGCACCTTCTACATTTCAAGGGTTGATGAATTCCATTTTCAAACCCTTCCTTAGAAAATTTATGCTAGTATTTTTTGATGATATACTAATCTATAGCAGGTCTTAGAAGGATCATGTTCAACATGTTGACAGGGTGCTCAAACTATTGCAGGAGAAACAATTATAGGAAAAATCATCCAAATGTTTCTTTGGAGTACAAGAGGTGGAATATTTGGGTCATATTGTATTTCACAAGGGTGTTAAGGTAGACCCTAACAAAATTAAAGCCATTAAGGAATGGAAGTTCCCACAACTATAAAGCAGTTGTGAGGATTTCTCGGTTTAACATGGTATTATTGCAAGTTTATTAAGAATTATGAGAGAATATCAGCACCTCTAACAACATTATTGAAGAAAGATGCATTTTCATGGACTCCTGAAGCAACTAAGGCCTTTGAACATCTTAAAGAGGAAATGTGCCTAGCACCGGCCTTAGCTACGCCAGACTTCACAAAAACCTTTATTGTGGAATGTGATGCCTTAGGAAATGGAATTGATGTTGTTTTAATGCAAGAAGGAAGACCCATTTCTTTTGAAAGCCGTCGAATCAAAGGAAATTATTTACATAAAGTTATTTATGAGAAGGAAATGTTAGCAATACTACATGCACTAAAGAAATGGCGACCTTACCTAATGGGAAGACACTTCAAGGTAAAAACTAATCATGATAGTCTTAAATACTTTTTGGAACAAATACTATATTCAAAAGAGTAGAAAAAATGGGTCAGAAAGATGTTGGGTTATGACTTTGAAATAATCTACAAAAAAGGGAAGCTAAATGTTGTTGCAAATGCACTCTCAAGAAAAAATGAAGAGGTGGAAGCATTGCTTTGTGCCATTTCTATTATCAAACCAGATTGGATAACCGAAGAAAGGGATGAATGGAAGAGGGACGAAGAAGTGTGGACACTCATTCAATAGTTGCAGCAAGATCCTAGTACATCTGATACATTTATTTGGAAAAATGATTCCTTATGTTATAAAGATCGCTTATATCTTTGTAAGAATTCCCAACTAAAACCAAAGATTCTTTTGGAATTGCACGCTTCTCCTTTAGGAGGACACTCAGGATTTTTAAAAACTTACCACAGGGTGAAGAAAGAATTTTTTGGGATGACTTTAAATCTGATATTCAAAATTTTGTGGCAGAATGTTTGGTTTGCCAGCAAAATAAAGTTGAGAAAATTAAGACCCCGTGTCTTCTACAACCTTTATCCATTCCAAGTCAACGTTGGGAGGATATTTCAATGGATTTTATCATAGGTTTACCTAAGTTTGAAGGAAAGAGTGTCATCATGGTGGTAGTTGATAGACTTACCAAGTATGCACACTTTTGTGCATTATCTCATCCATTTAAAGCAAGTACAGCTGCTACTACATTTATGGACAGAATTCAAAAGCTACATGGAAGCCCAAGGGTTATTGTGAGCGACAGAGATCCCATTTTTACTGGAAATTTTTGGACGGAGTTATTTTCTTGTTTGGGTATTCAATTAGCTCATAGCTCATCTTATCATCCTCAATCTGATGGTCAAACTGAGATAGTAAATAAATGTTTGGAAGGATATCTTCGTTGTTTTGTATCCGATAAACAAACACAATGGGTCAAGTGGTTACCTCTTGCTGAATGGTGGTATAACACTTCCTTCCATACTGCAGCAAAAATGACCCCATTTATGGCACTTTATGGATATCATCCACCATCCATCACATCATCTTTAAGAGAAAAATCGAAGGTTCAAGCAGTGGAAGATCACATCGAGCATCAGCAAGAAGTTCTCCAACTCTTAAAGGATAACCTGAATTTGGCACAAAATCGAATGAAACAACAGGCAGATCAACATCGCAGCGAGAGAAGTTTTGATGTAGGAGATTGGGTATTTTTACGGCTACAATCATACAAACAAATGTCCCTCAAGCAAGCTAAGAAGGATAATAAATTATCGCCAAAGTACTATGGTCCTTACAAGGTGTTGCAAAATATTGGTACTATGGCATACAAATTGGAGCTTCCTGCTTCTTCGCGAGCGCATCCAATTTTCCATGTTTCATGCTTAAAGAAGGTTATAGGTGAAAATCTTCCAGTTCAAACAATATTGCCAGAACTTGATGAGGAAGGAAAAATCATATTGGAACCTGAAGCGGTCACGGAAACAAGAACTCGACAACTACGGAATCGATCAATTTCAGAGTATCTCATCAAGTGAAAGAACTTACCCACTGAAGATTCTACATGGGAGGATGAGAATTTTATACAGAAGCACCCAGAGCTACTCAAGCGTTGAGGACAACACTTTTTTGAAGGAGAGGGGAATTTTAGGTCCCTATATTACTAGTTTAGCCCCTTATTGTTATTAGTGTAGCCCCCTTATTGTTATTATTGTAGCCCCCTATAACCCAATATTGTTATTATTGTGCCCTTACATTTTTATTGTTAGGTCGGCTAGGATTACATTATGGCCCCACTAGGATTACATTGTGGCCCCATGGACTCCTATATATAGAAATGAGGTTTTGTCATTTTTATCATCCAACAATTGTTCATTCATGTAATGTATTGGAGGTTTCCCCCTCAAAGTGGCTTATTTCTAAGTAATTGATATATCTTTTCTTCTATTTTTCGAGCTGGTTTCACAACAGAAAATATAGTGCCCCCCTTGAATTGGTAAAATAAATCATCAAATATTGACAGTGAATATTTTTTTTTAACAATCAGTTTCTTAAGTTGTCTATAATCAATACATAGTTTCATGGTACCATATTTTTTTCTAACAAACAAAACAGGGGTTCCCCGAGATATAAACTTAGGTGAATGTAACCTTTGTCCAATAATTCTTGTCATTACATTTTCAACTATGTTAACACAAGAATACTCATATGATAAGGACGTTTTGATGCATGTGCAGCCCCAGGAACCAACTCTATATTAAAGTATATATCTCTTTTAGGAGGTAATCCGAGATTTCCTCAAGGAATACATCAACAAAATCTTGAATAATTGGCAGATTTCCTAAGGTAGATGATTTTTCTTTTCAATTGGTATATCCCACTTGTAGTACATATATTTCGAAACCATTCCTAATACATTTTCCCAACTGAGAAGCGGTAATTGGTCACAAATTAATAGGTCTTTTCACCCCTTCAATATCTTGTCCGACGCCCTCTTTAGAGATGTAACTAATAGTTTTGTATGTATATTTTACTAAATACCAATGACCCTCTAACCAGTCCATACCAAGTAAAACATCATAAGACCCTAAGGGAAGCACATTCAAATTAACATTAAATGGTTGGCCTGCTATCTCAATAGGTCAGTCATCTACTTTTGTTGTCATCGTTATTTTTTCTCTAGTGGATAATGGAACCAACCAAGGATTTGTAAGTATATATGTTTTCAGGTGACATGCTTCAGCGATTTTGGGACTAACATAACTTAACCTGTCTCCCAGGTCTATTAGAATGGATACAGCATGGTTTTTTTCCCAAAGAATACAACATGGTTATATAGATTACCTTTGAATTCAATCATAGTAGGCTAGTATTATGCCTGATGATCATCCAAGGAAGTGTTGATCTTGGGTATATTCCTGAGCACTTCTCCAAATATAGAAGCCTCTTGAAAATTAGTAGTATGCTTCATCCTGTTATGATGTGGACAATGTCTGTAGTAATGAGGCTCTCCACAGCCCAAAAATTTTAATGGAGGCTTATGGGTTTAATTGAATTCTGGTTTACAAGAAGATTCTTCTTTCTTAATTTCATTTTGTGGTCTAAATTTCTACTGAATTTTCCTGGAAATTTTACTGTATTGACTCCTAGGTAGACTTTTAACATTTCCATCTTTTATATTTCTAACAGTTTGAAATTTTTTGTGTCCCTTATTACTTGAAAAACCCTTCATACCTTCCCCCTTTTTCTTCATCTGCTAATAATATATTCATGCTTTCCTGGTGGCTTCATTCATAGTTTTGGGATTATCAAATTCCAATCATTCTTTCATAAAGGTGGGTAGGGTACTTATGAATCACTACACTTTTGCCTTTCCCTCTCCGATGTAAGGTACATACCTCAATAGGGATTTTAATTTGGCCACAAACTCATCCATAAAAAATTTTCCTAGTCAGAGATCATGTAATTTCTTCACCTTATCACCATAAAATCACTCAGTCAAGTATTTTTCTTTAAAAAATTTCTGAAAGTCTTCCCAATTCCCCTTTTGTTCATCAATTGCATGTATAGTCTTAACCTCTTCCCACCACATTGTGGCATTGCCTTGAAGCTGGTATATTTCTAATCTTGCTTTCAAATTATCATCATATTCATAAATTTAAAAATATTTGTTAATTTTAATCAACCATGCTTCAACAACTTCCTCCATTTCTCTGTCAAAAGTTGTAGGTTTTATTTTTTTTAATTCCCCGTTTAACTCAATATTTTGTTTCTTATTATTTTAATGGTCTGACACAATTTCATGTTCTTTCTCATTTCCTCCCTTATCTTGCTCCAAAATCTGAGTATGACTTCCTTCATATGAATTTTAACCTCCCTTCTTGTGTTCTTCATTATGCTCCTCATTACTAGAACTGGGTATTGAATTATTATGATTTTGGTGATCAGAGAGGCTCTTCAAGATTCATTCCTGATCTTGCATTAGCCTCTCGTTGTGTGCTCTCAAACTATCCATCTCAGCTCTTAAATGTTGAACAACTTTGATCGGCACATCCGTGGAATGTTGTCATCCTCCTTCTAATTGAATCCACATCTCTCAGTTAGGATCTGATTCTATAAATGGCCCTAATGGCTGGGTATGCCCCTCTCCTCTCCTCATTGAGCCTTAATTTGTATTTCCTTCTCTCCCTCTCTGTGAACAGGGCACAGGTTTATTACTTTGTTTCCAAGAAATAGCCACAGCGTTGAAACATGTCTCTAATACCACTTGTAATAAGCACACACATACAAACTTCGTAAAAACAATAAAATAAAATAAAATACTATTTACCACATAACCTTAGTCACATCTGAATTAACATTGATTGAGTTACACCTATATAACATACCCATACATATAATATAAATATATATGTATGTTAATATAAAACACACGTGAAACCTGCACACAAAAAGATTAAATAAATCATGATATTTTTCATGAAAAGAATGTATGTTAAATTTTCTTATGAAAAGAGAAAGAAAATAAGTTATTTCATTAAAGAAAATATTGTGAGGAAATTATGAGAGAAAAATATATTATTAATTTCCTTGGAGATATGAACATGATTACTACATACTCTCAATAGGAATTTGTGCACAATAATAATATCCATTATGTTGGAATTATTGAAATAAATCTCTATGTTAATTCTTGATAAGAAAATATTAAAGTGAAATTCCTTTGCATACATTATCAAATTCTTGAAAAAGAGAAAATTTAATTAGATTAAATTTCTTGGAAGGGTTTTCATGAATCTGTATGCATATATTACCCATATTGTTTATTTAAACACTGCAAGGATTTGAGTGCAAAAATACTTGCATAGGAGTTTGTGCGTGAATTGATGAAAAATAAAGATTGTTTTCTTAAAAGATGCATATGAATCTTGTTCATACAAGAACAAGACCACATGCTTGTTTCATGAAAATATTACGTGCATTGAAGTAAGGTTCATTATGTAAAAAAAATACATGTTACATGCACAAAAGGGTAGTCATTGTGGTATAAAAAATATGTTTTTGTCTATAGATAAAGAAAGTTATTATGCTAATTTTCATGAAAAGATTGTCTCGCTAGATGAATTGTGTTCTTTCCTTTATTTAGGTGCATAAAAGATCAAGTTAACCTTGTTGTTGTTGCTTGGTTTTTCTACATAAAAATGGTTATCTATGGTAATTTCTTGAAAGGGGGGCATGAGAGACTTGCATGTAGAAAGATAGAGAAACAAGGTTATATTAATTTTTTTTGTGAGAAAGAAGTATGTATTTGTTTACATGAAAATAATAGCTAATGATGGTATAATTTTAGAGAAGGGAATATGTGTTGCACATATTAAAGAATGGTTGTTATTATAAGCACTTGCATGCATAAAGAATAGCCATTTTTTTATAGAGATATGTTCTTTGCATGGATAGAAGAAATATTGATCTATATTTCTTTAGAAAAAATATATGTGATTACTTTTATGCTATCATAACTATTATGTTAGTTTCTTTTGGAATAAGATCATGTATATGCATGAAATATTTGTATTATCTTTAGTTGGAAAGAATGTAGATTTGTATGTGGGAAATGATAGCATGTTGTGTTAGCCTACATTGGAAAATATTCTTTGGATATATATATATATATATATATATATATATATATATATATATATATATATGGGTAATGTTGGTATCACCTTTGGAAAATAATACATGTATTTTTATTCTTTATTGCATTAGTTTTATGGAAAATAAAACATGTTTTTGCATGCCCTGTTATGCTATATTTCCTCGAAAAGGAAACATGTTTTTGCATTCTCTATTGTGTTAAGAATTCTTTTGGGAAGATTTTTTTGGAAACTGTATGCATTTGCATGTATAGGAACAACATTCGTTGTGTTAGCTTTCTTTACGTATTTGCATGCACCAAAAGTAATAGCTAAAGGGTTAGTTATTTAAATAAATTTTATGTAATTCACATGCATGAAGATCATAACTGACGTATTAGTTTCTGTTAAATAAATGTATGGACAATTATAGTGATTAGTCTTACAAGAATGTGTTCTTATGCGAACAAAATACTAGTTAATGTGGTATTTATTTTATAGACATGCTTTGATGGTTACAGGCTGATAACTAAAGCATATGCAGTGTTTTTAAAGCAAGCATGTCGTAATATTTTTCTTACAATCCATGAAAGTAGATGAATACATGGTGAACCATCACTATTATATATTTATGGATTGGTTGATTAATATTTTATGTAATCATGATATCAACATATGCTGACGACAACAATGGAAGGAAATAATGGTGACTTATTCAAAGGATAGAATTGTGTTTAACATGGTTGCAGGTAAATAATTAATGGTCCATGTAGATAATTTTGAGCTACAGGATGGTCCAATAAAGGAATGACCAAGCCAAAAAATATAAGTATTGAATATTTGTGGGTAAATGATATCATGATGATTGTAATAGATTTAAGCTAGATATTTTGTATTTAAATGAAATTTACTTGTAAGGTTTTATGAAAATGGTTAAGGGATGGAGTCTCGTATAAGCCATTGAGGGAGGGGTTAACATCCTCACAATTTTTTAATAATAAAATTAAATTTTTGTTGGTTTTCACCCTACAGGGTTTCTAGGGTATATCGGTGTCTAACGATGTGGTTGTCTGTTGTGATAATTTTATGTTGTGGATTACTTGCATGAGCATATTGTTATAATATCAACTGTGTGATTAACTAATCTAGTTAAAGGAATCACGAAAATGATGCAAGGTTACATCAGAAAGTTTATGTCAATATGTGACAATAATGGTTATTAATGGTTATGTAACTTACTATTCGTCTACTAAAGTTACTCTATGTAATGATAAAGATTTTATCTAATGGTTAATGAGGAATCTATATTAGCAATTTGGATAGTTACCCGTGGGTAAATTTTGTAAAACAATTCTAACTCTGTGCATTTTCATGTGAGGTTATTGGGGGTATGTTACAAGTGGTATTGGAGCTTAAGGTTGCAGCACTGGTGCCTTTGGGAATTTTTAAGAGGAAATTAAATCGAGGTATGATACTAATGGGAATCAACTCAGGTATGAGTCTAAAAAACTACATAATTATATAAGCAGTAGACTACTTTTGACATGAGATGTGTGATTCATGTTTATAATTGCATTGAGTGTAGTAAGCAATAAAGTTTGCTACAAAATTGTGTTTACAACATTTGACTATCAATGAGGATAATGAATAAGAAACGTTTATTACACCTATGAAAAATCTTAGATAATCACTAAGGAAACTGAGAATCAACTACCAACCTTTGGAGATATCGAAGTATTAATGATATATTTAATGAACATGACTAAAATTACAATGCAATATTGATCGAGAATAAATGCATGACTGAAAAATATGGGGAATTTCCTTGAAAAGGAGGATAGAGTGTTTTAAAAGAACATTGGAAGAACCCCTTTAGATGTTAAAAATAAAAAATGAGTCAAGTAGTGAGACTTGATTGTAACAACTAGTTGTTGATTGAGTCTTCTCATGATTGCATTAAAATGGTTGGTAGTAGTGATTATTTGTCGCATGACTAACTATCAAAATTTATATGCATGAATTGTATTTTATTTAAGCTTATTTCAAGTTTTAAACAAGTGATTATGGTAGTTACTTCAAGTATTGGTTTGTTGGTGACAGTGCACTTTGGGAATTGAAAATGTTTAGATTTCTACCCTAACTATAATTAAAATTTACATAGTAATGAATATTTATATATACTTTTATGCATGCAAGTGTTGTATGCATGAAACTAAAATGGTTTCAAAAGTGAGTACTTGTATAAACAATGCATATTTATGGCTAACATTGTTGATGGAATTAAGCAGAGATAGCTTAATGGAAACAAGAAAATATGTGAAGGTAAAATGCTCTGTAAATGAGAAAGTATAATTTTATGATAATACGCATGATTGTATTATTTGGAAAATAAGAATGTATACAACTTGTATTTCAGTTATGGTTCATGTCAATCTAGATATTCTGGACCCATGCTAAGGTTCAAGTATAAAAGCATGGTGTACATAAATGCTTCTTTTGTTTTACTGATAATATGAATATGGTTCATTATGTAAATTATTATGGAAAAGAGTGCTAAAAGAGAATTTTACATGTCATACAATTATGAAAGGTCAGGAGGCCTTGGATTGATGAAAATTTCCTGCCTAGAGGGGTTGATGGTGCTTTCCTGCCCGGATTTCATCTCCCTAGAGATAAGATTATCTCAATAAATGAAAATAGTTGGCAAGATGGTAAGAGGGGAAAAAGCCTGAGGAAACTCTGTTGATTTGGAACCTGTTGGAGGAGACACAAAAATTCCTCATAAACGGGACGTTATCGAAGGAATAGGATGTATGCTGGCAAGAGGAATCTTGTATTGGACCCTGTGTGGTCATTGGAATTTTTGAGTTGGTTAGCCAGTGGAAATCTAGACTAGATTTGGTATGGTCTCTGTCATTTAATTATCTTGATGTGAAAATTAAATGATCTAGTAGTGGAAACTAGTTCCCATTGGTTGGGAGGATAATTATTTTTCTATTGCGGTTCTCAACGCGGAACAAGTTAACTAATAAGTTATTTTTTGTATTAAAATTAATTTTCTATATGATTTTGTAAATATTTTATGTACATATTGATAATAAATTAGGAGCCTAGTGCTTGGAAACGAATTATTGGAAGTATAAGTTCCTTTATTGTATTAATATTTGGAATGTCTTATCAGGGGATAAGACTATATGCACTTGGTGCATTTATTGATTATTTCAATGATTAGAGAGTGTTAGGTGCTCTCTAAGTACTTTTAGAAGTATTGTGTGGATGCCTTTATTGAGAGGTAAGACAAGTATGCACGTGGTGTAATGATTTATCATTTTGATGATTAAAGGGTTGGTTCTCTCTGGGAAATTGCGAAATTACTATGGTTAAAATATCAACTGATACTGCATAATTGAATGATAGTTAAAATTAATTTATTTTATTGAAAATGTTGTGACTAATGTGATTATGTTGGATTTGTTAGTCATACATTACAGGGTGCTTGCCATAGATTTTTTATGGCTTGTCAAACCATTGGAGTGCTTGCATAAAAGTGACCATGACTTCCAAGAGTAGTTGGTAAGTAACATTAAGTTGGTATAGCTATTATTTTTTTCTTCTATGAATTTTAATAATGACCAAATGATGTAAAGTTGAATTTACATATTTTCGCACCTATAAACGCTTGTGATTATTGACTTTTCTTATTAAATAAATTTATTGTTTTTAATTATTGGTGTGTCTTGGAATGAAATACTTCATTTTAAAAGGGGAAAGATCCCCTTTTGGGTGGTTTAGATTGTTATATCATGTTTAAAAGTTAAAATCTCAGTGAGAGATGAACATTGAGGATGGTGTTCATTTTAAGGGGGGGGGGGAGTATGTAATATCCCTCTAATAAAAACTCTTGTAAATTCATATATTTATAAAATAAATATATTATTATAGTAATATATGACTAACATTTTCATTAAGATTTAGTTAAGGTGGACCTGGTTGTAACTACCAAAAGGAATTACCGAGTCAATTCCCTAACATTCTTGGTATTTATGGTGGGATGGTTTAAAATACTCATTTTTTCTTGGGAAATATCAAGAATTATTTACAAAATAATTTTAATGCTCGTAAAACTATATGTAAGGAAGGTATGAGAAAATGGGAACGAAAGTGGAGTTTCATGGAGGAAAAAAAAACTTATATGGAGGAGAAAACTTGCAAATGAATTTGCAAAGAAATTGCGAGAAAATAATTGGATATGGACGCAAGACTATTAGAAAAAAGGAAATATTATTCAAACAAAATATAAGTGTTATGTGCATTGAATTCTTAAAAAATTGCATGGCTAAATTAATCGTGTGAAATTACATGATATATTTGACTAGAAGTTAATTAAGCCTGGTAGTTGTCTAAAAATATTTTCTTGAATTTTTTTTATGCATAAAGATGGGATATAAAACACAAAACCTTGCAGATAGAAATATAGAGAACTGTGTTAGTTCATGAAAAATATTAAATGAGAATCATGTGCATAAAAGGACAAATAGCCAAGCTTCTTGAAAAGAATGTGTGATTTTTCTTTTAATAGTTTTTTTTTGAAAAGGAATACATGTTTAATGCAAAAAGTTAATAATTATTTTGTCAATTTTTCTTGAGAAAGAAGCAGTTATCTACATTAAAAGAAATTTTTATCTGTTATATTTTCTCAGAAAAGAAATATGCACTTGCATGTACAAAAGGAACAACTTTGGCCTTAGATTTCTTGGAAATAAAACACGCGTGAAACATACACACAAAAATATTTAATAAATCATGATATTTTTAATGAAAATAAAGTATGTTAAATTTTATTATGAAAGAGAAATAAAATAAGTTATTTCATTAAAGACAAAATTGCGAGGAAATTATGAGAGAAAATTTGTAGGAATTTACAGGGTAAGTTCCTTAGATCAAGAACCAAAGGTCACCGCTCACAAACAGATCACAAATTAGTACACCAGTATAATCATGTGGTTAAAACCCTCAAAGAGGGAAACAGTCCACGGCCTGAGCCAACATGGCCACTTCAGGCAATTTATTAATATAAAAAAAGGTTACATATATTTCTCTCATAAACGGTTATCGAAAAAATGACCCTCAATTCTCTTTAAATAGAGATCATGGACCAATCAGGTGTTAAGCCACGGATCAAGTGTCATTAATACCGAGGTGAGAGATAATCATCGGATCACTACAAATCGTGATCGTCGGATTATAAGTTACAAATGTACATGGTAAAGAAACACACTTTACCTAACTCTACACTAGACTAAGTTATTCTTAACTATTTCCTATGTGTCGTAATATCCTAACATCCCCCCTTAAGAACAACTTGGGATATGATTGAAGGATTTACAAAGGTGACACAAAAGGAGCCTATTTCCTATGTGTCGAAATATCCTAACATCCCCCTTTAAGAACAAATTGGGATAGGATTGAAGGATTTACAAAAGTGACACAATAGGAGAAGGAAGGAGGAATTAGAGCCTATCCCCCCTTAATGACAACTTTCCTGAACTCCAAGCATGGATCAAAGTTTGGTAAACTTTGCATCTGTGAGAGCCTTCGTAAAGATATTGGCTACTTGATCATTGGTTGGACAATACTGCACTTCAAGAACACAATCGTGAATGAGATTTCTGATGAAGTGTATGTGGAGTTCAATGTGTTTCATACACTGATGCTGAATTGGATCTTTACATAGCTGAATGGCACTCTGATTATCACACCAAAGTGGAGTTGGATGCTACTGATGAAGACCAAATTCAAACAGGATCTGACAAAGCCACATGGCTTCCTTGCTGGCTTCAACTGCACCACGATACTTTGCTTCTGCTGAAGAAAGAGATATGGCACTTTGTTTCTTACAAGACCAAGTAATAGGTCCTGAACCAAGAGTGAATACATATCCAGCAGTAGACTTTCGATCATCAGGGTCACCAACCCAATCAGAATCAGTGAAACCAATCAACAATGGAGATGCTCTTGCACTGTAATGAATCCCAAACTAAAATGTACCTCGAATATATTGAAGTATTCGCTGCTTTCCAGTGACTTTCATGAGGTTGGTGCATAAATCGAGCGACAAGACCAGTGAAAAAGGAAATGTCAGGACGGGTGTGGGTTAGATACAAAAGTTTACCAGAAAGTTGACGATATAAGGTAGCATCAACTTTAGGGGTAGTATAGTTGACTGAAAGCTTGACTCCAGACTGAAAGGGAGAAGGGGCTGGCTTACAGTCTTCCATGTGAAAGTGGTGTAGAAGATCACAGGCATACTTGGACTGAGAGAGGGTAATGTCTTCCTTGGATTGCAAGACTTGAAGACCAAGGAAATAATGCAAGTGTCCTAAGTTTGTCATTTCAAACTTCTTTTTGATGCTATACTTCACATGGTTTATATGGTTTGGATCACTACCAGTAAGGATAATATCATCAACATAAAGAACAAGGATGGTGAAGGAATTACCCACTTTCTTGGTGTAGACAGTGTTGTCAGAATGACACCTAGAAAAGCCATTATCTAAGAGAAATCTATCCATTTTGGCATACCAAGTTTGAGGAGCTTGTTTGAGACCATAGAGTGACTTCCTAAGGTGACAAACAAGGCTGGAGTCTTTTTGGATAAAGCCAGGGGGTTGTTCCATGTAGATTTCTTCATGCAAATCTCCATGTAAGAAGGCGAATTTAACATCCATCTGATGGACTTCCCATTTAAAGGAGGAAGCAAGGGAGAGAACAAGGTGGATATAATTCATTTTGGCAACAGGGGAGAAGGTTTCAGTATATTCAATGCCTTCAACTTGCGAAAATCCTTTAGCAACAAGACGAGCTTTATGTCTATCCACTTTTCCATATGGTCCAAACTTGGTTTTGTAAACCCATCTGCATCTGACAAGATCTCTTCCTTTGGGAAGAGGAACAAGATCCCAAGTATTTTTTTCCAATAAGGAAAGATACTCTTCATTCATAGCTTCATCCCAATCTGGATGACCGGAGGCTTCTTCAAAGGTTTCTAGATCTATTTTTTCTAGAACTTGAGCCAATAAGGAAGAGGCTCTTTCGAACTGAGAACGTGTACGTCGTCGATCAACAGGGTCACCTGCAAGAGAACCTGCTGCATCCCGAGTAGAGCGGACCCATATTGGAAGTGGTGGAGTATAAGGAACAATTTCAAGAGATGGAGGAGGATTATCATCCTTCTTGTCATCATTTGAACTAGAAGGAATGCTATTAAAAATAGAAGACAGAGAGAGAGGTGGCACATATGCTGAATCAGGCTCGCAGGCCAAAGGTGGCACACTTGTCGAACTAGGCTCGCAGGCCGATATATTTTCATCAAATTTTACATCTCTTCTAATGATAATATTTTTGGATTTTGGTTAATGCATTTTTCACTCTTAGGTTCTAAGGCTTTATGTTTCGTATCTGCAATATGGGCCCAAGCATCACTTCCAAAAACCCGAAAGTGACTTACATCTGGTTTGATTGAGCTCCAAGCTTCTTTTGGAGTTATATTCTTTAAAACCTTAGTAGGAGTGCGATTTACTATGTAATTTGCACAGTTAATGGCTTATGCCCAAAAATTGAGACCAAGCCCTTTAGATTGAAGCATACAATTAACCATTTCTTTTAAGGTGCGATTCTTCCTTTCAGCTACACCATTTTGTTGTGGAGTATATGGAACAGTATGTTGCAATTGAATGCCATGCTCAGTGCAGAAGTTGATAGATTTTTTGTTAACATATTCTCCTCCATTTTCTGATCTTAACTTAAGAATTTGATGTCCAGATTGTTTCTCAACAAAGGCCTTAATGGCCAAGAACATGTTAAAAACTTCACTCTTGATTTTTAAGAAATATACCCAAGTGCGTCTGGAAAAATAATCAATGAAAGTTAAGAAGTACTTGCAACCAGAGAAAGAAACAACCGGAAGTGGACCACATAAATCACTGTGCACAAGTTGCAAAGGGGCTGAAGCGTGCCAAGAGGCACGTTTGTCAAAACTATCCTGATGATGTTTTCCAAGTACACATCCAGAGAAAACACTATCTCGACAAGATACCATAGGAAGGCCCATCACCATATTTTCCTTACATAGAGTTTGAAGAGAGCAATAGTTTAAGTGACCAAATCGCTCATGCCAAAGTTTTCTCACATCATCCTTATGAGAAACAAAAACAGAGGGAAGAGATGATGACCCAAAGTAGTCAAACTTATACAACCTTGTGGAATCATCAACAATGCCAGTATCTAAAATATGTTTAGGATATTTGAGGTCCTTGATTACAACATCATGAGGTGAGAATTCTACTATTTTCCCTTCGCCTGAATGAGTTATCTGATAAATAGATAGAAGGTTGCATGACAAGGTAGGAACACATAGTACATCATTAAACTGACCATTATCTAGATGAATGGTTCTAAGAGATCTATCATCACCAACATAAATATGTTTGGTGTTACAATCATTTAAAGAAGAAAACATGGATTTATTTTTAGCCATGTGATAAGAAGCTGCAGAATCAATGAGCCATTCATGAGAAGGAGAAGAAGAAGATGCATTTAATTCATAACCAGATCTTGATGCTTGAAAACCACAAGCAGAAAGTGCCATGCCTGAAGATGAAGGTGAAGAGTGCTCCAAATTGATGTTGAGCTTCTTCATTGCTGCTTCTAAGGCTTCCATATTCTTAAAACATTTGGACTCTATATGGCCATCTCGATTGCAAAAGTTGCAATGTCTATCTGTCTTCTTCCCTTTGTTTTGATTTGCCTTATTATTTTGGTGATTTGATTTTTCAGTTTGCGGTTAAAATTGCTTAGGGCCCTTGTTTGGTTTAGGACCATATTTTTTAGGATACTGCTTCTTGGGATTCTTTTGATATGGTTGTTTTTGGGCTGCTAAGGCTTTCTTAGAAGTGTTTCCAGCAGTGATAATACCAAGGTGTAAAAAATTTTCTTGTTCTCTTATCAAAGAATCGCAAAAGGCATCAAAAGAGGGATTCTTATAGGTGGTTCCTGAAGAAATGATGGCTTCTTTAGTGGAATGGAAGGCGGAAACAAATACAGAGTATGCAGGGACAAGCTTAGCAATAATGCAATAGATGAGGCTACCATCATCCTTTTTTATCTTACAACGTTCTTAAAAGAATTCTGAGGGTCTTAAATTTGGATAAAAAATATTCAAAGGAGGAGAAATTATTGGGGTCTAAAGTAAGCAACTAATTTTCAAGCTGGTGGACCTTGATTTGATTTTGAATGCCAAAAACAATTTTTAGCTTTTCTAGGGCTTCATCAAGGGTGTCAATGTCAAAGATGTGAAATCGAAGATCTTGAGAAATGGACATTCCTATCAAACCTCGTGCTTGATCTTGTTTATTTTCCAATTTAGCATCTTTATCATCATCAAAAGGTTTAGTTTCTTTTCCTGTGGCTATTCTATAAAGGCCTTTACTTCTAAGTATATCTACCATGTGAGGTAGCCACTGGAAATAATTGGTGTTGTTAAGAATAATTGGGCATGAAATTTCCATTTTTTTTTTAACTTGAAGCTAATAAAAACTAAAACTAACTACTCCAATGGAACTATCTCGAAAAATTAGGCTGTTTCATAAAAAACGGCTCGAAAAACGGCTTCCGGATGAAGAAGTTATGCCTTTTGAAAAATCTGAGTTGTAGATGCCGAATAGTTACGGGAACGGGATGAAGTGCGGTTTTAAAAAAAAAAAATCCACCCCTTTGAACAAATTTTTTTTACAAAAGAAGCTTGAGAAGGAGACTTGAACCCAAGACCTCTATTCTCATAAACTAACCCCTCACCAAGTGAGATAGTAAAAGGATCACATTATTTATTGAAAGGAGGAAGGGTTTTTTTTTTTAACTCTTCGGTGTGTGTGCCTTTTCCTGCACACAAAAAAATACAAAAAACCGAGAAAAAAAAATGAAATACAAACCCTTACGGCAGAATGTTAAATTTTTGGTTACCCTTACCGGCAACTATCACTTTTTTCACTATTTCTAATTTCCCGAGATTGCACAGAGACGCGGGGAAAGATCATACGTAGCAAAAAAAATCTCTTTTCCTGTTTCTGATTTGCTGAGATTGCACGCATCGCACAGAAAAGAGCATACACAGAGAAGAGGGTATAGATCCGGCAAATAAATAAAATCTTAATACCAAAAATAAATAGAAACAAACCGAAATAAGCGGAACTATTAACAAATATAACTGCAAAATAGATGCTTTAGACCTCCAAATCTAAACTGTCATAACTTGGGTAGCAGGAAACCTTTTCTCATGAAATGAAAGGCGGTCATCACTGTAACAGACGCTCTGGACACAAACGAGCAGTTCTCTAAGCCAAAAAATTTCAGAAATAGTATATCTACAAAACGACATCCACATGCAGTCAAACCGGCTTTGGATTTTGATCAACAATGGACACAGCCCTCAAAATAGCTCTGATACCATGTAGGAATTTACAGGGTAAGTTCCTTAGATCAAGAACCAAAGGTTACCACTCACAAACAGATCAAAAATCAGTACACCTTTATAATCACGTGGTTAAAACCCTCAAAGAGGGAAACAGTCCAGGGCCTGAGCCAACGCGGCCACTTCAGGAAATTTATTAATATAAAAAAAGGTTACATATGTTTCTCTCATAAACGGTTACCAAAAAAATGACCCTCCATGCTCTTTAAATAGAGATCATGGACCAATCGGGTGTTAAGCCACGGATCAAGTGTCGTTAATACCAAGGTGAGAGATAACCGTCAGATCACTACAAATCATGACCATCAGATTATAAGTTACAAATGTACATGGTAAAGAAACACACTTTACCTAACTATACACTAGACTAAGTTATTCTTAACTATTTCCTGTGTCGGAATATCCTAAAAAAATTAGCTTATTAAGTTACTTGGATATATTAACATGATTCTCATAGATTCTCAATAGGAATATGTGCACAATAATAATATCCATTATATTGGAATTACTGAAATAAATTTCTAAGTTAATTCTTGAAAATAAAATATTAAAGTGAAATGTATTTCCATACATTATCAAATTATTGCAAAAGAGAAAATTTAATTAGATTATTTTCTTGAAATGGTTTTCATGAATCTGTATGCATATATTACCCATATTGTCTATTTAAATAATACAAGGATATGAGTGCAGAAATACTTGCATAGGAGTTTTGTGCATGGATTGATGAAAAATAAAAATTGTTTTCTTAAAAGATGCATATGAATCTTGTTCATACAAGAATAATAACACATGATTTTTTCTTGAAAAGATTATGTGCATTGAAGTAAGGGTCATTGTGTAAAAAAAACACATGTTGCATGCACAAAAGTGTAGACAATGTGATATAGAAAATATGTTTTTTCCTGTAGATAAAGAAAATTATTATGTTAATTTTCTTGAAAAAATTGTTTGACTAGGTGCATTGTGTTATTTCCTTGATTTAGGTGCATAAAATAATAAAATAACCTTCTTGTTGTTACATGGCTTTTATGCATAAAAGATGGCTATCTATGTTAATTTCTTGAAAGGGAAGCATGAGAAAATTGCATGTAGAATGATAGAGAAATAAGGTTATATTAACTTCTTTGTGAGAAAGAAGTATGTATTTGTTTACATGAAAATAATAGCTAATGATGGTAGAATTTTAGAGAAGGGAATATGCGTCGCGCATATTAAAGAACGGTTATTATGATAAGCACTTGCATGCACAAAGAATAGCCATTTTGTTATAGAGATATGTTACTTGCATGGATAGAAGAAATATTGAGCTATATTTCTTTGGAGAAAATATATGTGATTACTTTTATGTTATCATAACTATTAAATGTTAGTTTCTTTTGAAATAAGATCATGTATATGCATGCAAGATTTGTATTAGCTTTCATTGTAAATAATATACATTTATATGTGGGAAATGAAAGCATGTTGTGTTAGCCTACATTGGAAAAGATTCTTTGGGAATATATATATGGGTAAGTTGGTATAACCTTTGGAAAAGAAGACATGTGTCTGTATGCTTTATTGCATTAGTTTTATGGAAAATAAAGCATGTTTTTGCGTGCCTTATTGTGCAATATTTCCTCGAAAAGGAAACATGATTTTTCATGCTCTATTGTGTTAATCATTCTTTTGGGATGATTCTTTTGGAAACTAAATGCATTTGCATGCATAGTAACAACATTCTTTGCATTAGCATTCTTTACGTATTTTCATGCACCAAAAGTAATAGCTGAAGGGTTAGTTATTTTAATAAATTTTGTGTAATTCACATGCACGAAGATCATAACTGATGTATTAGTTTACTTTAAAGGAATTTTTGGATAGTTGTACCAATCTCTCTTGCAAAAATGTGTTCTTATGCGAGGGAAATATTAGTTAATGTGGTATGTATTTTATAGACATGCTTTGATGGTTACATGCTTATAAATAGCGCATATGCAGTGTTTTTAAAGGAAGAATGTTGCGATATTTTTATTTCAATTCATGAATGTACCTGAATACATGGTGAAACATCACTAGTATAGATTTATGGATTGGTTGATTAATACTTTATATCAATGTATGCTAATAACAACAATGGAAGGAAAGGATGGTGACTTGTGAAAAGGATAGAATTGTGTTTAACATGGTTTTATTTAAAGAATTAATGGTCCATGTAGATGAGTCTGAGCTACAAGATGGTCCACTGAAGGAACAATCGAGCCACAAAAATATAAAGATTGAATATTTGTGGGTAAATGATATCATGATGATTGTAATAGCTTTAAGCTAGATATTTTTTATTTAAATAACTTTTCCTTGTCATATTTTATGACAATGATTAAGGGATTGACTCCCTTATAAATCATTAAGTGAGGGGTGAACACCCTCATGAGCGTTTAATAATAAAATTAAACGTTCGTTGGTTTTAACCCTACAGGGTTTCCAAGATATATCAGTGTCTAATGAATCCAGGGAAAATTTTAAGGATGGAAATTTATTTTAAAGATTAGAAACCTTGGCGAATCTTACTAGTTCCTAACATGCAAAATATAAATTTTTTAGCAATATGTTTGTAAAAATATTCAAATTTCTAATGATTTTATATAGTATGTATAAAAATTTAGCGATTTTTATGGTTAACCAATTTTAGGATATAAATTTTGGGCGAATCATTTTTAGGAAAAATGGAAATTGGAAAATATTTTTTTTTGGAAAAAACATAGAAAATTAACCCACCTGCGAATATTAGCCCTTAAAATTTTCCCTACTAATGATGTGGTTGTCTGTTGTGATACTTTTATGTTGTGGATTCCTTGCATGAGCAGATGTTTAAAATATGTGTGTGGTTAGCTAATCTAGTTAAAAGAATCATGAAAATGATGCAACATTACATCAAAAATATTATGTCAATATGTGACAATAGTGGTTATTAATGTTTGTGTAACTTACTATTCCTCTACTAAAGTTACTCTATGTAATGATGAAGATTCTATCTAATGGTTAATGAGGAATCTGGATTAGTAATTTAGATAGTTACCTGTGGGTAGATTGTGTAAAAAAAAAATATAGCTCAATGCATTTTCATCGTTAGGTTACTGGGTATGTTACATCTCCCTTTTCTTAACTAAAAACAGAACCCCGAATAAGAACATAACTATCTAACTACCTAGAACTGAAGATTTCCTCTTTCGGATCTTTTCCCATAATTTCCATAGATTTTTGTAAAAAAAAAAATCATTCTACAATTAAAATGACTTATTCCAAACTTAGTCCAAAGTTACTTTGCCTTACGTAGTAAATTAAAATAACCAAAATTATTTACACAGAGGGAGTGTTACAACCACCATGAATGAATTAGTAATAATGATATATAAATAGCCCATATAATAATCATATTTAACTCAGTTTCCTGGTTCCATTTATTTTAATTTTTATTTTCAAAATATATATATATATATATATATATATATATATATATATATATATATATATAATTTAATGCCAAATTTTATTCTAAAAAATTTGGCTATCCATTTTTTCAAGAACTTCAATCTCTTCTAATTTGAATTCGAATCTAAATGACTTAAGATAGAATCATATTTATAAAAACATATATATCATTTATCTTAATTAATAACTTATATATTTTGGTTTCTTTAATTTTTTCTAAAAACATCGTTTTTACATTTATATCATTAATAATATTTAATAAAAAGGAAAAAAATCATATAAAAAAAACTCATAACAAAAATATTATAATTGAAAATCCCAACAAAATTTACATAATAATATACAATATACTTTTGTGATCCATAGTATAAATAAATGTATTTAAAATCAATCATATCATATATATATATATATATATATATATATATATATATATATATTTATATATATATATATATATATATATATATATATATATATATATTCAAAACAATAAAAATATACCGATAAAATATTAACTTTTTAACTATTAATTTAATTAATTTTCTCAAAATAATTATTATGAATTTAAATATCGTTAGTTAATAAAAATATTAAAAAATAATAATATATATTTATAAAAAAGATACTTATATTAAAAACTTAATGATAATGATGATGATGGTTAACGTCCACTCAGACCAATCTTTGGTCTATCAAACCTAAAGAAAAGAATTATTTAGTTTGATTTATGATTTCATTTTTATGCTCAAAAAACTTAGAGAGAAATATTATAATATAAATATATAATATTTTATTATCATTATTATAAATTAAATTATAAAACTTAAATAATTATAGATTTCTAAATATTTCCAGACATATCTTCTTAACCCGTAACCTATGCATTGCCACAAGCATTGAGAAATTGAACTTAAAAATCTATTTGAAACAGTATTACACATGAAATTGCATATATTTAAGAAAATCATATCAACGTGTTTAGATTTATTATTTTTTAATATATATAAATAATATTATTAGATATTTTACCTATTTAATATTAATTAATTTAATTATATAATTTAGATAATTGATAAAATTAGAAAAATCAAAATAATTATTTTTATAATTCATCTTATATTATTAAAATTAAAAAATCATAAAATTAACTTATTTATAATTTTTTTCAAATTTATTACTAAAAAAATAGTATACGATTTAAACATATATACATTAAAAAAACATCATATAATATGTGTTAATATGACATTTTTTAATTAATCAATTTAATTAATGGATCTAGATTCATCTAAAACTTCATATCTATCAAGTTTCTAGAAAGATCAAATATATTTTCACTCTAAAAGAAATATACACTTAAAAAGGTTTGATTACTCTAAAAAATATTAATGAATCTAGATTCATCTAAAACTCCATAGCTACCAAGTTCCTAGAAGGATCAAATATCTTTTTCCTTTAAAATAAGTATAGAACTCAAAAGATTTGATTCCTCTAAAAAAATATTAATGAGTCTAGATTCATCTAAAAATCCATATCTACCAAATTCCTAGAGATCAAATATCTTTTCACTCTAAAAGAAGTATACACCTCAAAAGATTTGATTCCTCTAAAAAAATTGATAAATACAAATTAAAATAGATATAAACTAATTTAATTATTAAATATAATTGCAATTATTTATTTTATTTTTTATTTTTTAATTTAATTTAATTTATTTTTTATGTAATTTAACTAAATAAGAAAGATATTATTATTATTATTATTATTATAAGATTTTATAATTCATGATAAAAACAAAAAAAATTTGAAAAAATCACAATGATAACTTAAGCTCCAGTTTGAACCCTTATCCAGGCTTATAAAACACTCCTAGATAAAATAAGAAAACATCTCAAATCAAATTAAATTAGTGAGCTGGGGAGGCTTCTCTCTAAGCTTTTTGAGCATAGGAATAAAATCTTAAATCAAATTAAATAACTCTTTTTTTAGTTCCAATAGACCAAAATTAGTCTCAATAAAGGTTAACCACCATCATTATCATCAAAATTAAAATCCTAAAAATCTTATTCTAAAATAAATACAAAGATAATTACTATTACAAAATATTGATAATTTATAACTTAATCAAAATACAACAAATTTTTACCATGTTTTAACATTCGATCTGCGGAACGTAATCTTCTTGACCAGTGTTCACAAGGTTTGGTTGTCCGTTGGGGCTAGTAAGCGATCATGGTATTCAACTGTAATTAAATTATTGATTAACTCAAATGCGGCCAGTAGTGGGCATTCCTCCGTGAAATGCACTATTGGGCGTGATTCCCATAAATCCTGGACGTTTGGGATATCTCACGATATGTGTCCTCCTGGATAATCAATCAAAAAGAAGGCGGTTTCGCTTTGTCGAATTCCGGCTATGTTTGCCCAAAAGGATGCCTTTTGATAGCAGTTGGTTGTGTGCAAATGGGATGGCCAACTTTACAATGTGGACAACAAATTTGGATTTGAGCCTCTTGCAGTTCCATGAGCGTGCGGAACTGTGTAGAAGGATTCAACTGGGAAAGCACCATTTTCATGTTTCCTCGCTGTCGTGAAAGTGGAATACTGTTGAAATATTAAAGTCACCTGCCATGCCTTTGGGCAGGAAGAAAACGAGTACACAGAGGCAGTAGAATTTTGAGTGCACAACACTCTGCATTGAAGAAGAATGGAGATGAATTTACTCCTGATGGGCAGCAGCCACGGATTGCAGAAGAATTAACTGAGTGATGGGCAGAGCCGTTTTTATCTACGGAAGAACAGAGATTAGCTTTACGGAGGGGCAGATTGAGTTAAGATAGTCATTTCGGGCTTTAAAGCCCTCAACAACCAAAGTTATTTTTTGAAGCAGTGTCTTGTTGATGAAGAGGATGAGATGCGATGCAATCTAATCGCAATCGCAAATCATGGTTCATATAAGTTTTATAACTCAAATGTCTTGCAGATGTGAAGTCGCGATGCGATGCAATTCAATCGCAAATCGCAATCGCAATATAAATGATCCGAAGATCTAAGTGTCTTGTTGATATGGCAGAGTTCTGCAACGGAACGGCTGTATATAAAACATACAACCGAAACATATATAAATCGCCCTCCCGTATAGCAGAGGCCCGTGGGTCCACTTGACCACGTGGCGACACCTGAATGGAATCGCCTGGTTTCAATCGCAAGACTCAATCGGAGGGAATATGTTATGACTCTCGATTGAAGTCCCGGACCCGATTGTATTATACACCATATTTTATGCACCAATCGCATCCGATAATCCAATCGCAATCGGAATTTTGTTGTTTGGTCGTGCGATTGGAATTGCGGACCCGATGATATTATATGCCACAGTTGAATGGGAAATCGCATTCAGTTGTCCAATCACAATCAGAAACTCTTAAGTGTTGGGCCCGATTGCACCGTTGAAAGTGGCGGACCCGATCCAGGAATAGGCCGGAGTTAATAAGTCGAATCGCATCTGTTTTTTATCGGCAATCGGAACATTTTTGAATGAGGTCCGATCGCACTTGTTTAAAGTTCGGACCCGATTTCTATATGAGGCATGTTTTATATGACCATCGCATCCGGTTGGTCAATCGCAATCGGAACTTTTGTTTGGTGCGATTGTTTGTTTAAATCGCGGACCCGATTGTGTTATACATTGAATTTAAATGTTTTGACCGTGCGTTCAAAGCAGGGCCCGCATGTATTTAATTTTAAATAGACTTTGTTTAAAGTCTTATATAGATATATGTAAAGTTTTTTTTATGCGGCATATAAAAGCCAAAAGGCCAGCAAGCCTGTGTAATTGTAATTTGCATTCGCACAGCAGCGCGGAGTGAAAATACACAGCAGTGTGTTGTTTTTTTTTTCAGAGACAAAGTACTGTTTTGAGAGAACAGAGAGTTCTGTGCACTGCGTCTGAAGCAGTCACCACTTTTGTTATCCCTCTGTTAAGAGGAAGACTTGTATAAGTTTTTTTAAAGAAATAGAAGTTGTTTTAAAAGTCTGGGAAACTCTGTCTCCTGTCAATTTTTTTTACTTCTCTGTGTTTAGGAGGAGAGCCTATTCTCTTCACTTGGAATTCTCAAACTTCCAACATGGTATCAGAGCCAGTCTAGGCTCTTTGAAGATTTCAAAGAAGCTGAAGAAGAAGACCGGTTGCAGCGTGTTTCTCCAGCAGCGTGAAAAGCTCAACAGAGGTCAAATTTCAGGTATCTCTCAAAGATAATAGTGCTGATTTGTATTTAAAAAAAAGGAGTTTGTTCTTTCAGTAAAGGAAAGACAGTTTGTTTAAAGTCTGAGTTCAGTTTAAGAAGCAATGGCTGGACCAAGCACCGGTATGAGTCTTGGAAGTGTTCAGCTTCCACAGTTTAATGGAAAGAAATATGATTATTGGGCCATTACCATGAGAGCCCTGTTTGTCTCACAAGACTTATGGGAACTAGTAGAAGATGGCTTCACAGAACCAGCTGATGAGCAGGCTTTTAATGCCTTAACTCAAGCAGAGAAAGATGTATTGAAGAATAATAGGAAGAAGGATGCCAAAGCTCTCTTTTGTTTGTATCAAGCTGTAAATGAGAGTGTGTTTCCAAGGATAGCAACAGCTAAGAAATCCAAGGAGGCATGGGAAACTCTGAAAGTAGCCTATCAAGGTATGGAGAAAGTTAAAACAGCAAAACTTCAATTACTGAGAAGAGATTTTGAAACTCTTTGCATGAAAGAGTCAGACAGTGTTGACACATTTTTCACACATGTGATTGGGATTGTCAATCAGATAAGATCCCATGGAGAAACTCTTGAAGATAGAAGGATTGTGGAAAAACTTTTGAGATGCTTACCCTCAAATTTTGATGTTATTGTAACCACCATAGAAGAGACCAAAGATATCTCACAGTTCACAGTGGATGAACTTCATGCCTCACTGATAACTCATGAACAAAGATTGAGCAGAGATGAACACTCATCTCTTGAGCACGCCTTCAAGACCCAGATGCCTTCAGGAAGAGGAAGAGGTCAAGGAAAAGGAAGAGGAAGAGGCAGAAATCAGAATAGAGGTGGAAGGAACAGCTCTTCACATTCACATGGAAGGAGCAACAGTCAAAGCCAGAGCCATGGCTAATGCAACAGCCAGCAAGGTGGACATCAACACCAACATGCTCAAGGACAAAGGTATGACAAAACCAATGTCCAGTGTCATTATTGCAAGAAATATGGGCACTATGCCAATGAATGTAGAAAGAAGAAAAATGACATGAAGAATAGGCAGAATGCTAATGTAGCAAAAGAGGAAAAGAACCCAAGTAATGTGTTGTTAGCTTGTAATGTAGCACAAGATAAAGAAGATGATGTTTGGTTCTTAGATTCTGGATGTAGTAATCACATGACTGGCAACAGAGCAATGTTTGTCAATCTTGATGAAGAAGTTAAATCTGAAGTGACCACAGGGACTGATACTAAAATCTCTGTCAAAGGGAAAGGCAGAGTAAGTATTTGTGCAAAGAATGGGGAGCAAAATTTTTTTCCTGATGTGTATTATGTTCCAGGTCTGAAATGTAATCTTTTGAGCGTTGGGCAGCTCATAAACAAAGGTTACAATGTTATATTCAAAGATGATGTGTGCACCATAAAAGATATTCTTCCAAGTAAGAAAATTATTGCTGAAATTCAAATGACCAGCAATAGAATGTTTCCACTCAAGCTCAACATTGACTTGAAAGGAAAAGGAAAGAATGTAGCAGCTGTAACTCAAGAAGCCTTCCAGAAGGAAGAGAAAGATGAAAATTGGTTATGGCATCTGAGATTTGGACATCTAAATTTCGGAGGCTTGAATTTGCTGCATAGAAAAGGAATGGTAAGAGGTTTACCACTGATAGAGAAGCCTGACAGCCTATGTGAAGGCTGCATCTTGGGAAAGCAACATAGAGAAAATTTTCCTTCAGGGAAAAGCATAAGGGCGAAAGCACCTTTGGAGATAATCCACTCAGATTTATGTGGGCCAATGCAAACAGCATCTGTTTCGGGCAGCAATTACATGCTGACTTTCATTGATGATTTCACCCGAAAAGTGTGGGTTTATTTCTTAAAATATAAGAGTGAAGTCTTTCAGAAATTTCGTCAATTTAAAGCTCTTGTAGAAAAACAGAGCGGACTTCACATTAAAGTCCTCAGAACAAATAGAGGAGGAGA
This sequence comes from Pinus albicaulis, assembly GCA_034641835.2. Classification (NCBI taxonomy): domain Eukaryota; kingdom Viridiplantae; phylum Streptophyta; class Pinopsida; order Pinales; family Pinaceae; genus Pinus; species Pinus albicaulis. Next base: position 267,692,297 of record CM076584.1, read on the forward strand.
ATATATCTCAAAAGAATTTCTGCGTTTTTGTAGAGAGAGTGGCATACACAAGCAATTTACCACCAGGTACACGCCGCAACAGAATGGAGTGGCTGAAAGGAAGAATAGAACCATAATGGAGATGGTGAGAAGTATGCTAAAGGCGAAACACTTACCGAATGAGTATTGGGAAGAAGCAGCAAATTGTGTTGTATATATTTTGAATAGATGCCCTACAAAAGCAGTGACGAACAAAGTTCCAGAAGAAGCGTGGAGTGGCAGAAAACAGGGAGTCACCCACATGAGAGTTTTTGGGTGTGTAGCATATGCACACATTCCAGAAAAATTGAGAAAGAAGTTGGATAGTAAGGGGGAGAAGTGCATTTTCCTTGGATATTGTGAAGATTCCAAAAGATACAGACTGTATAACCCATCCACAAAGAAGTTTGTAATTAGCAGAGATGTGCAATTCATCGAAGAGGAAGCGTGGGATGGAAGCATTGAGAAAACATTCAATGTCAAAAACTGTTTATCTCATGATGAAGATGATGTAGATGTGGTTGAGATTAATAACCCATCCATTGCACAACCTCCAGCAGCGCAAGGCCAGCAAGGGATGCCTCAAGCGGCAGTAAGAACACCCTTGAGAAGAAGTGGCAGTGGTTCACCGAGTACGCCACAAGGAGCAGAATCGAGTGCTTCATCAAGCACACCTACACCAAGTGAAAGAGGAACAAAGTTCAGAAGCCTTAGAGAAATCTATGAGCAAGGAGAAGCAGATGAAGGTATGAATTCCTTATTTTCTTTGTATTGTCAAGTTGATGATCCTATTCATTTTGAAGATGCTATTAAAGATAGAAAATGGATAGAAGCTATGGATGAAGAAATTAAAGCCATAGAGAAGAACAAAACATGGGAGTTGGTTGATCTCCCAGAAGGTAAAGAAGTCATTGGAGTTAAATGGGTATACAAGACCAAAAGCAATGCTGAAGGAAAAATAGAAAGACACAAGGCCAGACTTGTTGTCAAAGGATATAAGTAGAAGCAAGGGATTGATTATGAAGAAACTTTTGCACCAGTTGTAAGAATGGAGACGGTAAGAGCAGTGATGTCCATAGCAGCACAAAATAAATGGAAAGTATATCAAATGGATGTAAAATCCACATTTTTAAATGGAGTTTTAATGGAAGAGGTATATGTGGAACAGCCTCTTAGATATGAGAAGAAAGGCCAAGAGCATAAGTTCTGTAAATTGAAGAAAGCTCTTTATGGGCTGAAACAAGCACCAAGAGCATGGTACAGCAGAATAGATTCTTATCTATTGGAGAATGGATTTGAAAAGTTTGAGGGAGAACCCACCCTCTACATCAAAGAAAAGGATGGTAAGTTATTGATTGTTGTCTTATATGTTGATGATTTAATTTTTACAGGTAATGATGATTATCTTGTTGAAAATTTTAAAACAGTCATGAAAGATGAATTTGAAATGACTGAAATGGGTTTATTAAGATACTTCTTGGGAATAGAAGTGGAGCAAGGTGAAAAAGGAATTTTTATTTCTCAAGCAAAGTATGTGAATCAAGTTCTAGAAAGATTTAACATGCAAGAGTGAAAAGCAGCAATCACTCCCACAGTAATGGGATTAAGACTCAGCAGAGAGGACAGCAGCAAGGATGTCGATCCAAGTTTATATAAAAGCATAGTTGGCAGCCTCATGTATTTGATTGCAACTAGGCTGGATATTATGCATGCTGTTAGTTTAATTTCCAGATTTATGGAAAAGCCAAAAGAAGCACATTGGCAAGCAGCAAAGAGAATTCTGAGGTATGTGAAAGGAACAAAAGGATTTGGTATTTTATATACTACTTCAGAAAATTCGGAATTGGTTGGATACACTGACAGTGATTGGGCTGGAAGTGTAGATGATCGGAAGAGCACTTCCGGTTATATTTTTCATATGGGTTCAGGAGCCATTTCATGGGCTTCTAAGAAACAGCCTATTGTAGCATTATCTACAGCAGAGGCAGAATATGTGGCAGCTACAGCAGCAGCTTGTCAAGCAATTTGGATGAGAAGGATGTTGAGAATTTTGTGCCAAGAACAGGTAAAGGGCACTGTGATTTATTGTGACAATAGCTCAGCTATTGCATTGTCAAAGAATTTTGTGTTTCATAAAAGAACAAAGCACATAGACACAAAGTATCATTATATCAGAGAATCGGTGAATAATGGTGAAGTTGTTTTACAGCATTGTAAAACAGAGGAGAAATATGCAGATATTTTAACTAAACCATTGGGACAGAAGACCTTTGAATTTTTAAGAAAATGCCTGGGTATGATGGATAACCCAGCAACTGACTTTAAGGGGGAGTGTTGAAATATTAAAGTCACTTGCCATGCCTTTGGGCAGGAAGAAAACGAGTACACAGAGGCAGCAGAATTTTGAGTGCACAGCACTCTGCATTGAAGAAGAATGGAGATGAATTTACTCCTGATGGGCAGCAGCCATGGATTGCAGAAGAATTAACTCAGTGATGGGCAGAGCCGTTTTTATCTACGGAAGAACAGAGATTAGCTTTACGGAGGGGCAGATTGAGTTAAGACAGTCATTTCGGGCTTTAAAGCCCTCAACAACCAAAGTTATTTTTTGAAGCAGTGTCTTGTTGATGAAGAGGATGAGATGCGATGCGATCTAATCGCAATCGCAAATCATGGTTCATATAAGTTTTATAACTCAAATGTCTTGCAGATGTGAAGTCACGATGCGATGCGATTCAATCGCAAATCGCAATCGCAATATAAATGATCCGAAGATCTAAGTGTCTTGTTGATATGGCAGAGTTCCGCAACGGAACGGCTGTATATAAAACATACAACCGAAACATATATAAATCGCCCTCCCATATAGCAGAGGCCCACATGGCGACACCTGAATGGAATCGCTTGGTTTCAATCGCAAGACTCAATCGGAGGGAATATGTTATGACTCCTGATTGAAGTCCCGGACCCGATTGTATTATACACCATATTTTATGCACCAATCGCATCCGATAATCCAATCGCAATCAGAGTTTTATTGTTTGGTCGTGCGATTGGAATGGCGGACCCGATGATATTATATGCCACAGTTGAATGGGAAATCGCATCTGGTTGTCCAATTGCAATCGGAAACTCTTAAGTGTTGGGCCCGATTGCACCGTTGAAAGTGGTGGACCCGATCCAGGAATAGGCCGGAGTTAATAAGTCGAATCGCATCCGTTTTTGATCGGCAATTGGAACATTTTTTAATGAGGTCCGATCGCACTTGTTTAAAGTTCGGACCCGATTGCTATATGAGGCATGTTTTATATGACCATCGCATCCGGTTGGTCAATCGCAATCGGAACTTTTGTTTGGTGCGATTGTTTGTTTAAATCGCGGACCCGATTGTGTTATACATTGAATTTAAATGTTTTGACCGTGCGTTCAAAGCAGGGCCCGCATGTATTTAATTTTAAATAGACTTTGTTTAAAGTCTTATATAGATATATGTAAAGTTTTTTTTATGCGGCATATAAAATCCAAAAGGCCAGCAAGCCTGTGTAATTGTAATTTGCATTCGCACAGCAGCGCGGAGTGAAAATACACAGCAGTGTGTTGTTTTTTTTTTCAGAGACAGAGTACTATTTTGAGAGAACAGAGAGTTTTATGCACTGCGTCTGAAGCAGTCACCACTTTTGTTATCCCTCTGTTAAGAGGAAGACTTGTATAAGTTTTTTTAAAGAAATAGAAGTTGTTTTAAAAGTCTGGGAAACTCTGTCTCCTGACAATTTTTTTTACTTCTCTGTGTTTAGGAGGAGAGCCTATTCTCTTCACTTGGAATTCTCAAAATTCCAACAAATACTCGGTTTCCTCTATACACGTTGCGTTCATTTGCAGACGGGAAAATCCGAATTGGATGGGCTTCTACCTTTGGAAGAATGATCAGCAAAAAATAAAGAATGAGTCAGTAAAGTATTCCACAGGATGAGTAATGGTGAAAGGGAGATTTTAAAGAATGACCGAATAAAGTATTGCACATGAAAAAAGAAATGGTGAAAAGGAAATTTCACTCTAACGTTGTAGATGTTGGATTTATAAAATAAGTAGCTACATGTTCAAATTCAAAATGGGTAGAGCATTTACACTTCATGAGGTTTCCTTGCTTCACACAGACACTAGGGTAAGATCAGAATCTCAAAAACTAATTTACTATTTTGGGGTGAAATTAAAATTTGATTATGATTAAAGTACTAATATAAATTACATGATTGATAAATGATAATAAATATTAATTTATTAATATCAAAATATTAAATAATAAATTAAAATTAAAAAAAAAAACACATAGAAATTAATTAAATTATTAATATTATTAAATATATGTCTCACTTAATTTGGAGATTTTTAAGATGTAAATAGGTTTTTGTACAACACTATTGACTAATACCAAAGTTTATGAGAACAACATGTTCAAAAAACTATAGCTCATTTCATTTGATACTAGTTCATATACTATTTTATTATTAAATTTACATCTTTATAGATTTTATGCCTAGCTTAATAATTTATTGTTTAACTTTTATTTTTATTTTTATATAATTTGATCTAGACCACATAAAAATGTCATAAAATTATATATATATATATATATATATATATATATATATCTGATGATGATGATTAAAGTCTCAAAATGTTTCCTATCAGACCTCAAAAAAGAATCTAATTTTGAACCTTCAAAATATTGTTTCTATGATCAAAGAGAAAGGAAAGAAGCTCTCCAAGATCGCTATAGGTGGATTGGCTTAATAGGTCAAGAAGATTGGAAGCACGACACATGTTAGGGAATTGAGAGTGGATGTGAGTAAGAGTTGAGTAGTCTAAAAGGAAGTGTTTTTCATCTTCCACCTGCTTAGTATCACAAATCTGATAGAGTCTTGGGAATAGATCACCGTTGGGTCTCAGAAGCTCATGAGAATTAGTTCATATCGTAGCTATGTTCATGTTTTTCTTAGTGTTGGTCAACACAGAGAGATAATTCTAATTATCAAGGGTGAGGTTGATCACCAAATTATAGTATTGAAGCTTTATTTTACCTTCCAGCTCTTGATCCTCCCACAACTTGTCCTTCAAGTTGGAGGTGATAGTTTTTTTGACATTATCTTTACTTCTCGTACTGAGCTCCTCCTTAATTCCCTAATTGTTGAGCCAAGATTGGGAATCCTTATGCCACCTTGATTAAGGCGAAGGTGGTGGTTTTGACTAAAGTTAGAGGTAATTTTGGGGAGTCTTTTGGATTCCATGTTGTAAAGCTTCTTCTTATATATATATATAACATTTGATATAGGGATCACCTCACAAACTGAGAGAGTGATGAGAGTTTCAAAGTAACTTTGAGCATTGTAGATTTTGGTGTCTTCAAGTGTGACTTTTTGGAATTTCTGGTGGATTTTTGGCCTCGCAAAAAAAATTGTGGTGAAATCTTGACTTGTGTTCTTTAAATTGGTTTTTTGACTATATATATGAGTTCACCGATCAAACTTGTGATTTCAATGAAAATAATTAGCTGCAAATTCAAATTTTGAATGGGTAGAGCATTTACACTTCATATAGCTATAACTATGTGAGAGGTAGAATCTCAAAAACCAATTTAGTATTTTGGGATGACTTTAAAATTTGATTATGACTAGAGTAGTAATATAAATTACATTATTGTTAAATGATCATAAACATTACACTATTGACATCAAAACACTTAGTTTTATCAAATAAATAAATTAAAAACAAAATCGTAAAAAATAACTAAATTATAATCTTAGATTAAATTATTATTATTATTAAATATAAGCCTCACCTAATCATGGAGATTAATCATAAAAATTAACTAAATTATAACTTTAGTTTAAATTATTAATATTATTAAATATACCCCTCACTTAATCAAGGATATTTTTACAATGTAAATAGGCTTTTCTACAACATTATTGGCCAATAGCATAGTCTATTGATACCACATGCTCAAAAAAACATAACTCACTCATTTCACTTATTTGATACTTGTTCATATACATTTTTTAATTAATAGATTTAATTAAAATGGTAAATATGACATAACTATTTTTTAGATAAATACTAGTCTAGATCCATCTTAACTTTGAATCTATCAAGGGATCAAATCTCTTAAGGTGAAAAAATTGATATCAAAACTCTCAAGTGAAAACCTTTTTTTGATTGAAAAATTGAAGGCAAAAAGTGCACCTTGAGAGATTTGATCCCTCTCGAAGCTTAATAATTGTATTGTTTTACTTTGATTGTATTGTTTTTAATAATTTTATTGTTTTATTTTTATTTGATGTATATCGTGAAATGAGTGATGGTTTTTGGGCATGTGGTATTGATGAGCCATGGTATTGGCTCATGGTATCTTAACAAAATTAATAATATATATGGTAAAGTGGGGGTGATATCCATGGGTAAAAGTATTTTTATATTATAATTATTAATTTTTGGTATTTATTAATGAAATTTATATGTGATTAGATCTATCTTAAGTACATCTTAAGTACAAACTAACATGATCTAACATGAGCCCAGAGGGATCAAATTTCTTTAAGTGAAAATTTCTTTAGGGTGCTAAGACCAAATAAGCTTTCTACTCATAAAAAAAATAAAATTTATGATATATGCATAATTTTTCTTTTTAAATGATATATAATACATACATAGTTAGAGATTAAAATATTTTACACAATATGTACATTAAACATTTTATAGCACAAATTAAAATGATTTTTTTATTATTAATACATTATTAAGTATATGTGAATAATAATTTGTATTAAAATATTTTATTAATAACTTACATTGAATATTTTTTTATATACAACATTAAAATATTTTATTTTGACAAATTATGTGTGTGTGTGTGTGTAGTTTATATTAATATAAATCAATTAACATATAGTTTCTGTATCTTACTCACAAATTTATTTTTTACTTCCACTTACTTTATAGCATATTAATTTTGTTATTATAGGGACATTATTTTCTATTTAGAGCATAATTTTTTCTTTTAAGATACATAGTTAGAGATTAAAATATTTTACACAATATGTACATTAAAACATTTTATAGCACAAATTAAAATGATTTTTTTATTATTAATACATTATTAAGTATATGTGAATAATAATTTGTATTAAAATATTTTATTAATAACTTACATTGAATATTTTTTATATACAACATTAAAATATTTTATTTTGACAAATTATATGTGTGTGTGTGTGTGTGAAGTTTATATTAATATAAATCAATTAACATATAGTTTCTTTATCTTACTCACAAATTTATTTTTTACTTCTACTTACTTTATAGCATATTAATTTTTTTATTATAGGGACATTATTTTCTATTTAGAGCATAATTTTTTCTTTTAAGATGGGACTACCATCGAGAGATAGATGGTTTAGATATATATTAAAATTAATTATAAAATATTAATAAAAAAAAATTATTGTAAAACGAGAGATAGTTTTTGGGCATGTGGTATGATGAATCATGGTATTGTAACAAAGCCTATTTACAATTAATAATATCTATCGTAAAGTTTGCGTGAATAGCCATGGTTAAAAAAATTGCTATATGGTAAGTATTAAGATTTTTATGTGCTTATTAATTAAATTTAAATATGGTTACAAAATCATTATTTTATTTATTAGGTAAAATGGATCTTAACATATAGCTATTACTTATATGTTATATATTTTAATTTGATATGTATATTATTATTTTATTTTATCTATATTACATTTAGTTTATTATTAAATGTTTACAAATTCAAATTCTTTACATCTCATAAATTGAACGTATTAGGGATCTGTAAAAATGTTGACAAACTTTATTACATTACACCTACACATCTTCTAATAAACTTTTGATTTGTGACAATATCTACAATATTGCATTAATGTTAAATCCCTTCCATTCACACACCCCTATCAATAGCCATCAATCCACAAAAACCATTGGCACAATTAAAAAGGATAATAAAATTAACTAAATTATAACTTTATGTTAAATTATTATTATTAATTATAAAATAAATTAATATATGAGTTAGAAATATATAAATTTTAAAATACATGTAACAATATTCTTAACCATGGAGAATCACCCACTTAACCATGGATATTTAGGGTCTATTATAATATCATGGATCAATACCTTGTCTTATCAATACCGCATGCCTAAGAAAATAATAACTCATTTCATATGATTTTTTTTAATTAATCAATTTAATTAAAAGGGAAAATAGGACAAAACTACTTTTGATATAAATATCTTAATCTCTTAATCATGGATCTACCAAGGGTCGAGTTGTAATGTCCCCTTATTCTACCCCTTCTTGTTGTAATGATGTTTGTGACTACAGTACCAGTGTGGGGTATAACGACGATTAGCCAAACCTATAATTCAATGTCCGAAAATTATTAATTAAAATATCTGAAGGAAGGACGACCTTACAGATCCTTAGTATGAGGAAGTTTTCATGCTTGTGTATCTTGAAAGCCATGACCCATACCCTGCTGAATTAAATGCAATAGTTATTTGTAGCTTAAAGAAGCCATTGTCTGATAGGTTTATTATGATGTTATTGGGGCTGAACTTAGTTAAGAGAATCACTAAAAACTATTACACAATTAGACTGGGGTAGTGGAAGGATAGGCAGTGCACATTCCCCCTTTCATCTCACAAATAAAGAAGAAATCCCTTTAGAATATGGGGTGGAAGAGGCAAACTACAAAGGGGAAGAGTACATTTTGGAGAAGAAATTAATTTTGAGTGGTGTTTTCATTGATGCCAATATCAGTCCTTGAATGCACTCAATTTTTTTCTATATTGCATTAATTAAAGATCCAATGATCAAGATGTCTTGGAATTCCAAATAACACCCTGCATTTGATGAAGCTTTTGGCTAAGAATATTAGTGAAATTATAGGTGAGACTCTCATAATATTATTTTCCTCTTCATGTTGATTCCAATAGTAGGTGGCACATCACGTGGGTCCTCTTAGTTGAGGGGATATAGCTTCTCAAAATTGAAACCTCGTTTTTTGGTTAAGGAACCCCAAAGGAGGTGCTACAAGAAATTTTATATTATACAAGGAAATCTAATTAAAATGGACTTATCCCATTCTAGTCTAAAGTCAAAAAGTGGAAAATTTTATGAATAAAATTGTAACGTACCCCGATAACCTTGCAGGAAAATGCATAGAGTTAAAAAAAATTCAACATTTACCAATGTGTAACTTTCAAAATTTCTTTCTATATTCCCTCATTAACCATTAGAATAACCATCATCATCACCTAGAGAAATATTTAGTAAAAATCATAGTAAGTTACACAACCATTAATTCTCCTTATTGTAGCATATTAACTTAATTTTCCTGCTATAACTATGCATAGATCAAAATCATTTTAACTCAATTAGTAAATCACATAATTGATAATATAAACATCACATAATGAATAAATTAACATCATGAAAATGACACAATGAATAATCACATCATTAGACACCGATATACCCTGGAAACCCCATAGGGTGAAAACTAGAAAACGTTTAATTTTATTATTAAATGCTCGTGAGATTTTTCACCCCTCACGCAATGGTTATAAGGGATTACATCCCTTGACCATTTTTCATAAAATTTACACAGAAAAATAATCTTAAATGCAACATAACTAGCTATAAGCTATTACAATCATCATGATACCGTTTACCCACGGATCCTCAATCTATGTCTTTGTAATCAGAATGTTTTCTTTAGTATGTCATACTCCAGTTGGAACTACTAAACCTGAATGGAATAAAAAATATTTATCTTCCACAATGTTCAACTTTAAAAATCATTTTCTTAAGTCACCCTCCTTTCCTGTCATTTTTGTCGTCAGCATACTTGATATCATGATTAGATAAACTATTAATAAACTAATAATCAATCTGCATTTGTGACACTTCAACCACTATTTGTATGCATGTATAAAAAATAACCAAATTGACATTAAATTCCTTCTTTAAAATTATTTCACATGCATTAATAACAAATAAATCACTATCAAGCATCATCTTTCCAACAAACGCTAACAAAATATTGCAAGCACTTTCATATTATTTCCACAGGAAAGTTAACATACTATATAATAATGTTGTGCATGCCAATGCATAACAAGCTTTCAATATAACTATTCCAACAAGTAATTTCCTTTTTTCCTACTCTTATGTTTTCTTTTCCAAAGTGATTAACACAATAGATACTATACTCATGCATGTTCTTTTACAAAAAACATCTTTTCCACACAAGAGCTATTCACAATGGCTATTATGTATAACAATGCCAACTCTTTTTCAAACAAAGTTAACATAACAATTTTGTGCATGCAATAACATAGCTTGTTGTTCTTTCATGTAAAACATATATTTCTTTCCAAATGAAACTAAATAAATATTTCATGGAAAAATAAACACATTTATTTTCCAAGAGATCAAACACATACCATTTATTCTTTCATGCATGAAAAGGGACATTTACCTCTTACCCAAAAAGATATATCCCAATAACTATGCATAATATTCTCCCAAAAAAAAGTTAATACCATTGCTAATCCCTTTAGATGTGCAAATACATATTATTTTTCACAAAAGAAGGCTAACACAATCAATATTATGTGATTGCATCTTCCTTTTCTCCAGAAATCTAATACCAAAAAGTATAATTTTTCCATGCGTGCAAGCATATATGTTTCTCTAAATAATATTACATAATAAAGCATGTGATTACTATTTTTCCTCTCCAAGAATCTAATCCAATAATGCATACAAGGATATATTTTTATCTTCTGTTTTTTTAGGATTTCTAACACAATAAAATTTTCCTTGCATACAAATATAAAAATTTAATTTCCAAGGAATATAACACCCTAAGTATTCTTTTTCCAAAAGATAGATAACTCAATAGCTATTATTCATGAAATACAAAATATTTTCTTATCATTTCACACATTAGAGAGATTTGTAATATTTCCTCAAGAAATAACATGAATAACAAATCATTCTCAAATAACACAACCAATTGCCTTTTATGCAAAGGTTTTATGTGAACTACTTCTCACAAAAGTTATTTATATCTTTTTTCATGACTCAAGTTCCTCATGCATGTAATATCACATAATCAATTCTAGTATATCAAATATACTAGATAATTATTCATGTGCACCTAAGCACATACTCTTTTCAAGAGTCCAATATTTATCCTTCAACTTTTAATACATATGCATCATGAGAACATACTTGGTAATCTCTTAAATGAAATAACTTAATTCCTTTTAAAGAATTTTAAACATAATTATTAGGTCCATATGTACATAAAAAATTATTTTTATCCAATTGAAATATCAAATAGAAGCACTTTGTTTTACTCAGTTTTTCCTGTTTTAGTCATCGACTTTGGGCGCAGGTTACGAACATATGGAAACTAATTTCAGAAAACCAAAAGAGGGTTTTGTTTCGAACCGGCTTATTAAAAATAACTTCTCTCATTTTTTCACAGGTGTCGCAGTTTTGAAGATTCAAATGAATCTTTTCAACCCATTTTTCCAGATTTAAATATTAAATAATTTCATGTTTTTGTCATCAAATTTGGACACGGTTTCCAAACAAATGGAAACGATATTTGGAAAACCAAAAGAGGTTTTTTCTTGTAAAGGGTTCATTAAAAACAAAATCTCTCAGTTTTTACATAGGTGTTACAGTTTGGAATATTCAAATGAATACTTGGAGCTCATTTTTTGAGATTTAAATATTAAATAATTATTTTTTTTTGTCATCAATTTAGGACATGATTTTTGAGACATGAGAAATGAAATTTTAAAATATGAAATAGGTGTTTGGATGTAACATACTCTTTTATAAAATCCTCTTTTAATTTTTACATATCTATCTCGGTTTGGGCGATACAAAGTCATATTTGGACCTTATTTTCCAATAACTCATGAAATTCACATAATTATTTAGCCATGAAAATATTTAATGAATTCACAACACATGAAATATTCTAAGAATTCAATGAATAAAACACTTATTCCTTTATCCAAAAAATTATATAGATTTTCTCTCAAGAGTTAATCTTCATTCTTTATCATATGAACTTTTCCTTGCAAATAAATTAAATTATTATATCATCATGCCTCATATGCAAACAAAAGAATTTCAAAGAACACAATTATTTATCTTTTGATGCATGCTTGGAATCCTTTCTTCCTCTTCCTTGGCTCCATTATCCATGTATTCTCTCATTCCTTTCTCTATTTTTCTCATAGGCTTACAATAAATAAAATTAAGAGAATGCAATAGATTTTCTAAATCTTAAAAGCATTCCATAAAGCACCCATAAATCTGATTTTTCCTAAATCACAAAAGCATTCAATAAATATATCATGATTTTCTTTTCAAGGTAGATTTTCTTTTGCATTATGAGAAAAATATCACTTATCTATATTTTTTCCAAAACTATTACTGATTATTTCTAAAACTCATAAAAGATACCAACTTGGAAATATAATTTATTTCTATAGAAGAATATAAATTCTTCTAAATAAAATAATTAAGAAATCATTCTTTCAATATTCTTATAATTAACAATTACAAGAATATTCTTCATGTAATATCAATATAAGAATTAATAATATTTAATTATTTAACAACCCTCATTTTACAAGATTTTTTATGGTGGCTTACGCGAGGGATATTACATACTCCCCCCTTTAAAGAGAACATCGTCCTCGATGTTCTTCTCTTGTTGGAACATTAACCTTTACTATTCATTACCAATTATGTAGGCAATGAAAAATAATACTTCAATCATAATACTTCCACAAAAGCTCAAGGAGCACTAGCCCTTTAATCATGAAAATGATACGAAAAAATCTATCAAGTGCATGTTGTATTTTATTTAGGAGTTACACTAGAATTTCTTTCCCACCAGTGTTTTTTTGCAAATTACTTTCTTTCTCTCCCACAGAAATTTCAATAAAATTCAAACTCGTGGCATTTATATCCAGTTATTTTCCTTGAAAATTACTGTCTTTCTCTCCCACAGTGATTTCAATCAAATTCAAACTCATGGCATTAATCTCCAACCATTTTCCTCTAGTCTGTCAGGAATTTAGAGTTCAAAAACTCATTATTTTATCTAACATGAGTTATTTTAGTCGCCTATATATTTCAATTTATTTCCTCTATGCATGGATATAGATAAGTCATTTCTTACATGTTCATTTTCTCATATAAACCTACAAACACAACATATTTCATCAAAATTGTTGGTTAGATAAATTAATATATCATGCATGCAAAACTATAACACATGCAACAACTTTGAGACATGCAATTTATAGTGTATTGTAACATCAAACATCTTTAGATAATTTTGAAATAAACAACCGAACATAGACATAATTTCATCTAAGCATAGTTGATTTCTGGGAATTATTCAAGAACTCAACATATTAGACCCAATCGTGAACTATCTCCAATAATTCCCCACCAAGCTAAGATCTACTTGCCACTAGAATAAAAAACCTCAATGATTCCTTGGTGCTTTCTTCCCAAAAGTTTTTTAGCAGCGTCCTACTTTAAGGTCTGCTAACTTTTTGCCTATAACTTTTTGTTTAATATTTTTCTTAAAATATACTCTTCTTTTTATTTAAAGCACACCTTTCTCTCCCGCTATGCTTTATTTTACCCCACTCAGTATTTATCTCCAACTAGGTGATTAACATAATCCTTCTCTCCCATTATGTTAATAATTTCATCTTTATTGTTTTCTCCTAGGGATTTTAGGAGACTTTTAGGGAAGGTCCATCTTGAACTTAACCACCAATATATTTTCATAAGTTGGCAAGAACTCTTCTAAAACTCTAGAGTTACTTCCTGAATACCCCAACCAATGTATTCATCAACTCAATACTAAAATATTACATCATTGCATCAGCCCCATCATGGTTTCCATAGCCATTGAATCCAATAAAATTTCAATGTCTAAAAATCCATTGTAATTTACATAATTTTCCATTTGCATATTATCATTAAGGAAAAGAAACATTTATGTACACCATCCATCTATAATTGACCCTCAACATGGGTCCCATAATTTTTCAAAGTACATTGACAACAATTCATCACATGTAATATAGGTGGTATACATTCCAAATTTCCACATAATAACAATCATGAAACTTAGAAAAATAAATTAACATATCTTGAATACCATAGCATTATACTTTCTTTAAGGTCTCACCTTACCAACCATCAACATTATAGAGAAATAACAGTTCCATTGAACACTAAGACACAAAATGTGATTTTTTTCCTTTCCTTACCATTAGCTTGCAACCATGTAAGCGACAACCATTGAGGAATTTTTGGAAAATAATTTGCAATCATGCAATCTACAACCACTGTAGAATTTTATCAAATACTTTGCAAGCATGAAATCTACAACAAATGAGGATATCTAACAAGAATTTTTCAAGCATGCAATCTACATCCATTGAGGAATTTTAACAACAATTTGCAAGCATGCAATCTACAATCAATGAGACATTCTACCAAATAGTTGGAAATCATATAATATACCACCATTGAGGAACTAGTTAATGGACATGATTTAAATTTCCAAAAATATGTTTAAAGTATCAGAGAGATAGTAAACTAGAATTTACAGAATAACATGAATCATATTGATATCATAAATGGTAAAATTTCTACCAAACAACACAACCAACAATTCCTACAGGAGCATCTAATCAGAAAAGTCGACCAATTTATGGATCCAAGTCTGAACATAACTTTTTCTTGGAATAAATATGGGGGTTACATGTCCTTAAGGTATTAATACCCCTTGATGTTATGATCAATCACATCCAAAATGCCCACAGATGTAATTTTTTTTTGAAACATCAAAACTTTGGATCTCATTCACCACTTTTGTTCAACGCATGGAATGAAAACTTTCCTCTACAACTCTACGTGAGGAAATAAAACCCAAAATTATGCTACTATGAGTTGTTCATTGACTTTAAGTTCATTATGTGAGCTCCACTTCACTCATTACTTATTTTTGACAACTAAGGAGGTTCGTTCAATTTTATTTTATTTTTACAACATTCCATTGTCCTCTTCAAGGTCAACCCCAACTTCTAAATTATTTAGTTATTACACCAACCATACATGCATTCATTCTTTATAAGCAGTGAATGGTAACTTTAGTCATTTTTTTTTCCCCCGTTTGTTTATGCACCATAATCATTGTTCTAATATTATGCATGCAAAGGTTGGTAATTAATCTGCACTATAACCAGTGAGTGCTCAGGATGGTTCATAGGTAAAATAGAGTTTTTATTGTCTTTTATCCACATCCATATTCAAATTTCATGAGAATTACTTTTAAAGAAACATTATAACATTCTACTCTTTCATGTGGTCATTAATCATGCATCATGCATCTCATCTTAATTGTAGTCTACTACAAGTTTAATTAAAATCATACCTGAGATGATGCTCACTAGAATTATACCTCTACTTATTTTTTGCTTAATTATTCCCAAAAGGCACCAGTATTGCAACTTTTTTTCTCTAATACCATTTGTAATATACCCTAGTAACCTCGCAGGAAAATGCATGGAGTTAGGAAATTTTTTTAACATTTACCAATGTGTAACTTTCAAAATTTCTTTCTATATTCCTACATTAACCATTAGAATAACCATCATCATCACCTAAAGAAATATTTAGTAAGGAAAATAGTAAGTTACATAACCATTAATTCTCCTTGTTGTAGCATATTAAATTAATTTTCCTGCTATAACTATGCATCGATCCCATGATCATTTTAACTCAATTGGTAAATCACATAATTGATAATATAAACATCACATCATGAAATAAATTAACATCGTGAAAATGACACAATGAACAATCACATCATTAGACATCGATATATCTTGGAAACCTTGTAGGGTGAAAACCAACAAACGTTTAAATTTCTTGGTAAACGCTCGTGAGGGTTTTCACCACTCGCTCAATGGTTATAAGGGATTCCATCCCTTGACCATTGTTATAAAAATTACGTATAAAAATAATCTTAAATGCAACATAACTATCTATAAGCTATTAAAATCTTCATGATACCATTTACCCACGAATCCTCAATCTCTGTCTTTGTAGTCAGATTGTTTCCTTCAGTAAGTCATCCTGCAGTTAGAACTACTAAACATGCATGGACTAGCAACTCTTTATCTTCCACAATATTCAACTTAAAAAATAATTGTATCAAGTCACCCTCATTTCCTGTCATTTTTGTCGTCAACACACTTAATATCATGATTAAATAAATTATTAATAAACCAATAATCAATATTTATTTGTGACACTTCAACAACTATTTGTATGCATGTATAAAACATAACCAAATTGACATGAAATGCCTTCTTTATCATCATTTCACATGCATTAGTAACAAATAAATCACTATCAAGAGTCATCTTTCCAACAAACGCTAACAAAATATTGCAAGCATTTTCATATTATTTCCAAAGGAAAGCTAGCATACTATATAATAATGTTTGCATGTCAATGCATAACAAGCTTTCAAGATAACTATCCCAACACACAATTTCCTTTTTGCCTACTCTTATGTTTTCTTTTCCAAAGGGATTAATGCAATAGATACTATACTTATGCATGTGAATGCATATTCTTTTCCAAAAATCATCTTTTCCACACAAGAGCTATTCACAATGGCTATTATGTATAACAATGCCAGCTCTATTTCAAACAAAGTTAACATACTAGTTATAATTTTGTGCATGCAATAATATAGCTTTTTCTTCTTGCATGTAAAACATATATTTCTTTCCAAAGGAAACTAAATAAATATTTCATGAAAAAATAAACACATTTATTTTCCAATAGATCAAACACTTACCATTTATTCTTTCATGCATTAAAAGGGACATTTCCCTCTTATCCAAAAGATCTAGCCCAATAACTATGCATAATATTCTCCCAAAAGAAAGCTAATACCATAGCTGATCCCTTTAGGTGTGAAAATACATATTATTTTTTCCAAAGTAAGGCTAACACAATCAATACCAAAAACTATGATTTTTCCATGCATGCAAGCATATATGTTTCTCTAAATAATATTACATAATAAAGCATGTGATTACTAGTTTGCCTCTCCAAGAATCTAATCCAATAATGCATACAAGATATATTTTTCTCTTCTATTATTTTTGAAGAGTTCTGACACAATAAATTCTTCCTTGCATACAAATAAATATAATTATTTTCCATGGAATTTAACACCCTAATTATTCTTTTTCCAAAAGATATCTAACTCAATACCTATTATGCATGAAATACAAAATATTTTCTTATCATTTCACACATTAGAGAGATTTGTAATATTTCCTCAAGAAATAACATGAATAAAAAATATTTCCCAAATAACACAACCAATTTCATTTTATGCAAAGATTTTATGTGAACTAATTCTCACAAAAGTTATTTATATATTTTTGCATGACTCAAGCTCCTCATGCATGTAAGATCACATAATAAATTCTAGTATATAAAATATACTAGATAATTATTCATGTGCACCTAAGCACATAAGTTATTTATATATTTTTTTCATAACTCAAGCTCGTCATGCATGAAAAATCATACAATCAATTCTAGTAGATCAAATATACTAAACAAGTACTCATGTGCACCTAAGCACATACTCTTTTCGAGAGTCCAATATTTATCTTTAAACTTTCAATACATATGCATCATGAGAAGATACTTGGTAATATATTAAATAAAATAAATTAATTCCTTTTAAAGAATTACCAGCATATTTATTATGTCTATATGTACATAAAAAATTATATTTATCTTGTTGAAATATCAAATAAAAGCACTATGTTTTACTCTATTTTTCCTGTTTTAGTCATCCAATTTGGACGCGGTTTACGAACATATGGAAACAAATTTTAGAAAACAAAAAGATGTTTTGTTTGCAACATGCTTATTAAAAATAACCTCTCTCATTTTTTTCATAGGTGTCACGGTTTTGAAGATTTGAATGAATATTTGTGGCCCATTTTTCCAGATTTAAATATTAAATAATTTCTTATTTTTGTCATCAAATTTGGACACAATTTCCAAACAAATGGAAACAATTTTTCGAAAAACAAAAGAGGTTTTTGTTTTTAACGGGTTCATAAAAAATAATCTCTCTCTTTTTTTACATAGGTATTACAGTTTGGATGTTTCGAACGAATCTTTGGAGCTCATTTATCTAGATTTAAGTATTAAATAATTCCCTATTTTTGTCATCAATTTAGGACATGGTTTTCGAGACATGAGAAACGAATTTTTAAAATCTGAAAGATTCTTTTGATCATAACATCCTCTTTTACAAAAACCTCTTTCACATTTTACATATCTATCCTGATTTGGGAGATACAAAGTCATATTTGGACCCTATTTTCCAACCATGAAAAGCTTTTATGAATTCACAACACATGAAATCTTCTAAGATTAAATGAATAAAACACTTATTCCTCTATCCAAAAAATTATATATAGTTTTTCTCAGGAATTAATCTTGATTATTTATCATATGAACTTTTCCTTGCAAATAAATTCAATTATTATATATTCATGCCCCATATGCAAAACAAAATAATTTTCAAAGAACACAGTTACTTATCTTTTGATGCATTCTTGGAATCCCTTCTTCCTCTTCCTTGGCTCCATTATCCATGTATTCTTTCATTCCTTTCTTTATTTTTCTCATAGGCTTACAATAAATATAATTAATAGAATGAAATAGCTTTTCTAAACCTTAAAATCATTCCATAAAGCGCCCATAAATATGATTTTTCCTAAATCACAAAAGCATTCAATAAATCTCTCATGCTTTTCTTTTCAAAGTAGATTTTCTTTTTCCTTATGAGAAAAATATCACTTATCCATAGTTTTTCCAAAACTATTCCTCATTATTTCCAAAACTCATAAAATATACCAACTTGGAAATTTAATTTATTTCTATAGAAGAATATAAATTCTTCTAAACAAAATAATTAAGAAACAATTCTTTAAATATTCTTATAATTAAGAATTACAATAATATTATTTATGTAATATCAATATAAGAATTAATAATATTTAATTATATAACAACCCTAATTTTACAAGAGTTTCTACGGTGGCTTACGCCAGGGATATTACAGAAAAATGATCAAAAATTAAATCAAAGTTGGCCCTAATATTTGTTGGAAATTTTGGCTCTGAAAATTGAAATGAAAATTTAAATTTTTTTTGGCTTGGTTTCCCTCATAAGATCATGTTAGTCTGCCCCTATTGATGATCCTTCATCACTATAAAATGAGAGTCAGATCCTCCAAAAAGGATAAGATTTTAAATTCTAATCTGATATAATGTCTCTAAAGCCTTGGGTAGTCTAGTATATTTGAAGCAAAAGGTCGAAAAAGGGTTTTTGGCTTAAGTTTTATGTTTTTTTTTTTTGGGTATTGTTTTCGCTAGAGTATTGAGCATATTTTAAGGCCTACTCAACCCATTTTCGCATATGTCAGTGATATTGTCATTGGCTCCTCTTTATGGGTTTTTCTGAGGAATTTGTGGTTTATTTGCTCTCATTCTAATGTTATTTCAGAGCTAATTATGGATGAATTTTGGACAATCTGTGGCAAAGAAGAGGTGCAGAACTTATGTTATTTGTGAGCATTACTTAGTGTTTTTACATGCAAAATTTTGAGACTAGCTCATAGCTATGATGACACAAGTTATCTAGAGGTTATTTGACTTTATTTTCAACCATCTTATCTATGCAAATAATTGTAATGTCAGATATGAAACATAGTTTCTGAGTAACCTATGTGAATACCAGTGCACACTCCAATCTGCGTATAGAAAGTACAATGGGTTCTTGAAATTTTTAGTGCATTGACTTCATCCAAGAGAGATCTATAGCAAATCATACACTAAATTGATATTAATACTAAGATATTGGCATGCACACATATTCTTGGAGATGGAAATAAGAGTATGCATAAATTAGTTGGAATGTGGTGGTTGTTAGGAGGATTATGTAAATAGAATGTGTGAAAATTGTGATAACTTGCATCTAGATTGAAGTTTGAAATACAATACTTGTCCCATGACCTATATTGAATTGAATCAAGAACCTTGTGTGTATGCAATGTTGTAAAAGGCCTATACACAAGAATGAATTGCAAATACATTTCAATTGATATAGTAAGTGAATAAAATCAAGTTCTGGAAATTGATTCTCCTTTAATCTTTTTTCGTGCAAAAGTGTGAACATATATATAAAGTGTATACCATATCATCTTGTGTAATTGATATACATTTGGAAGTAAGAGTAGTGTATGAGATCACTTAGAATCTAGAAATATTAGTCATTACTTGTCACTATAATTGAGTTAGTGCACTTGGATGTCTCGTTGTCTTAAGGTCAACTAGGGTTGAAACCTTGATAGGTGCAATAAAGGTTTGAGTACTACTGAGAATCCTTGTTTGTTGTCATGATGGCTTATGTCAAGTATTATTTTGATGATATTTGAAAAAATTATTAAAAGGGAGTATAATTTCAAGGCTGGTGCTTAAGGTTTGTATTGTCTTAATGAAAAAAAGTATATGTAGCGGTGATTGATGCTATAAGTGAACTATGATATTGAATAAGTTATTTATTAATGAATTTTCTAGGGAGTGCTTTCATGTCTAATATAACCAATTATATATTGCTCAGTGATTTTTATAACAAAACATCGTTTGTGACAAGGTCGTAAGATTTGAACAGACACAAAGAGAAGTTTTATGTAGTTAACCATTGAGAGAACTTAGTATATGATGCTTTGACTAAATAGTGTTTTGGATTATGTTGTTGGGTTAATGGGATAGGGTTTTTTCCTAAGTATACTCCCATTGGAAGTTAATGTATCAATGTTGATGTAGAGTTGGCCTTGTTTGTTACTTGGTTCTGGCAGTGTTGGCCATAGCTATGGTTTGTATTTGGCACTTTCAAAATTATGTAGGTTGAGAAGAGTTATTAATTCAGATTTTAATTTTATTATTAGGGTTATGTTAACATTTGTATATTAGCCTTGTATTTTCATGTTATTTTTTTTTAAATTTATGTTGGAATAGTTTTGAGAGAGATTGGTAATGTTAATGGTTTGAGAAGAAATGATTTATTTTGAGCACAAATAGAGGTTGTAATATATAGCAATAATTATCTAGCTATGGTTTAATGCAATACCGAGTAGATTTGTTTGTGTAACAAATACAACATTGGTTAGTGACATGCTATTGATATAAATTGTTAGATTTTTTTGTTGATGTACATGTTGAGCAGAATTTTTGTTTCCATTCATTTGTAATGTTATTGAGTGCAAGTGGATCTAGTCTAAAAATTTCCATACATGGTCTGCCATGGTAAACTGAAGGTCTAAGCCTTTAGGGAAAGTGGTGGCTTGTTGAATGGGGTGGAAGGATGGTGCAAGGAAAGAGATTGGAGTCTCCTTTTAAGTTGGATACTGAGAACACTTCAGGGCAGCAAGGTGGTGTTAGGGAAATTTGGAGCATACTTTTAGTCAGAGCTGATAAAACCAAGGAATTGGGGCATCCTTCTAGTTAGAGATGGTAAACAAAGGCATTGGAGATTCCTTCCAGTTGGAGCTGGTAAGCCAGGGCATTGGAGTATCATTTTAGTTGGAGCTAATAAAATATGGGATTATAGTCTCCTTCTAGTTTTAGCCAGAGAATATTCAAAGTTGGAGCTTCCTATTGATGTAATTTTTTAAAGACCTATATTGATAATAATTTGGTGGTTTTTGTCTCGAAATGGTTTCCACCTAAAAATATCTTGTGTATTTTTTTGGATGTTGTGCATTATTTAATGGTGGTGCTAATTTATGTTTTGATATAATGCTAATGATAATTAACAAATTGTTAAAAGTGAAAATTTATTAATTAAAGTTAAATATTGATTCATTCTTCTCTTAGTATTTTGAAAAATTGGTATCGGTGTAGGTTCCTTCAGTTGTAGCCAAACACTTGAAAGGTAGATCTAAGAAATAGAGAGATGGGAAAGTTAAAGAAGTGCACACCCAAACAATAAAAGGATGTCTCCGGCATTGCAAGTAGTCTCCAAATATGCTACAGCTAATGGTGAGAGTTAGTTTTATTTTCCAACTCCTAAGTTTGATGAATCCAAATATGAAATATTGGAATCCAAAATGGAAGTCTATTTGAAATCTCGTGGATATGATGTCTGGAACTCTATAATTTATAGAGATACATATACCGATGAATCTAGAATGTATAGTACAAAATTAATAAATGTAATTCTAAGAGCTCTGCCAAACCCTGCAAAAGCCAAAGTGGATCGATGCTCATCATCCAAGAATATTTGGAATAAGATACATAGTATCTACTCAAAGAATCATGCAGGTAAAGAAGATGATGATGATGATGATGATAAGTATTCAAATAAAGTAGACCCTTCGGTTGAAGAATCTGATGTATATGAAGAATAAGAAGCAATAGTTGACATGGAGGGAAATTTGATGACTGCCTTATGTGATCTTAACAAAGAAAAGAAGCAAAATCAGATAATGGAAGAAGAAGTTTCCCTTCTAAGACTTCAAGTGTAGGGAGCTGAAAAGAAAGAGAAAAAATTGAGAATCCAATTAGAGGAATTTATTCAAATATATGTAACAAAATTTGGTCAAAAGAAAAATAAAATTGATGCATCTCTAGAAGAAATAAAAGGCTAAAAAAAAACAATAAGAAGAAGGAAAAAATGTAATATTTTTAAAAAGTAACAAAAAAGGTCACCCTTCTAAATCTGCAAGTAGAGGAGGAAAAAGAAAGAAGAAAAGGCAGTTTTAGGAAGATATTTCTCAAAAGAAAAGAGAGCTTGACACTTCCCTAATTGAAATATAAAAGCTTAGGAAATGTGACAATTGTTTTTATTGGTGTTTTAATATTGTATATTATACAATGTCTTTTAATTAGATTAGTAAGCTTATGAGGGCTCGGTGCAATATACACAAGAAACAAGACTTCCCCTTATTAAAATTACGCACTCTAAGTGCATGGAGGTTGATGTTATTCAAAGGATCTTACTTCTTAACCTTAGACTTAATGGCTCCAATATTAGCCAACAATTATTAAAGGGGTAAGTTTCAAAAATAGTCTCTAGGATACAATTTTTTATAAATATTTCCAATTTTGTAATAGTTAATATATATTATAACTCCTTTCAAAATAAAACACCACCGAACCTTTTAAAAAACAATAAAAAATACACTATAACAAAGAAACATTCATTATGTTGCTTTAAATTTCATGTAATCGTACATAAACCGAGAGACACTATGTAAAAAAATGAACATAAATTGTTTGTGATTCCCATATAACTTATCATATGGGCTACACAATAATGAAACAACGCTATGAACGAACTATCCAAATGAATATGAAAAACAACACATAAAACAATATTACTCAGCAAATATGATAATCCCTGTAAAATAAAATAACCTAACTAGCCAATCAAAATGATACAAAAATATTAGGCACTGGATTTTCCTTGGGTGGGCCCAACTCAAAGCTTGGTTAGTTTCATGAGTTGCTAACTACTCAAAACAATTCAACATATACAAATAACTTAACAAATCATACTTGAAAGTGCAATGAAAATATAAATATATAACTTTGCCAATCACTGAAGCATAAATTTAATTAACTCTAGAGAAAAATGATGACACCATGTATATCTTTGTGCTTTGAGCATTCTTGTTTATATAGCATTTACAAAAATATTAAAAATAACCAAGCCAAAGTTAATCGTATCTTGTCTAACTATCTCAAAGGTAAACGCATAAATGGTTATAGTCCTAAATCAAATTCAGTTGTAATTCAATGATCCTATGATATTTTTACTCCTTAACCTTATGAACAATGGATAGTCCGTTTAACTTCCAAACCCTAGATTTAGCATCCCTTGGATCAATTGATTCACATATCATGTGGATGTTTGAAAATCAAAATATTTGATTGTGACTAGTCTGAAGTAGTTTCCTTTTGTAAGTATCCTCAAACATCCTATCCATTGGCAAGTAAATGACCTCCTATGAATAGCCTTCAACTTCTCTCGAGAGTGGTTAGAAAATAAAATAACTATCTGAATGTTTTGTATATCGAACAATGGATCTGTTACTAAATCACAATTTTTGTGCATACAACTAAATTTTACATGTAATCCAATTGTTCACAATCATTATCATAAACCTCATAAACAAAACACCATAGAGATTCCATTTGAAAACTTGGTAACTAACTTTAGTTGCATCCACATTTGGGTAGTCAAGGTTGTCTAATAAAAACTCATCAACAAGCCACTTGGCTATGTTATAGGTAGGCTCCATGGATAGTTAGTCCATGCTCAAAATCCATATTCCTAATTAGTAGTCCTTATGAGAAAAAATCTGTTAATATGCCAACGTGGAAGCCAACTGAAGTAATTCACCAATAGGATTCAATCTCTGGAGACTTTTATAATATAACATAAACTCATAAAGATGATTTTACATAGAACACCTTGCCAATACATCCAAGACATGTGAAATCATATACAAATCTATAGTCAAAATACTTTTAACTTGAGTCAGTAGCTTGAGCCTCTTATTCATATCACACACACAGATATATATATATATATATATATATATATATATATATATATATATATATATATATATATATATATATATATTACGATCTTATGAAATCCACACACACATAAGTTACTATTAAATACCCTTATTTATTCATTTATAAACATAATAGACAAGGTTCTTATGCAAAAATTAAAGGTTTTATCGAAAATGTGTTGTCATAATATGGACTCGTCAAAATGGAAAAAGGAGAAATTGTTCGATCATGAAAGGAATAATAATTTCATTTGTTGGTTGAAGATGAAGGTGAAAGAAGTAGATGAAGCCTCATGTAATGAAGGCACAATCTCCAAGCCCACACCAAACAAGATTTACAAGAAGTCTCACAACAAGATCCTTTAAAGGTCAAATCAAGGTCAAAAGAAGATTATAGGTAATGTTTCTCCAAGAAGTAGTACTAAAGTAGTCAAGGATAAGGATCAAAATTGTACCTCTTCCAAGAAGTAATGTTTATAGAAGACTATCAAGACAATACATCTCATCTAGCTAACCTAGTATGTTTAATTTTTATTGTTTCTTATGTTCTAACTTTGGGCATATGACTAGAAATATCAGACATTATCAAAACCCTAGAAGCAAGCTTGCAGGATCATAAGACAAATTACAAAAATACTTTATCAACATAAAGTATATGCCAGTTGCTTTATCTTTCAAGGATCGCATAGAATGCTATATATTCCATAACTATGGACACATATCTTTTTATTACAGATATATAAAAGAAAATATTGATATTGGGTACAAGAATATTTTGAGAAGAAAATAAAAGAAAAGAAAGAATATTGGGTGAATGAAAACGTCTTAGTAGTCATGCTCTCAAGATTTGTAAAGTTGCAAGACTATGATGAATCAAAACTTACATTGGAAGATTTCAAGGTTTAGGATGATACAACTATAGAGTTGGTTCTTATATTATTCTAAAGAATTTATCTTTTTGACTCCATGTCCTGTGAATGTTGAAGAAGGGGAGTCTATATAGCAGTAATTGTGGATTTGAAAGTCTATGTTTTGAGAGTATGATAAATGAAAAATGTAAAGAATTCATTGGTATTATGGGTAGATTAACCAGCTTTGTGTTCAGTGGAGCAACAATTTTGAACAAAACTTTAGAAGGACTCATGGTAATACAAATGGAATCGGGTGAATGCATGAAGATGGGTTATACGTTTGGGCCAAATGTGGTGATGAAAATTAAAAAATTTACTCTTTTATCAAAATGAAGCCTTTAAATTCATATAAGCATTGTGAATTTTGATTGAGAGTAAAAAAATAATTTGTGGAGAATTATGTTGTTATCCTAGTGATATTTTTGGAAAAAAAAATAGTGTTGTATAGTCTATCAATTTTCCATTAAATGAAATATTTGTCCTTGCAAATTTCTACACATCTTAAGAGGTATGTGTGTGTTCATGTAGCATAACTTAGACTAAATGTGTAATTTTTAAAAATTATATATATGAGCATGATCTACATGTTAGTGTCCCGTGATTTGGCATATTGGTAAACCAAATGACAGGGTAACATCAGACCAGTCTTTGGAGTCCTAGGACCTAACCTTCCTGGACTCAGATAGGGCTCTCTTTATTATGCGAAGGATGTGAACTTGTTCACTTTAGATGATTGATTTTAGGCTAGTTGTTAAGTGTATGTTTGTTGTTTTTTTTTGGTTGGGGTAAGATGACTAAGTAGGATAGGTGGAGTGAGAGATTATGAGATCAATTGGGCAATGGAGTCTATGAAGTCATTGATATCTCGATAATGAATTGGGATACATCACAGGGAAAATCTAGTGTAGTTAATGGATCTTTAAAGTTTATGTATGAGGTGAAATGGACATTAAGTTTTGGAACCAAGGTAGGGAAAAGGGCAGTTAAGAATCCTTTGTCAAATACCTATGAACAGAGATATCTTAAATACTGATAAGCAAAAGATACTAGTTATGAGATAGGGCACACCATTTACTCAATCACAATTCTTTTAAACAAATACACATTCAATATATACAATCCAGTGGAGCAAATGAAGTAAGACAAATTATCTAACTTCAATGATTCTACTTTCAAGATTTGAAAACATATAAGAGACAAATAGAATCAATAAATGAAGAGGGAATGCTTAAACATCATTCATTAAAATATAAATAACTTTGAAGCAAAATGATAAGCATATTCAAAGGGCAAGATCGAAACAAGACCTCTTTGACTTAACCTATCAATCAATACATCAAAGAGAGATTTTAAGATAGATTTTAGATAGCATTAAACAAGCATGGCTTACCATGAATCATTTTTATAAACTAGCATATTAATCCAAAAATGAAATAGACAAGCTTAGGTGGGCCTAAGGAGCAATGAAGAATTCTTTAAGCTAACCCAGCTGAAGAAAACATGAAAACAATAGGTAACAGGAGGACTGAGGTGCCTCAAACAACATTTCTCATCCTATACTCTTCTAAGCTATTGCAATATAGAAATATGGACATATGGAAAACAAGAAAAACATGAACATATGAGAGATACATCACCATTAACTAAACTTGGGGATCCTGCAAGCAAGCCTTCATCACCATCAATCAAGGAAAATCATCCACAAGCTCCACAACACTAAATTGTTCTTCAACTTCCAAAAACCATGTATTTCTCTTAAACGCATCGAGTCCCAACTATTTATAATGAATCCTCATGCCTTGTATAACAATAAAGGAAGAGGAAAACCAAAGAGAGTATCTAGAAACCTATTGGCCAACAAGAAATATCCTAAGTTGTCCTTGAGGCCTTGCAAGGCCCAAGGCACAAAAATATCTAACAAATATCTTTGCTGGTCAAAAATAGCAATTGAATTGACTTTTAGGCCTTGACAAGCATATGAAAACTTTACAAACGCACATTCTTCCCGGTCATCTACAGGAGCGCAGCACACTGTGTCAGAAATTGAAATTATGCTAGGAGCGCAGCACAAAAATAGGCCTTTTTGCAGGAGTGTTTTGGAGGCCTTCCCGATATCAGAAAAGGCTCCGTGATGGCTTGTTGGAAATCCCTTGAAGTATAATTTCCAGATATACCTTTGTTTATTGAATCTGACCTTTGAAAGTTTCCTAAAGAGTGAAAATTCCAAGACTTCAAAGAGTGCATCACATGCTCAGAAAAGTGGGCAGAAAGGTGAAAAATTGAGTGTTTTTTACCCTTTTGGGGGGTCAAAACAACTCCAATTGAGCTGAAATTTGGTGAGCATACTCCTCCAATGATGGGGAATCCAAAAATTTAAACCTCTTCTCTTGAATATGCCCTGCGGAAAAACTCAACACAGGGTGTGCTGCGCTCCTAGCCTCAAAATTTGCAAAAAACAAAAATTTGTTCAAATTCTCTCAAATTTTGTAGGTAGGTGCCTCATGGGTCCTTGGAGACGTTTAGAGAAGATTGGGCCAAAATACCAAGGCTAGCTTGGTCCTTTTCATCTTTTGGTGTCGGGCCCTCATTTTGGGCAGTTTTGAGTTTTTTTCCTAGCAAAGTGGTTTCTTCGTTTATATTGCTCAGTCATTCTCCTTTGCAAGTTCAAATCTTTGTTGGCCTTCTCCAGTTTGGCCTCAAGATGTATGTTTTCCCTTTCAAGCCATGATTCCCTGTTATGCTCAATTTCCATTGCAAGGAGTTTAGTGAGGGGAAATTGTTGTGCTTGGGCTGATTCTTGCTCCCTCTCTCGTGCCAAAGCCTTTCTTAGACCCATAGTTCTAGGTATTTTTCTAAATTTACCCTCCTCATCCTCACTTTCTTCATAGGTGCCCATGTACTCCTCCAGCTTCACCTGTGCTCTTTGAGCCTCTTTCTGGTATTTTAGTGCCCTTACTTCATAGATGGCTTGCTAGCCACTCATTTGTTTGTTCTGCATCTGCAAGAAGTGAATGACATCCTTAGCTCTCTCTAATTCAGCTTCCAAATCCCTGATCTGTGCATTCCTATCTTATAGAAGGGATTTTTCAATTCTTGTTTCATTTTCATCATCAATGTCTATGTGGATGAGTTCAAATTCTCTTTCCTCCTCATGGTTGTCTACTTCCTCCTTCATTTGTTGTTTACCTTTGTCAATAATTTGAGTTGAGGAGGATGGCATGGCCCCTTTCCCTTTGGAGGGAGCAAACGCATGCCTCTCGCTTCTTTGATAGGTAATGGGAAAAGGTACAACAAGTTTCATTTGCAAACTTTGATCATCAGTGACCTTAGGACTGCTTTTCTCCTCATGTATGATCTTTGTGTGTGCGTCTTTCTCACCTTGCACTTGACTTCCCTTTTGATAAGCATTCTCACTATCTCTTATGTCATCATCACTGTCAAGATCCTTAGGACTGTCATCCTCTATTTTTTCAATGCTAGAAGTGTCTTTATCACTGCTTCATACATCTTCATCTTCATGAATTTCCTCTTCTTCATCCTTTGACCCACTGTCTTCACTGTCAAACTCAGCCTTTGTATCACTGTTTGCACTCTCTGTGGGGTCACTATAATAGGAAATCTCATTAGTCCCTCTTATACTTTGATGGTCACTTTCTCCCTCACTAGGTGAGTTTTCCTCACTTCTCTACCCACTGTCCTTGTCTTCAGAATTTTTCCCTTCACCATTATGTATATTTTCCTCTTGGTTGAGTTCCTCTTCACTGTTTGATTCATTACCTTCATTATTGAGCTCATGATCTTCATGTTTTTGCCAACTGAAATCACTTTCAAACTCTGTTTCTTGGCTACTCTTGCCATCTTGGTCACTATCTTATTTTTCCTCTCCGATGCTTTCATATGCCTCAGCTCCAATGTCCTTTGTATTTGTGGTGTCACTTTCTTCATCATTTACTTCTTCTTCTTGACTGTCATTTGTTTTTTGACTGTCATTAGGCTCACTATTTTCCTCTTGGTAAGCTGCCCCTGTCCCTGTATCCTTGGAGTCATCTTCTTCATCATTATACCTACTGTTTTGGTCCTTTTGCTCATCATTGGGTTCACTACTTTCATCTCTGTGTTCTTCTTCATCAACAATTTCCTCTTTGTCACTATCTTTATCACTTTCCTTTTCCTCTCCTTCATTGCTTTCTTCATTTTCATCTTCCTCTCCTTCACTGCTTTCTTCATTTTCATCTTCCTCTCCTTCACTTCTTTCTTCATTTTCATCACTACTTTCTTCTTTTTCACCACTGCTTTCTTCTTGGTCATCTTCCTCTCCTTCACTTCTTTCTTCATGTTCTGATTTCGTAGGGGAAGGTGAATGAGGAAGGTCTATTTGAGGGAATTATTCATGTGAAGAGGATGAACCAAGGTTAGTGGAGGGTGATGGAGGTGTGTGAGGAGGAATTTGAGATGATGATGGCAAACTTTGCAGAGGGATAGGCTGTGGAGTTGTGAAATTATTATGGGTGATGAAAACCTCCCATGGGATGCCTTGTTGTTCTAGTTGGTGTAAGAAAATCACTTTGATGAGGGAATGATGAAAAATTCTTGACATTTGTTGGGATGGAGGCCTCTTTTGCATGATGGAAGACATTTTCTCAATACATTTACAAAGGTAGTAGGGAAAATGTAGCAGTTTGGTTTTGGTGAAATTCATGAGGAGCCTTATGTGGTAGGAATAGACTCTGGAGAACCTACCCTCACAGGTGAATTATTTAATAATTATCTTCATTAGGAGAGCATACCTATCCAATAGATGAGAGAAGGGGAACATGGTTTTGCAATCATCTTGACAACTTGGTTTCAAGAATGGGCGATAGTGGCTTAGGTCCAGATGCATTTGTTTGAACCACTTTTCTCCTATGCAAGGTATTCCAGTGGCCATAGATATGGCATTGGTGGTTAGCTCAAACTTCACCCCAGCTAGGTGTACTTAGTGGTCATGAAGGTTTAGGGAAAAAATCTTGGTCAACTGAGGGTGACTCTGGATCTTTTGCACTTTTTTACAGAATTCATAGCATCCTAATTCTTGAAAATAGGAAAATATAGTAGGAGAGGATATCATCTCTTCAGTCCTTGTAGGCCCAAACCTATTTGGCTTCCCACTGTTCCTTTGCTACTCTTTAGGCCTTTGACTTGCCTCGTCAATGTCAACACTGTCTCCTCTAGGAATTTTGTCTTTCACCCTGCCTCAAGACCTCTTGAAAGAATTGACACTACTTGTGGAATGATGTGAAAAGGGTAGAGGAGATGGTGAGGTTTCAATGATGTTAATGGTTCAATAATGTGGAGAACAAATATTCTTTTTAGGGTTTTACTTCCTTCACTAATCTCAACCTCCAATTTTCTTTATAATCATACCCTTAGAAAAATAGGGAATATGAGGGAAAAGCTCAAATACCTCTCAAATTATCTCCATAGCTGAAGAAATTGGCTCAAAACACCTTGTGGGCAGGTCGGGTGCCTTCTGAACGAAAATTCCTGTAGCTCCTGAACGTGCCTAGGCAGAGGTTGCACATTGTTGGAAGGAGCGCAACACACTGCCTCTCAGGCAGTCCTGAACGCAGTTTCAGGTCACCTTTGGACAGAGTCAAGTCACCCCCTGAACGGATTCGGGTGACCCTTGAACGAGCTTCATGCAACTTCTGCACGGCTTGGGAAACTCCTGAACGAGCTTGAGTGCACCTCCTACATGCTGGGTAGCTCCTGAACAAGTTTGCGAGCACCTCCTGCACGTTTTCGTGCCACCTCTGAACGTTGTCGTGCAGGCTCGGGTAGCCCTGAACGCAGCTTGCATGCACCGCTTTGAACGCACAATCATGCAGCTCGGGCAGAGTTGAGTGCACAATATATCCTTTCTACAGGCACGCAGCGAAGGGGTCGAGCCCAGGTAGAGGCAGTAGGGTGACACTTCTATAGGCGCACAAAAACTAGTTTTGGGCCTCAGGCAGAGGCTGCACGATGAATTTTTCTATGGGTGTGCAGCGCCTCTGCATAGGAATGCAACACCGAATAGAAAAAAACATAGGGAGACGATACAGGAGCACAGCGCGATAATTTATTCACCTGAGAACTTAGCCAGAAATCCTATTTTCAGTGCTTGGAGCGTTTTTTTTTCTCACTTTTGCATAGGAAAATGATTTGAATGATAATTCTGTCCCTTATACCCTTTTGAAAAGATTTTGAAGATAAAACCCACTTTACTAAGGTTATTTTTGACCTTTTTGCTTTTGCTAATAATCTATTTTCCTTTTGCAGGTGGTGTTTATAAGGAGCAGTGCCCTTTTAACCCTTTTATTTCTTTTGGAGTTGGCACCTTTTTCAAAAACCCTTGGCAAACTGGAGATTCTTCTTGTTTTCTCTGTTTTCACATGTTGGACCTATGCATATTTCTTTGTTTACTTGATGGATGTTGACTTTATTCATGAGTTATGTGTCCCTTCATACTGATACCCTTTTCAACCTTTTTCAACTTTAGAAGGCTACTTTCAAAGTCCTCTGAAAAAACATTTGTCTCTTTGATGGAGTTGTATGACCCTTTTTTGCAGTGAAAGAATGTTTTGGTTTTACTTCATGGTGTCGATACATCCCTTTTTGTGATTTTTTGTATAGATCTCTCACTGGGCAGTTACCTGTTGTGCTAAAAAGTTGTAACTCCACTAATACTCTTTGTAATTTTGGCCTTTGCTGTAGTGAAATGATGTTGTCCTAGCAAACCTTAGAAGGTATTCCCTGACATAATATTCTAATCTCTATATGTAGTCACCAAGGAGGCTTTCCATTCTGTCTTTCTGTTTATTGAATCTTTGACTGGTGTACAGTTGTGTTTATGTGCTATTGTCTTCAGGACCTCATGCCTGGGCATTTTTGTGGGCAGCATTTCACAACAATCTATCATGAGATCATGATATTCCTTGTGAACTTAAGCCTGTAGTATCTTTTTACTTGATGTGGATGCCCTTATGAGTTTTTAGGCCTCTTACTTTGAATCTGTTCTATTGTTAACCATTATAAAGCATTCCTGCAGAAATTCTTGAACATGGGAGAACTATCTTTATGCAGACTTAATGCTTGGTTAAGCAGATGCCTTTAGAGGCTTTTGATGTCTTTGGACAATGATAAGTTTCACCCTTGTTTTTACTTGACTTCACCTTTGAATATCTGTAGAAACAGTGAATTTAGAACCATGACAATGCATAACCTAAGAGACTCTATATGACTTATTGGGATGTCCTTTGGAATAGGTTTTTGACTGAAAATCTTGAATCAGGGTTTGGAGGTGAAGACATGGTTTAGAAAAACTTTTATGCACTACCATCCTAGACAAATAAACAACTTTGATTTACCTAAATATCTTAGAAAGGGAGTTTAAAATCACCATTTCTTGAGGCAATTGGTGAGTGGAGGAAAAGTTTGGGTTACTTGGCGAATGAAGGTGTGAAAATAGAGGGCTTAGGCAAACAGAAACAGAGTGTTATAGGTAGAGGTGGAAAGTATAGTGAGAGTGAGGGACATCAGTCTATGATTTGGTCTTCTTAGAATGATAGGATGGTCATGCCTTGACAAAGTAGCAGGATAGTGAAAATTTTATCTTAAGGATAATGAAGGCAGTGAGATTTCTAGAACTCACAAGACTTCTATGAGTTTTGTTTCTAGAAATCTTGGACAGGCATTTAGTCATCTAAACAGGTAAAAATTACTGATTACTAACACTACACAGAGAGAGATAAGTTATTCATATTAAAATTTTATTTTTTTATGCAAAATTATACTTTTTATTATTTTTCGAAGTTGGTGAAATAATATTTCAATTGAATTTTGTAGACATATATTCACATAATAGTTTTTTTAGCTATTTAAATAAATTGAAAAACCAATAGTACCATTTTGAAAAGGAGTAGTAAATTAATATAGTGGTATTTTTTGAAATTTTTTCAATATATATATTTTATGTTATTGATTTTTTATTCAAACCCTTTGAAATTGTCCAAATAATTTTCAAGTAGTATGTTTGAAATAAATTAGATCAATATTATCATATGAATTTAAAAGTGTCAAGCTCATATGCCATTGGATAGAGTATTATTTCACAAATCAAACATGACTAACTTTTCCACTTAAGTAAAAATTCTTCCCTAAATCTACCAGGGTACAAAATGGTGTTGTAGAGAAATTTGCAGAAGGGGTGCCAAAAATGTGATTTTTAGGACCTTAGTATCTTGATCAAGCGTTAAAATGTTAAATTGTGTGCTTGAGTTATAAATTCAAATAGATCGATTGAGGGTTTTTTTAACCCTTGATCGAGCCATTAATGTATTTAACCAAGGGCTCGATCAAGTTATAATCTTAATCAAACCATTGAAAAATTAACCTCCAACTTGTATTCATGGCATTGATGTTAAATGCTACAAAATAGGAGCTAAAACGAGCTTCTTCTGTCACCCCAAAAAAAAAAACAATACAAATTCGAATACATGAAAAAATAACAACAAACGTTCATTCACATAAAAATATCAGAACGCAGAAAATACACAAGAATTCATAATAAACATGGAAATTGGAGATTTCAATCTTGAAAATGAGAGCAAATGTCAATCACAGAAAAAATAAATAAATAAATAAATAGATAAAATAAATAAATTAAATAAATAAATAAATGTGATAAAAAACTAAATAAATAATGAGAAAACGATGATATACACTGAGATAAAAACGATATCATGCAATTCAACAAATTCATGCAAATACAGGTAATTCAAGTTGTCCCACTTCTCATATTATACTCCATATTGTATTCATTAGGAAATATGATTGAAAACAAGAAAAAAATGGAGAATAAAACAATAAAACTAAGATAAAATAAGTTTTTAAAGTAATACCATGTAGTTACAAGTTGAGATGTAGCAACAACTAAAGAAAAATCACTTGGTGTGATTAATGGTTTATTGGAATTTTCTGAAACCACTTGAATTCAAGAAAATTATGAATCACCTTTGAATTGTAATGGTTTAGTATAACCCACAAAAACTAAGGATGCTATTTAACCAAAGAAAATTATTACATTTCCATATATTATTTATGAATTAAAATTCATGGAAATTTATTTACAAGAGAGATTAGCAAAAATGATTGTCATATAGGTGCTCCAAAACCTATGATATTAGCTTGATTTATTCTTTATATTCTTGTAGAAGTTAAAAGAGAGAAAATGTGTCAAGATCTAGAAGGAACAAGAATATATTCCTCCTTCCAATGTGCATGTTGAGAATACATTCTTTGTTAAACATGTAGCAACATTAATTTTTCATAATATCCATCATCATATAAAATGTTTAATGGTTCCTTGAATCCTAAATGATTATCCGTACCTTTGAAAACCTCACAATTTTCTTCTTTCAATCCTCACGTGTAGGTTATGAGAATTTTTTAAAGAGAGCATGTTTTTTAAACATATACAAAGTGTAGTGTAGGTTCGTGCTTGCACAAAAATGAGTATATTATTGCATATCACTATAATACTCCACGGAAGGCTCATATGATTAATCAATATTAAATTCAAAAATAATATATTAGCATGAACGTATTAATGATATGGTAGAAATTTTTACATTGTTAATCTTCTAAGACTGTGGCAATATAATGTCAATTAAATTCATCTAGTTGTTTCTCAACCTGTAATCGTGAGATATATTGCAAAGTATGGTTCAAAAGTAAAAAAGAGGAACCTTATTTTAAACTTTTTCAAAATTTGATGAAAATAATTGAAAACCAAAAAGACATTGGATATCCTTATAGGCATGTGCATAAAAAAAGTTACTTGTAGAAACATATAGTTTTTAAAATCCTCTTACCCTTCCTTGTGCCCTACTTGTTGTGTTAAATTTTCCATATACATTCTCCCAAAGAAAAAAAAATCACTTGTGCCCCTCTTTACAACAAATGATAAAAATGTACATCCATTTTTTATAAGACCTTAAAACATTTTCCTTGTTCTCTAAATCCACTATAACCCATATCTTTTGATTTTTTTTTCTTTCCTTATCTTTTTTTCTTTCCTTATCAACAATTTCATTGGTCTTCTCCTGCTTCTAATCTCGTTTTTCTTCCACTATTTGTTTCGAATTGTGAAATTATCTATAGTTATGATAAGTTTTTCTTACTATTGTTTTATGGTAATTTTAATTACACGTTTAAAAACACTAAATGATATGGTGCTTCTAATGAAGAAAAATTGTTCCAAGTAATTTGGTCTTGTATAGTAGGCTTTCAAATATTAACATACTTAAAAACTAGTTGAATAGGTTCCTTCTTGTATAATGGAGTGTGTATTTATGTATTGTATGGCATTTTTAATCACAAATTATCTTATATAATTAAATTTGTATAAATGTATAGATATAGAATTTTTTTTCGCTCATGAAATAAACTTGGCCCTTCAATTTGGTAATCACTAGCTTGATTTTTCAATAATCTCTCATTCTCTCAAATTCAAAAGATTATCCTTATCATTAAGTTAGTAATAATTCCCTCTAAAATATGTTTTTAGACTTCCTATATAAGAATTTAAACTTTATTTTTTATTCGTCTTTAGTTCAACAACCCTGCAAATTATTATACAATATCTTCTTCATCAACTTTGCTAGATCTTCATCCTCTTCTCATTTTTTAGCATCTCTTTAACTTCTTTAGTAAACTTTTTAATTCTTATAATTTTATTCCTAACACTTATTCTTTTTTAATCACTTATATCTATTTCATTCTCATCTCACAATCCCTTTTACTTGGATTTGGATTTTAATTGAAATGTTTGGTAAATGAGGTATTTGAACAAAAATATAATACCATCCTTGTTACAGTTGTGATCACTTTTATTTTGATATTTATATAGTCTTTTGAAGAAATGAAAAATTGTGGCTAAGAAGAACTAATTTTGAAAAAGGTAAAATTCTTCACTTGGTAAATGTGACTTTGTTGGAATCGAGATGCCGCGGCCCAGTTAAACAAAATACTCAGCAAATAAATCAAGCACATAAGACACAGAGGTTTAACGTGGTTCACCCAACCAATCTGGGCTACGTCCACACAACATAGGCATCGGCAATTCTTTATTAATCAAACAGGAGATTACAAACTCTCACACCCACTCAAACCATCCGTATGGATACCTGTTATATAGCAAAGAGAATCTAACTGCCTCATAAATCCTCTCACATCAAATTTAGGATGCATTAACTCCCTCCCAACAAACTGGAGCTAATCTAGGAACTAATTCCTATTGTTGTCACACACTGAGATTTTTGCCTATTTTATTTAAAACAGAACATCCTACTACATTAGCATATGGAATTCGAGACATATAATCCTTTTCTTCATATGTATTAGGACATAAACTGGAAGAAAGCTTAAAATGGGAAGCTAAAGGGACTGACACAGGCTTCAAATTGTTCATACCAAACCTCACAAGTATTTTCTCAATATACTTCTGTTGTGATAGCCACAGCTTACCATTGCTCCTGTCTCTGAAAATCTCCATGCCCAAAATCTGTCTTGTTGCTCCTAGATCTTTCATATCAAATGTCCTTGCCATCTGAGTCTTCAACCTGTTGATTTCTTCAATGCTTTTGCTTGCTAAAAGCATATCGTCAACATACAACACTAAGATAATGAACATGCCATTACTTAAATCCTTAAAGTAAACACAATGATCATATTCACTTCTTATATATTTTTGACTCAACATGAAAGAATCAAATTTCTTGTACCACTGTCGAGGCGACTGCTTCAGACCATACAATGACTTCTTGAGCCTGGAGACAAATTTCTTATTGCGATGCTGAACAAACCCTTCCGGTTGTTCCATATAAATTTCCTCATCTAAGTCTCCATGTAGAAATGCAGTCTTAACATCTAATTGTTGCAACTCTAAATCAAGCAAAGCCACTAATGCTAACACAATTCTAATTGAAACAATTTTAACCACTGGTGAAAAAATCTCATGAAAGTCAATACCGGCTTTCTGAGAAAACCCTTTTGCAACCAGTCGCGCTTTGTACCTGTCCTCCGTATCATTCACACCCCGTTTCAGCTTGAAAACCCATTTACACCCCACATTTTTCCTGTCTTTCGGAAGCTCAACCAGATCCCATGTGCCGTTCTTACTCAAGGCCATCATTTCGTCCTTCATGGCTGCTTTCCACTTGTCACTATTCGAACCTTCTATTGCTTCCTGATAGCACAGAGGTTCATTGTCATTAGCAGTAAATGCAACTGAAGTAACATAATCATCATACCTTCTCGGAGGGCGTTTGATTCTTGTAGACCTCCTTAAGGATGTTTCTGGTGCTTCTGCAATTGGCTGACTACCATCTATAGGAACTTCTTGCCGATCAGTATCTGAGACTTGTTCATGATCTAAACCTGAACCCTGTTCATGTTCTGATTCTGAAACCTGTTCATGACTAGTATCTGAACTATGGTCATCATGACTATCATTAGAAGTGCTGTCAAACTGAATGTGTTGAAAATCAAATACATCATCCTGTTTCAATTTACTATCTACATCTAACTGTACAAGAGAGGATTCATTAAAATTTACATCTCTGTTGATGATGATTTTGCGGGTAGTAGGATCCCACAATCTATATCCCTTTGTTCCAACACCATACCCAACAAAGATATACCTTTTATACTTTGGATCTAATTTAGTTCGCTGATGTTTAGGCACTAGAGCATATGCATCACAACCAAACACTCTGAGTTTAGAATAGTCACAAGGATGTCCTTTCCATACCTCTTGCGGAACCTTGCAGTCTATCGCCGTCGATGGAGATCGGTTTATCACATAACAAGTTTTTGCCACTGCTTCCGTCCACAACTCCTTCTGCAAACTAGCGTTACTCATCATACTCCTTGCTCTCTCCAAAAGAGTCCTGTTCATGCGTTCAGCAACTCCATTTTGCCGAGGAGTATAAACAGTAGTCTTATGTCTCTCGATCTCTGCATCCTTGCAATAGCTGTCAAACTCCTTGGAAGTAAACTCACCACCATTGTCAGTTCTTAAACATTTTATTGTTCTACCAGTGTTGTTTTCTACCAATGCTCTAAACTGCTTGAAAACTGAAAAAACATCAGACTTTCTTTTCAACATGTAGACCCACACCTTCCTAGAAAAGTCATCAATAAATGATACAAAATAAGATGAACCACCATATGAGGTTGTAGGGGCTGGTCCCCAAACATCTGAATGGATATAATCAAGTATGCCTTTACTAGTATGTTTGCCTGTTTTAAACTTTTGTTTACTTTGTTTTCCAAACAGACAATTCTTACAGAAATCTAACTTTCCAGACTTCAGATTTGGAAGTAACTTGCGATCAGCCAAAATTTTCAACCCTCTTTCACTCATATGCCCCAATCTTTGATGCCATAAGCGAATGGAACTACTGTCATGTTCAGACACAGTAGACACAAAATCTGACCCTGTACTTCCTTCTAACTGAAACAGATTTCCTACTTTCTTAGCCTTCATTACTAGTAAGATACCTTTATAGATTTTCATAACTCCACCTTGAATTACAGTTTTATATCCATTCGTATCCAATGCTCCTAAAGAAATTAGATTTTTTCTTAAGTCTGGAACATGTCTCACATCTGTTAACAATTTAGTTGTGCCATCAAACATTTGCAGTTGTATACTTCCAATCCCAACAATATTAGATGTGACATCATTACCCATGTACACGACTCCATCATTAACTGATCTATACGTCTTAAACCATTCTCTATGAATACACATGTGGTTTGATGCACCGGAATCTAACCACCAATGTTGATCATGATTTGACATATTAACAGACAACACTTCGTCGCTCATACCTGAACCAGATGCCGAACCTGTATCTGTCGCATTTGCCTCCTTCTTCTCTGTCGAAGAGTCTCCTTTCTTCTCTGTTTGTTGTCTCTTCCAGCAGTCTTTCTTCAAGTGCCCCGATTTTCCACAAAACCAGCACTTTACTTTGCTCTTCTTCCCTTTCGACTTTGAACGCGAATCGCTGCGCTTACCAGAGCATCTTTCTCTAGAACGACCTCTAGCCATCATTGCCTCTGATGTAGAGGTGTCAGCATTCGACCGCTTCCTGGTCTCCTCGGACAACAAAGCTCCAACCACATCGTCAAACTCAAGGATGTCTGCAGTACTAAAGCTTATGGAAGTAACAAAGTGATCCCACGATTCGGGCGATGAACACAATAGAGTTATTGCCTTATCCTCTGAATCAAATTTTACATCTAGACTTTGTAATTGTACCAATAGAGTATTGAAAACATTCGGATGGTCAATAATCGAGGTACCTTCCTTCATCCGCAAACCATAAAGTTGTCGCTTTAGGAGAATCCGATTTGTCAAGGATTTCGTCATGTAGAGCTTTTCAAGCTTCGACCACAAGCCTGCGGCGGTCTTCTCTGACACAATGTTGAACAGAACGTCATTCGCCAGACATAACCGAATTGTGCTCAGAGCTCTGTCATCTAACTCATCCCATTCATCCTCCGTCAAGGAAGAAGGCTTTTTGCTTTTCCCCAACAGTGCTTTCGCCATGCCTTGTTGAATCAGCAGATCGTGCATCTTAACCTTCCAGATCTCGAAATTATTCTTGCCATTAAACTTCTCAATTTCAAAACGGGCACTTTGAGTTTTCGCCATCTTGTATCAGCAAAAAACACAATAATCTCCAGAACCCAACTTTAAATAAATGAAGTTAATCTCAAAACACTGCCTATGCTTTACTGCCTTTGTTTTTTTTTTTTTTTTTTTTTTTTAAATGCCCTTTAAAAAACAAAATACCCTTCACCTTCCTTTAAGTGCCTCTCACTTACTTCAAAAAAAAAAAATATATATCCTTGACCTTGCCTTTAATACCATATACAAATGGCATTAAAATCAAGAAATCGATTTAAAAAAAAACTTGTACAACATGGAGTGCCAACGTATGTCTTCATAAAAAAAAATCGATTTATAATGGGCCACCTCCTCTTAAATCAATTAAAACTTGTAATTGATTTAATACAAATCGATTTCAACTTTATGGTATTTGAAAAACAGGAAAATCAACGTTTTATAATGAAGCATATCGATTTGCCAAAAAAACAAAAAAAACTGCAGAACCAAACTCACGACGTTTTAATTCACACCCTGCGTTCTCAATTCATAGCAGTCCTGCGTTGGGAGCTTTCATCCCTGGGCTTTATCACAGCTCTTGGCAGCTGTCCAACGGCCCAAAAAAAAAATTTGGATCCTCCAGCAAACAGCCCGGAAGCTCACAACATAGCTACAGCTCACGGCTCTTGCTCTGCTCAGCAAATCATTGGCTCACCAACAGTCCACGGCATACGACTCCCTTGAGATACAACAGCGTTTCAAATAGGCAGAGACGAATAATGGAAACGTTGTTGTATCTCAACGTACAGAACGAATAAGCACAAAACTCAACGTTGTTCAACGATCAGTTCAACGACGGCTCCAACTTCAAGCTCTGATACCACTTGTTAGAGCAATCAGTGCGCAACAAATTAAAAAACACAACAACAACAAATCAATCATGCACATAAAGACACAACAATTAACGTGGTTCACCCAACCAATCTGGGCTATGTCCACACAACATAGGCAACGGCAATCTTATTAATCACACAGGAGATTACAAACTCTCACACTCACACCCAAAACCATCCGTATGAGTACCTGTTTTATAGCAAGGAGAATCTAACTGCCTCATAAATCCTCTCACATCAAATTTAGGATGCATTAACTCTCTCCCAACAACCTGGAGCTAATCTAGTAACAAATTCCTATTTTTTGTCACCTACTGAGATTTTTGCCTATTTTATTTAAAACAGAAAATCTCAACAGCACAGAAACCAAAAAAAGCTTCAAAGCTAGATTCACTAGTAAAATTTTGGGGTTATATCTAACAATAGATCACATTTATCACACACTCTTCAATCCTATGCCCAAATGGTTAAGTTTTTTCATTTCTTAAACATGTGTTGGGGGCAGAGTGAAGAGAGATTATTGCTTGTGGACTAGATTACTTAGGAAATAGGTATATTGATAATATACTCTCCAATTTTTCTAATTTTATTCTTAAAACCTATTGTTTTTAAATATTTTTACTCATTCCTTCTCTTCTCACA
The DNA here is from genome assembly GCA_034641835.2 of Pinus albicaulis. Classification (NCBI taxonomy): domain Eukaryota; kingdom Viridiplantae; phylum Streptophyta; class Pinopsida; order Pinales; family Pinaceae; genus Pinus; species Pinus albicaulis. The sequence continues at coordinate 267,734,319 of CM076584.1, forward strand.
ATCCCTTTTAGTTGGCATTGCATTTTAATTCAAATGTTTGGTTAATGAGATATATGAACAAAAATATAATAGCATCCTTGTTGTAGAGATCACTTTTAGTTTAAGATTTATATAGTCTCTTGAAGAAATGAAAAAATGTTGCTAAGAAGAACTAATTTTGAGAAAGGTCAAATGCTTCACTTGGTAAATGGAGAAATGGAGTTGTATATATTAAAAAAAAATTATAAATTTAATTTTTTATTTTTTTACATTATTAAACGAATAAAGAAATTCCTCTATTTTTAGTAGTATGGTACATTTCCTTGAGATAATTGATTAGATAGAATAATTTTATACAAATAAGATTAAAATATATTAACAATTTTGAAATATGATATTGGGAAAATTATAAAAATAAATTTAAAATAAATTAATTTTAAAAATTCAATATTGTATTAACCTATTACGCAAATATATAACCACGCACTATAGCTATATAATACATATTTCAAATGGCAATCTTTAAACACTTAAATTATAGTATGTCATTAAAATTTATATATAAATCAATTCATTTTTCATTGTTAACCATTAGAACCATATTTAAAACATGAAATATAAATTTAAGTTCAAATATTTTACAAATTGCATACCTTCAACTAGTTTGAATATTTCTTATCCTTTACATGGGGGTTCCTCTATTGGGTGTTCTCAATTGTGGCATCCCTTGAATTTAAATCATGATGTATGCAAAAGCAATAAATTTTAGCTATTTCGATGGCTTGGTTTGATGAAATTTATTTTTTCATATGCTTAATCTATAATGGTTTCATGTGACTTTAATTTGTTCCAAGCATTAACATGTATAAGTTGAGTAAATATTAAAAAAATTCATATTAATTTAGGTAAGTATGCATATATTTGAATGGTTATTTTGGAAAATTTGATTAAGTTATGTAATTCAATTTAATTGGTAATGGCAATATAATGTTTCCAAAAGCACTAATTTTCCATCTCCCTATATGCTCACATAACATAAGTTGGAAAATTAAGTGGCCCATTATCCACATCATTTTTTTTGTTTCAAAGAACAAACATCACATAATGTAATTAGCGGAATTGTATTAAAGAATCATGAACCGCATATCCACATGCTTGCAATTCAAACACTTTGTATGTCCACTAGTCATATTGCACTCACCATCACTACTAACCAATTTGTTTTACTAACCATTAAAAGTAGAGTAATTGCTTATCTTTTTATTTGGAATTTGGTACACAAACATAGCTTAAAACTAGGAGGAAAGTAAGTGGTCATAATCCACATATCATTTTTACTAGTTTTCTCATTCCAATTCACACCACACCTAGATTAACTAGAAGGAAAGTAAGTGGCCCTAAATCCAAACATTTAATTTTTTATTTTAAACAAAGCTATTATTTCATTTTATTTTGGGACTATGAGTTGGTGTTAGTAAATAAATAAAGTATACACTTCCCCCAGTGCACCCCTATGGCAAACCTGTGGGGACCGCATCTAAAATGTTTCTCAAAGAACTAGTTTTTCCATCCCCCTATATGTGAGCACATAGAATAATTATAAAAAAAAAGCAAGTGGCCCACTATCCACACATATTTTATCTTCTTGAAATCAACAAACATCACATAGTGTAATTAAGGGAATTGTAAAGGATCATCGCATACCCATATCATTGCAATTGACACTTTGTATGTTCATAATTTCACTTGCACACATTGATCAAGGTGGATATTGGTGGCCACCTGCCTATTCCACTTGGGGCCCCACCCTTGTTTATTTCAGTTTTTTAGTTTCCTTAATTGTAGCACAATTTACTATTTTTAGCAGTTTTTCGAGTCCTGAACTTCCATAGTCATTTTTAGGCCCTAAACGACATTTTTTGGGAAAACCAGGAGCCACATTGAAGTTCCTTTGATGTTGCTCACATCAAAAGTTGTAGTCCTCAAATAGATATTTCTAACAAGGTATTGTGCATGTCAAACAGAGATCGTGTGCCAAAGTTATGTCCCCGGGAAGTTGATGTACCAATTTATCCAAACGGGGCGCATAGTTTTGTGCTTCATCTCCTAGGGTTAGGTTTTTGGATGTTTAGGGTTTTCCATTGTTTCTAAATAATAAATAGCCCCTTGAGACTCATTTTAACATAGTTTAGAGGCCTGTAGCCGTCACATCTCTTCTTAGAGATAAGCTACCAGCACCCTAGGTAGTTTATTTCCATTATGTCTATAAAAAAATTTCAGTTCTTTGAGATTAATGAAATGAAGTTTTATTTCCGTTGCATCTATGTATTTATGGTTATAAGTGTATTTTGTTGCATTCATGCATAAATTCGGATTAGTGGTATCAGAGCGGTCTTCTCTTTCTCGATCCTTGTTTGCATGTCCCCATCAAGGTCAGGGTATAAAGAGTTAGGGCTCGATCTGGTTGAACCTTTGCAATATCAGCCTCGCAAACCATGACGGACGCCCATGGGGACGAAAAGAAAGATTAGGGAGTAGGTGATCCTATCAAACTATTGCTCGAGGATGCCCTAGAAAAAAAAATGGAACGCGATGATGGATAACTTTGCCTAGATCCTTCAACGACTGCCCATTGGAAGCGCATATGCATCTAGCAGCCACTCTGGAGGCACAACTCCTTTTAAGGTACAAGTAAACTTTGAAATTCCCACATTTTATGTAAAAATAGATACAGACGTCATAGATAGATGGTTTAATCTATTAGAAGGATATTTCTCGGTTCATGACTTTTCCGACTAGGAGAAGATTATTTTTTCACTCCTCAAAGTCGCCCCCCTGTCAAGGACTGGTGGGAAACATTTGGTGAGAGAAAGGACAAGGGGGAAACCTCTCTATTCTTGGTTGTACCCACTTGGAATTCTTTCTGAGATGCCATCAAGGAAAAATATTATCCCATGGGGAGCAATGAGGACAAGTACATGCAATGGAATACGTTGCGGCAACAAAGGGATGAAAAAGTGCATGAGCTGACGAATTTGTTCCATACCCTGTGCACAAAGTTGGGTATCAAAGACTTAGAGAAATATTTGGTGTTGAAGTACCACAGTTTTCTGCATAGATACATTCAGGAGGAAATGGTGTTCCTCGACATCTCCTCACTTGGTACGGCATACAGGTATGTTTCCAAGATTGAGCATAAATTCAAACATAAGAAGCGAGACTTTGGATCTGTGAATCAAAATCAAGGGAAAGGTGCCCCCAAATCGTAGAAAAAAGGACAAAGCCAAGGCATGGTGTCCCAAGACAACCTGCTGAAGCCGCAAAAAAATTACAACACTGCGAAGCCGAAGGACACGGGAAAGTGGTGTGAGTTCCATAAGAGCTCCACTCATAACACAAGTGAGTGTTAGGCCAAGTAGTCACTGGTGGCTAAGATTAAGGCTTTTGAATCAGATGCATGCTCCGACTCTAAATCAGAACCCGACAAGGAGAATGAAAAATTGAAGAATATTATCAATGCGGAGCCCAACCCCATTATTGCAACCATGAAGATCCAAAAGGAGGAACCGTAAGATCCAAAGGAGGAGGAGCATCTCTTCCACTCCTAGATGTGGATAAAGGGTTCCCCACTACAGTGCATTATCAATAGTGGGAGACAAAATAACCTCATCTCAGCAAAGTTCGTGAAGTGGTTGGGCTTTCCGACCACAACACACCCACATTCATACACCATAGGGTGGCTTCGCCAATGACGGGATCTCCGCGTCAACCAGCAGTGTCGCCTTCCCTACAACATCAAGCCCTTCACAGATCAAGTATTATGTGAAATTTATCCTCTTAATGTTTGGGATGTATTATTTTTCCATCCATACTTGTGGAAGCAACATGTTGTGTATGAGTCACGACCTCACATTTTTATTGTTACTTTGAGCAATAAGTTGTACAGGATACCAAAGGTGCCACTGCATGTCGCTATATATATGGTTACTGCAAAACAATGCAGTAAGCTCATTTCCAAAACTGGGAATATTTTTTTCCTCATGATCCACCCTCAGGGCAATAAGAACATTGTGGCCACGACCTCCAGGTAGGGCTCCTTTTCATGAAAACATTAAATGGATAAGGTTGTGGAGGAGTGCGGGGACATCTTCACCTCACCCGTAAGAGTGCCTCTACACTGTCAGGTCAAGAAACCCATCGATCTGACCCGAGGTGCATCGATTCCCAATGGACCGATCTATCGACTCTCTGTTCTGTAGAACGATGAAATCAAGAGGCAGTATCAGGAGCTACTTCAAAAATTTCACATCTGGTCGAGTTCATCGCCATGTGGGAGCCCGATCGTGTTAGTGTAGAAGAAGGATGGGACTTGGAGACTATGTATTGACTATCATGCACTAAATAAGATCATTGTCCAAAATAGGTACCCGATGTCATGGATTGATAACCTTCTGGACCAACTCAAAGGGGCGAAATATTTCAACAAGATCGACTTGAAGTCCGAGTATCACCAGGTACCAATCAAACCTGTCGATGTGTGGAATACTGCCTTCAAAGCTAAGGAGGGCCTTTTTGAATGGTTGGTCATGCCTTTTGGGTTGAATAATGCTCCTGCAACCTTAATGAGCTTGATGGATGACATCTTGCGGCCATTCACCAACTCATTTTTAGTAGTGTACTTGGATGAAATCCTGATCTTGAGCCAAGCTTGGAAGAGCACCTCCACCACATCTGATAGGTCCTCCAAACACTGCGGCAACACAAGTTGTGTGCCAATTTGGATAGGTGCACTTTTGGCATGAACCAGGTTCAGTATCTGGGATACATTATTGATGAGCGGGGGTTGCATGTGTGATCTAAAAATGAAATTATTTTTTTTGTTGTTCAAAGTATTCATTTCCATTAAATTAAGCGTGCAAAGTGTTTAGATAGTCTTGCAAGTGAAACAAAGTGTTTTTGATAACTGTTTATGAACTTTGGTGTGAGGGAGTGTTGTTTTAATTTACTGTTTAACAACTTTAATCTGAATAACACAACAGAATAACTTCACCATAAACACACAGCAACATGATGAGGCAATTCACCCCTCCTGGGCTACATCTGCTGGGTCCAAGGCTCCCAATGGGCATGTCCTTGATATATTATGATGCTAAAATTGGTAATACAGTGAGAAAAAGGCATAAACAGACCAAACCAGCTATGAAAATGAATTTATAACACAGAAATAAGCTAATAATGACTCTTATTTCACCTAAAACATTGAAGTGTAGTCCAATGCAACTCCATTTCCCTTAAGGCCCTGATGGCTCCCCAAGATTATATGAAGTAAAAATGGCTGAAAGACACCTCCGATGGCTCTAAAACCTATTCCAGTGGCTCCAGAATGCTGAGAATACCCGAAATCAAAAAAAAAAAATCGCTCCAAAAGGTTCAGTAATGTGAAAGTTATGACCCACAGAAGTTTTGTCCAACCTGGCCTAAAGAAACTCCACTAATTTTGGAGTAACTGCAGTTAGCTCCACCAAACTAGCAATTACCACCGGAATTGGGGGCTCCGCTCCAGTTTAGCCGCATGGTTTTGGGTGGCAATAATTTTTTATGGATCGGCAGTCACATGGACTGTCCGAACCCGTCGGACTTAACCATTGGCCCAACGGTTTCATAACCGTGGCATTAAACCTTTTATGTAACTCCCGCTGCCAGAAAACATGTGAACACTTCTGCATTAAACTTAACCGCCCAACATTAATGCTCCACTGGTGGTTGAGGGCCAGGGTTTTGGGCCTGAGGTTCTATGTATAGGGGGTTGGCCCTTAGGGGCTGGCCCCCTTTCCACCCCAACGAAACCATTAATAAACTTTATATATGCAGAAAGAACTATGGGGTTAAGAACCAAAGTGTGGGCGGGCCGGTCAGGCCTATGGGTTGGCAGCCACCCGACCTGGGATCGAATCCTGCCAACTCCAATAATTTTTTCCACTGTAAAATGTTCAGTCCTGGGGCCACGTGGCAGCCTCTGGGCCTACCATGTGGCGGATGCTAATTGGCCCAAAAAAACAAAGTCAACTGATAACCTAATCCGAAGCTACCAAGTGTTGAGTTGTGACTTGCTGCTGAAGGAATATTCTGTGGAATATTCTTTTTTAAATATTTTTTTTAATCAAAGTCAACCCTCGTCAAACTGGTCTTTTTCATGAAATTGTGAATTTTCCAAATTGAATAACTTTCACATATAGTGTCAGATTTGAGTGACGTTCATGGCATCAAGATTGTATCGACAAGGCCTATCCATTCGTTCTAGTTTCAACCAATTTTGAGCAGTTCCAATTTTGAGAATTTTCTTCACTTAGGACATGATCACCTAATCACACCTCCCCATTGGGAAGATTTTGGACACCAAAAGCATTCAATTACCTGTTAAGAAGATGAGGGTATAGGTCCCTCACCTTTTCCACCTCAATCCACTTTGCCTTACTCGGTTTCTGCCTATAAGACCAACCCGAACATAATCAACATTTCCCCTCCTTGAAGTGTGTGTCCTTCTATCAAGGATAGCATCCTCTTTCAAATCATCCAAAAATTCTAGTGAGAAATCCTCTATGGATGGCAGCTGAATGTCACTTTCATAATCAACAATTAAAGGAGGTTCATACACACATAAATTATCCACATTCACAATGGAATACATTTGCATGTATGAAGGCAAATCTAATTGAAAAGCATTATTTCCAACATTTTTAAGGATCTTGAATGGACCATAACGAATAGGCTTCAGCTTTTTACCTTCTCCTTGCATTCTTTCCTTACTAATGTGCAACCATACCTCATCCCCTTCTTGAAACTTATGATCAATTCTGTGTTTATCATGCCTCTCCTTGTACTTGCCTTGAAATTTGTCAAGCTATTCTTGAACTTGCTGATGTATGAGCTGAATTATTTCAATGAGCATGTGATATTTTTCAATGTCACTATGAACATCAATGGCCACATCCTTCTCAAGAATGAAATCTAAAGGTGACTTAGGAAAATACCCAAAACAAGCTTCAAAAGGTGAAGTATTTGTAGAAGAGTGCTTGGCTCGGTTGTAAGCATGCTGAATGTAATGAAAATGCTCATCCCAAAGCTTGGGAAGCTTGATGCAATAATCTCTCAAAAGATGTACAATATTTCTGTTCACTACCTCTGTTTGGTCATCTGTTTGCGGATGGAAAGCAGTACTCTTCTTCAACTTGGTGTCCATCATCTTCCATAAATTGGACCAAAAATTCCCCACAAATCTGGAATCCCTGTCACTAAAAATAGAAGTAGGCAAGCCATAATGAACCCATACATGTTGAAAATATAAATCAATAGTTTGTTCAGCAGTTATAGTTTTCTTACATGGCATAAGAATACACATCTTGCTGAAACGGTCAACTACTACATAAAGATAATCATGCTGCTTTCTAGATAATGGTAGCCCTCCAACAAAATCCATAGAAACACTTTCCCATGGTCTAGAAGGTATCGGTAATGGTGTATATAAACCAAGATTCCTATTGCTAGGCTTTCCTGTAGCACATAATGAACAACCTCTAATGAAACGTGAAACACTATCTACCATGCGAGGCCAATAACAATACCTCTGTAAATGTGCCACCGTTTTTCTTACCCCGAAATGTCCAGCTATGAGAGAAGAATGAGCCTCTCTCATGATGCTTAGTCTCTCCCCCTTTGGTATACATAACTTGCCCATATGAAACAGAAAATTATTATGCAAATGATAATCATTCTCCTCAACATGATTCCCTTCACTCAAGTTAGCATACACATCCTTAAAATCAACATCTGATGCATATTGTTCTATGTAGATCTCATATACAATAGAATAATTCTTAAGAAAAGTACTAGCACTAATAACAGGCCTTGAAAGAATATCAGCAACCTTGTTGTAAATACCTTTCTTGTACCTTATTACTGAGTTAAATTGTTGTAGAAATCCCATCCATCTGAAATGTCGTGACTGCTGCAATTTACTTTGCAATTGCAAGAACTGTAATGGTTGATGGTCGATATGAAAAATTGTTTATTTTCCCATCAAATAGTGTTTCCATTTTTTTACACTTTGTACCAACACATACAACTCCTTATCATATGTAGGATAATTCACAACAGCACCATTAAATGTCTCAGAATGAAATGAAACAAGCTTACCATGTTGTAAGAGAACTGCACCCATGGCGTAATCACTAGCATCTGTCTGAATCTCAAATGGCTATCTCAAGTCTGGTAATGCAAGGACTGGAGCTAAACTTATCTTCTCTTTCAAAGACTCAAAATATTTATGTTTCTTGCCTCCCCATTGGAAATCATGCTTCACACTAGTCATTGCATGCATAGGAGCTGCTATGGCAGAGAAGTTAGAAATAAACTTCCTCCAATACTGAGTTGCACCCAAAAAACTTCTTACCTCTGTAATGGATTGGGGATTAGGCCAATTCACAATGGCTTATACTTTGGAAGGATCGATTATCAAAGCACCTCCTCCTACTATGTGTCCCAAATAAACCAAATAAGTCTTTCCAAATTCACACTTTGACATTTTAAGAAATAACTGATTTTTCTTCAAAACATCAAGTACTTTCTTAACATGCACGACATGCTCTTCTCTAGTCTTGCTGAAAATTAAGATGTCATCTAAGTAGACAATAACTAAATCATCAATAAAAGGACGTAAGACATCATCCATTACCCGCATGAAAGTTGCAAGTGCATTGCATAAACCAAACGGCATAACAAGCCACTCAAAGAGTCCCTGTTTGGTTTTAAATGTTGTCTTCCAAATGTCACTTTCTGCAATTCTAACTTGATGATAACCACTACATAAGTCTAACTTAGTGAAATATTTAGCATCTTTCAGCTGATCCAACAAATCATCTATCCTTGGAAGTGGGTAACGATTTTTTACCGTTATTTTGTTCAATGCCCTGAAGTCCACATACATGCGCCAAGTTCCATATTTCTTTGGAATCAACACTATTAGTGACCCACATGGCGAAGTGCTTGATCTTATGAATCCTTTTTCCAACAAGTCTTTAATTTTCCTCTTTATTTCAGCATTCTCCATGATAGACAAGCGGTACATTCCGATGTTAGGAAGAGGACAATCTTGATGTAAATGGATTTCATGTTGAATCTCCCTTTTAGGAGGTAAACCTATCGATTCCTGAAACATCTCATGATGTGCATAAAATACATCATATAAATCTTATTTAAGCTTGTAATCACAATTTTCAAATGACTTAGGATTCATATCAACCTTGGGCTTAACCATAAGAAGTACAAAACTCTTACTAGAATTTACTAGCCTTTTTACCTGTCCCGCATTTACCATCACTATATTTTCCTTCTTGCGATGTGCTCTGACAATGAACTCCTTGCCATCTTTAAAGAGATGATATTTATTTTCATTGCAATGGAAGATCGCTTTCCTTTCAAATAAGTAAGGACTTCCCAAAATAATTCCTGATATATCAAGCGGCACCACATCAAGTTCAATTGTGTCAATAAAGTGTGCAGTTATGGCAAATCGCAATATGCACTTTCTTGAGACTTGTAAGTTTGCATCCTTGCATATCCACCCAAGTGGATAAGGCTTTGGATTTGGAATGGTCTCAATTTTTAGCTATTCTACCAAGTCTTCTGATATGAGATTTTCTTGTGACCCACTGTCAAACAGTGTGTCAATTTTAGTATGTTTTGAGACTACCCTCACATGGAACAATTCAATTCTTTCTTCCTCATTAGGAGCTTGTACATGACAGTTTGAAGTAATAGTGCTTGCTTTAGTTTTAGTTTCCTTTCCTTTCATACTTTTCAAACCCATGGCTGCAATTTTTGTTTCATCCCCTGAATCATCACCTAAATCTTGAGGTGTAGTTGTAGTAGCTGCAATTTTCTTCCTTCCCTTGTTTTTTTTAAACTGATTTCTTTTTTCAGGATGTAATTTCCAACAGTTTTTCTCTTCATGGCCCTCTCTTGAACAATGTTTACAAATGAATTTTTCACCCTCTTGTTTGATAGATGCATTCTTTTAACCTTTTCCCTTAAAGGTTTTATCATTTTTCTTCCCTTTGAAAGGCTTGTTTCTACCCTCATCAAAATTGTTTTTCCCTCTAGCCTCTAAATGTGTAGCTTGTACACAAACTTTGTCTAGACTAGTAGGATTAAACATAAAGATAGTATGTTTAAGGTAACTATGCAAACCACCTATATATTTTAGCAAAGTATCTTGACTTTGTAAGTCTACCTAAATTCCTAATAAGAGTGATCTTATCCTAAATTCCTGGGTATAGTCTTGCACATTCTGTCCCTTAAGCTGTCTAAAGTTTTGCCAATTCATTATAGCCTTTTGTAGATGCGCTAAAGGATAAAATTTCTTCTTGATTGTAGTAATAAATTCAGTCCATGATAAAGAAATCTTACCATGTTTCTTGATTTCATCCTTGGTCTTGGCTTCCCACCAAACCAATGCTGCTCCATCCATTCTTAGCGAGGCTAGTTGTATCTTGGTGTCGTCATCATGAAGGTTTTGAATCCTTAAATAAACTTCCAATTGTCTGATCCAATTGTCTAGTTTCTCTGCATTGACTTCACCGTTAAACATGGGCAATTCAAATTTGACATCAAGCTTTAAAAAGGGATTTTTATTAGTGGTTTTCGACTTATGTGACTGATTTACCGAAGTCGAGGAAGAGGATGAAGATGGAGATGGTGGATCACCATTTCCTCCATGTCCTTTATTAGACCGATCATTTCTCTTCTTTCCTCCTGAGGAACCCTCTCCTTCTTTTTGGTTTTTAGACCCTTCTCCAGCAATCCTATCATTTCTTTCTTGATAGAGGATCCTTACCATTTCAGTCATATCCAAGAAAGCTTTCCGGAAAACCCATTCTTCTTCCTTTGGATCCATCTCTTCAAGAGCTTCTCCTTCTCTTGAAGACATGCTTGTAGCTGCTTCTAGGGCTCTTGGAGGTGGTTCTCTGACCCTTCTTGGTTGTGGATTATTTTGTGCACTAACCAAGTTTCCTTCACCTCTCTTAAGTTTTAGCCTAGTAAGCATCAAAACTTGCAAACAAATGTTGAGTAAAAAACTCTAACTTCTAAGGCTCTAATCCTGAGCTCTGATACCAACTGATCTAAAAATGAAAGTATTTTTTTCATTGTTCAAAATATTCATTTCCATTAAATTAAGTGTGCAAAGTGTTTGGATAGTCTTGCAAGTGAAACAAAGTGTTTTTGATAACTTTTTATGAACTTTGGTGTAAGGGAGTGTTGTTTTAATTTATTTTTTAACAACTTTAATCTAAATAACACAGTAGAATAACTTCACCATAAACACACAGCAACATGATGAGGCAGTTCACCCCTCCTGGGATACATCTTCCGGGTCCAAGGCTCCCAATGGGCATGTCCTTGATATATTATGATGCTCAAATTGGTAATACAGTGAGAAAAAGGCCTAAACAAACCAAACCAGCTATGAAAATGAATTGAGAACACCAGAAAGAAGCTAATAATGACTCTGATTTCACCTAAAATAGTGAAGTGTAGTATAATGCAGCTCCATTTCCCTCAAGGCCCTGACGGCTCCCCAAGATTCTCTGAAGTAAAAATGGCTCAAAGACACCTCTAATGGCTCTGCAACCTATTCCAATGGCTCCAGAATGTTGATAATACCTTCATTCAAAAAACAATTTGCTCCAAAAGGTTCAGTAATGTGAAAGTTATGACCCACGGAAGTTTTGTCCAATCTGGCCTAAAGAAACTCCACTAATTTTGGAGTAACTGTAGTTAGCTCCACCAAACTAGCAATTACCACCGGAATTGGGGGCTTTTCTCCAGTTTAGCTGCATAGTTTTGGGTGGAAATAAACTTTTATGGGTCAGCAGTCACATGGACCGTCCAAACCTGTCGGACTTAACCGTGGTATTAAACCTTTTACGTAACTCCCACCACCGGAAAACATGTGAACACTTCTACATTAAACTTAACCGCCCAACATTAATGTTTCGTCGGTGGTTGAGGGCCAGGGTTTTGGGCCTGAGGTTCTATGTATAGGGGGCTAGCCCCCTTTTTGCCCCAACCAAACTATTAATAAACTTTTTATATGCGGAAAGAACTATGGGGTTAAGAACCAAAGTGCAGGCAGTCCTGTGGGCTAGCAGCCACCCGACCCGGAGTCGAATCCTGCCAACTCCAATAATTTTTGCCACTGTAAAATTTTCAGCCCTGGGGCCATGTGGCAGCCTCCAGGCCTGCCACGTGGCGGACGCTGATTGGCCCAAAAAACACAAAGTCAACTGATAACCCAATCCGAAGCTACCAAGTGTCAAGCTGTGACTTGTTGTTCAAGGAATATTCCCAGAATATTTTGTGGAATATTCTTTTTTTAGTATTTTTTTTAATCAAATTCAACCCTGGTCAAACTGGTCTTTTCCATGAAATTGTGAATTTTCAAACTTGAATAACTTTCACATACAGTGTCAGATTTGACTGTCGTTCGTGGCATCAAGATCGTATCGACGAGGCCTATCCAGTCATTATCGTTTCAACCAATTCTGAGAAGTTCCAATTTTGAGCATTTTCTTCACTTAGGACGTGATCACCTGATCAATGTGGATCCAACCAAGATCCAAGTCATTCGAGATTGTCCGACCCCAAACACTCTAAAAGAGCTTCGCAATTTTCTGGGTCCTCCAAATTTCTACCATAGGTTCGTGTTGGGATTCTCTCATATCACTTGGCCCTTGAGTCAAGTCACCAAGGGAGGAGTGAAAGAAAAATTCTTTTGGTCATAATATCAACAGAAGATGTTCGTATAATTGATACATTGCCTCTGCTCTGACCCAGTGCTCACATTACCATACTTTCAATAACTATTTGAGATCAAGACAAATGCCTCTAACTATGATATTGGGGAATTTATTACTCAACGGGGCATCCAGTGGCATATCACAGTGAGACACAGTCTGCAAGTATCCCACTTATGACAAATAAATGTATTCCATTGTGCAGGATTGCCGACAATGGAAACATTTCATTTTGGGGAAGGAAAAATTCATCCACACAGACCACTGACCCCTACAGTTCATACAAACACGAGGGAAGTTATAGAATGAATGCCATCAGAAGTGGTCCACATATCTGCAACAATTTTATTTGAACATCAAGTACAATAAGGGAAGCACCAATAATGTTGCAGACTGCCTTAGCTGACCACCAATCATGGCGCTAACCACCGTTCTCAACTCTTGTAGGCACGAGACTTATGATTGGACACTTCTCTACAAGAGCGATCTGGAATTTGGCCACAAATACAAGACACTCTTGGAGGCTGTGCAAGTTCCAAATTTTCACCTCTAGGATGCAATGCTTTATCACCTAGGACACCTTTGCGTTCCTTCAAGCGAGTGTGCCAAGATGATTTGGGAATCACACTACAGTCGGGTCGTTGGGCATTTTGAGGTCGAGAAAACAGTGATAGTACTGTAGAATTATTTCTTTTGGCCGAACCTTGGACAGGATGTTGGGAAGTACATCAGATCCTGCACTACTTGCACCATTTCCAAACTAACCATCAAGAAGTGAGGCCTCTATAATCTGCTACCTACACCTAATCAGCTTGGGAATCCATCTCCATGGATTACATGTCGGGCCTTCCTTCTACGAAGCATGGAAATGACTGTGTTTTCATGGTCTTTGATAGATTCTTGAAAATGGCCATTATGGCGACCTACAAGAATAATATCACAGCAGGAGCCCCTGTTAAACTCGTCTTTGAAGGAGTGTGGGTGCACTTTTGGATCCCATAGTCTATCATCTCAAATGGAGACAGTAGGTTCCTAAATATATTTTGGTCTAGCCTCTGGTCAATGTTGGACACCAAGCTCACCAAGTCCACAGCTTTCCATCCCAAAGTGGGTGGCCAGACAGAGGTCATCAACAAGATGATCGTACACATTATGCACATGTACAATTCAACGCATCCACACACATGGGATGAGAGACTTCGTTATGTACAACAGAGTTATAATCAAGCTCTCCACAGCTCAACCAGCCACATCCCCTTCAGGTGGGCTTGGGATTCCAGCCACTGTGTCCCATTGACGTAGCCATGCCATTTTCGGCTACTCAGGCCGATTCGGTTCATGTCCAGTCTGAAGCTGACAAAGAAAACAACTACACTGAGCGCATTCAATACATCCAAAAACAATTTCATGACATGTTTGATAGAGCCAATGCTAAGTACAAGCAACAACATGATCAACATCAGGTGCCACACAACTTCCAAGTGGGCAAAAAAGTGTGGTTGCATTTGTAGAAGGAGCACCTCATTGGACCCCATCACAAGCTTTTCCCACTCTGATATGGGTAATACACCATCATCAAGGTTGTAGGGGGCAATTAATTTGAGCTCAGTATTCCACCATTCCTTGTTATGCACCCAATGTTCAATGTGGACCACCTTCGGCCCTACTTCCCACCTCTACTGGACACCTCCGACATTGCAGAACAACTCACACCAACAAAGTTAAACCCAGACTGCATGGAACAGGCCACCATGGATCATATCATGGACATGAAAATCAAGAACGCTCACCAACATAATATCCAACTATATCGGGTTTTCAAAGATGGCCAACTCTTGTACCAAGGCAAGTGGTTCACCAAGGACCAAGATCAGCAGAAGTTTTCTCATCTCATTGAGGAACTCAATGCAATGGGGACCATTGCTTCCTAAGGGGGGAGGAATGATTCAGGTGGATATTGGTGGCCATCCACTTATTCCACTTAGGGCCCCACCATTGTTTCTTTCAATTTTCATTTTCCTTAATTGTAGCACAATTTACTATTTTTAGCAATTTTTTCAGGTCTTAAACTTCTTGAGCTGTTTTGAGGCCTTAAACGACATTTTTTGGGAAAACCGGGAGCAACATGGAATTTCCTTTGATTTTTCTCATAGAAAAAGTTGTAGTCCTCCAATACATTTTTCTAACTAGGTATTGTGCGCGTCAAATGAAAATTGTATGCCAAAGTTATGTCCCCGGGAATTTGATGTACCAATTTACGCAAACTGGGCCCATAGTTTTGCCGCTTCATCTCCTAGGGTTAGGTTTTTGGATTTTTAGGTTTTCCATTGTTTCTAAATAATAAATAGGCCCTCTAGCCTCATTGTAACACAGTTCAAAGGCTTGTAGCCACCACATCTCTTCTCAGAGATAAGCTACCAGTGCCCTAGCTAGTTTATTTCCATTCTGTCTGTAAACAAATTTTAGTTATTTGATATTAATGAAATGAAGTGTTATGTCCGCTGCATCTGTGTATTTATGGTTATATGAGTATTTTTTGTGTTCTTGTATAAATTCCGATCACACACCTTCACTCCACACAGTAAGCTCACTTAAACTTGGTATAAAGGGTATCCTTTTTTGGATTCTTTGTACTCATTTTAGTTGAGCTTACATTTTTTCACACCCTAAGTGAAGCAAAGACTCTCTAAAAACAACCTTATCTTGAAAACATTAAATTTCCCACAAGGGCCATAAGATCATTTATATTTCAAGTTAGGACTACAGGGTAGGTGGGACATAATCCATTGTCGTTGTTTTCACCTTGAAACATAGAAGTTGTCTTTTAGGGAGCTTCAAATCCTACAACTAATGATACATTTGGTAATGAGAAGAAACATGTGAAGGGGGAAAGCCTTAGGTGGTGGATTATCACGAAATTCATTGTTGTCTCCCAACACTTGGTAGTGGTTATGGGTCCAAAATTGATAACTAAAATTTGAGATTCACTCATTCCCATTGGATGTAGGTAAATTAGTGGCCAAATATTAAGGCATATTTCCCTATAAGTAGTGGGTGTGTGAGGGCAAGCCACCTGAGGTGATTTTTTGTTAGCATATTGGAAGTGTTTCTAGCTCTTTCGGGACATATCCCCATTACGTCGGGCCACTATAACCCTCTCCATACCTTGGTTGGATTTTTGGCTACTAGAAGTGTCACCAATGATATTCATCATATGGCCCCAGTACCCTACTCTAAAATATTCACAAGGCACAACTACTACTTGAGCAAAAATACATTAGGTCATTTTAGGAGTTTTTCTCATACACAAAACCTCACAAAAACTTTTTTTATTGTTTATTTTTCCCTCTATCTTATACGATTCATTTGGTTTTCCTAAAGAAAATTCCCCTCGGCATATTTTCCCACAAAGTTACTAGGGACCCAAGGGTTACTCATCACTCTAGACTCCTATGAGATCTCCCACCATTACTGAGAGGAGTGCTTGGTCTCTAACCATTATGGCACATAAGAGAGGATGAAGACACCTTGTTTGGAACATCCATTCTCGGAGCCACCTTATTGGGATCTAACTCCTCTCAAGGCACCCCCACCACTAGCCCTCGGGGCAGTAAAAACACTACCCCGCAGGGTAATCCAACCAACCCCACCTCGTAGGGTACCCCAACTAATACTACCTTGTCGGGTACACCAATACCAATACCAACACCAACACACAATGTCATTACGTCATGGCTAACACCAACAAGATACCATTTGTCACTTCTTTAAATATCATGTATTTAACAAAACTCACAAATGATCCCATTGCCTGTAATCAGCAATGCCCCCCCATGTCAACCAAGTTACCATTGGATAAACCCTAAATTCAAAGGAAAAGAAGGGGAATATTGTGTTAATCATATCATGACCTTACATTTATGGTGATTTCTTAAATAAACAAGTGTAGATCTATTATTCACTTGTATTATGATTGTGATTCAATTGAATTAGAAGTATATTTATTATTCCACTATGCATTTATTGAAATTTATAAGACACATGAGGAGCAATATGTGCCCTATCAAGTTGATAAATTGTCACTAGAGGAACAAAATGTTCCCTATAAAACTAATTAACCACTAGAGGAATAATATGTTCCCTATCAAGATGATGAACCACCAGAATAATGGGTTGTGCCCTATAAATTTGATAGGATAATAGGGAGTTGCAGTGGTTTGGAAAGGGGTGGAAGGTTTGTAGAAAATATGGATGCAAGAGAAATAGACGACATTGGGGAGCCTATCCCTAATCACATTGTTAAAATAATTTCAATAAGATAATTTAACAATACTTTTAGAAACATTCAATTTTTTCACAAACTTAGATACTACATGGGTTTATCAAACATAAGAAACTAAAACATGACACAGATTTTGGGTGTCCAAGATGCTAAAATTATCAGTAAGACATGTATGAATGTCACTGAAAATATATCAAAGGAATTCTGTATGTTTGGAAAATAAAGAAAATATGATGTTTGAGTTTCTCATACGATAATTAAAATTACTATTATTGCACCAAATACATCAAGACAACAAAAGCTAGTAACAATGTCAAATTTGTTCCATGTCTCAAGAAAAACATTGCACAAGCATACCAAATTTAGAGTTTAGTAAATGAAAATGATGAATCTTCTTGTTGGGCTCTTATCACCAGGAAACCCTACAGAAACATGAATACAACAAGGCTTAGAGCACTTGTGGTATAGTTTTTGGAGATTCATTCATGTTATTCCAGATAGAAAGCATGACATACGACATCGCATAGCTAAAGGTGTGTATGTAGATCACCGTAAGAACATTGTAGAAACAATAAAAGTTACATTGTTCAAGGAATTCTGGGAAAAAATCACCATGTGAATATATCCATAAGGATGATTCAGAAATTAAAAACATGGTTTATTAGGCATAATACAACTTGTGACAGGTGTTGTTTCCGATATCATATTGAATTTCAGCTTTGTTATGACACTTTCAAGAATTTTTTCAAGAAGAATTGTCCTGGTGACCCTCCTACTACAGTACACAATTTGTTTTCATCAATATTGTGTATAAGGGATCCATACCAGTCATTTTACAAGAAAATATATGTAGGTGGGAGAGAATGCACTAAATGTGGTGATTTTACAATGTTCCATGGGAGCTTTCTTATTGATCCCAACAAATTTGGGATGTCATATGTCACCGTCACATGGAAATGATATGAATATGTCATTGGAAGTCAACCATATTATTCAGCTTTGGCACCTAGTAGGATCAAATTTCTTGAGGATGAGATTCCTATTTCACAATTCATGGGGGTGTTTTAGAACCAAATCTATAAATATGTCAAACACTCTTCCAAGTGGCAAGATTATGAATTTGATCATTATCGCGAAGTACTCCAGCCATGCACAATCTTATAAATAGTATACTTTACTAAGAATTACACATTTTATCCTCAAACAAAGATCCAAAGTTATTACTATCACTCAGACCAAGTTTCCATATTCTTACATGTTTTATATAGACATGCACAGTTGAATGTTGATTTTAGGGATAGCACTAACGAGTCACGTGATGTGATTGAGTATCACTTTTACATCGACGATCATTGTTAGCATGACATATTGTTCATGTAACATTTCTTTGACCTGATTTATGAATCATTATATATATATATATATATATCATTTAGAAAGCATTGGATATGGTCATATGGTTGTACAGGGCAGTTCAACTCAGCACACATTTTTTATTGGTTGAGCCGACTACACAAGAAGACGAAAATTCAGCATACTTGGAACTATTTCGAAACATAACATGTAAAAGGTGAGCGTGATGGTGTAGGTGCTTGTGTGAAGCGAGAACTTATGAGATACGAAATGATTCATGATGAAGGTCGACTCAAATCATCATTGAAGGTGATCAACTGGTGCAGATTCCATTTATGACATGAATATCAGATTTATTAGGCATGTGCATAGGTTCTTCTGAAATTTTTAACTTGGCGATGTGAATATATCCATTCCTTAGAATTTAAATAATATATAATTAAAAATAGAATTACACTTTGTGCGGAGAAAATACATGTGTTACATAGCATTTTGTCACTGTCCCTGCAATCCCCAACTCGCACATTGGAGGGTCATTTCTATGACCAATACGCAGTGTCATTCTTTGCAAATACCATCCTTGAATCCCTTTTGATGAAAGCAACATTCTTCTTATTGAAATTTCTCTAAGAAAAGCTGTGAAAATCCCTATTTTTTCCTTGGCGCGAGTAGCCCGTTACATCCTCGCGTCGACCTAGAAATTTAACATTGAGCCCGTGCCACTTGGCGCTCTGTGCTAGTTAGATACCTGTGCCAAGCTATTTATGGAATGTTTTTTAAAAATATAGGCAGAGGTTCCATTCCAACCACCTCGGGGATGAGTCATTGGGAGTGGTTGAACTGAGAAAACCACAGACTCCTTCCTTTAGTTAGTAGTTTCCACCTCCCTTGGAACTTTCCTAAAGGATAGAACTCCCTCCCACCTTTGTAGGGATCCCAACCTCCTCTTTTCCCTCTATATAAGAAACCATATCCGTTGGTAGAAGCTAGCTGAACACATTATAGAAAAATAGCTAAATAGCTGAACTAGAGAATTATACTATAGCTAAGCTACTAGAAGAGATAGAGTAAGAAATATTGTGTTGAGAAAGCTCGAGTCGATGACTTCTAAGAGAGCTTGAGTCTAAATTCCCTGACCAACAGTTGAGACACGTTTTTTCTGAACCCCGCTGGAGGAGATCACGATGTCAAAGCATCGGTTGTACTCTTCCTTCTACTCATTAATATACATGACTACTGTTTGGTTCCACTATTGTGTTATGACGTTTATTTGATACGATATGTTTAGAACTATTTGACTGGCTAATAGTTGTGAGTGAAACTATGCTGCTGTATGTTGTTCTTGTTCTTTGTCTTATGTACAGGTATTTGGGTGTGACAGCGAACAGATTGTGACTTGTCAAGGTAGGAGCGAGAGACCACTACTCTTTCTACAACATCGACAGCGTTGGATTCAAGGTAGGTCAATATACCATGTATTTTATTCATTCATTAACTAGGAAGCAACACTTTAGTGTGTCCTTTTGTTACTAGACCCACCCTAGGGCTAGAGGGATTGTCTTTGTCCATAAAGAGGATTCACCTTCATAAAAAATTGGTGACTCCATTGGGGAACCAATGCGAATTTTTCGTGTCGTCCTATTGGGTTGGTTTCCATTCTTGGTTTAGTTATCTATATTTTTTCTGGTTTGATTTTTGAGTTTCCATTCTCTGCTCAGCTCCAGAGGGTCAAGATTGACTTATGTTCATTAGGTTAGGGTTTTTCCTCTTTTTCCCTTAGGTTTTCAGCTTGGCGCATTTTTTTTCGAGACAGTCACGCCGATTGGCGCATGTTGCTCTTTTAGCACTCACGTCAACCTCTGTATGGTGCATATTACAGCCTTACAATCGCGCCCATCCCTATAGGTTTTGGATTGACTCCCCTAATGCTTTTTTTGATCATTTTTTCTTGCCTCTGGGTTATTTTTTAGTGTGTTTAAGACTTTGGAGACTGTGTAGACTACTGTAGACTTGTTTCCCTCAGTCTTTTGTTCATCATTTTATCGGTGTCAATTAATACCTTAGGGTTTCTAGGTGTTCTTGCACACCGAGCCTTATGTTCGAGAACGAGTCTCTTTGATTGTTTTCATTCTCGTTTTGGGTTTTTAGACTGAGTTTTCTTGATCCTTTGTTTTGCTGATTGCATGGTCTTTTCGTTTTTTCGATTAGTCCTTCTTCTTGAACACTTTGAGCATCGATTACTTTGCTTGTTTGTATCGTTTTGAGAACTCTCTTTCTTGTTTGAAAGCTTGCTCCATTAGCTAGCATGTTTTTTTTCTGTTTCGCTTTGGTTGAGTCATTCAATTTTGAAACCTTACATTCGCAAAACTCAAACTAGTGTTTATTTTTTTTTCTATTGAATTATTACAATGTGTTCTTCATTTCATTGAAAAAATAAAACAAAAATTCTTTGCACTCTTTTTTTGCATTGAAAATGAAACGTTCCTTTGGATAAACTAGCATTTTTCAATCTAGGAAGGAATTTCATTTTTGCTTGGTTGCATTAAGAGCATTAGAAGTTTCTCCGCATATTTTTCTTTCTTGCTTGCTTAAATATGTCCTTCTTATAGCTAGCATTCGTCAAATTTAAATGATATTCATTTGCATATAGCTCGCATTTAGGAAGTTGAGCTCCACATTCGATAGGTCCTGAAATTGAAACATAATTCAAGGTTAACTTTAAAATTTACTCAATGAACCTAAGGCAACATTGGAACCTAACGAAAAATTTCTAGTGGTCTAGGCTAGAGATGTGTTATAGCATCTTAAAACCTAATAGTTGTCACTCACCTTTCGGCTTCAGACAGCACTAGTATGGACTTGTGCTCCCTGTATCATCGTGTATATAAAGGGAGACCCCTCTAGGTTGCAATCCTTTATCCATAGGAAGCCGAGTCTGTCACTTGGTAACCGTGATACACCAAACACAGCATTCGGGGAGACTACCTGCACGTACGTCAAGTCCTTGATCATTTCTATTTCATTTTATCACCAAGGTGTATATGGCAGTTCACAGAAACCTGGTACACCCTCTTGCTTATAATTCCTGAGAAGTCATTTCAATCTTTTTGTGACTCTTTAAATAAGAGAAAATATCATCGAGCACTTGCCCTTTCATGCTCATTTCAAATTTAAAGTGACTAGAGTCATCTTTTGTATGTTTCTTAACTCTTAAAACATGAAACAATAGATTTTGGTTTCAGTGTTATAAAATTAATCACCTACGAATACATGCCCATTAAAGTTTGTTATTTGGTCTGATTGATTTCCTTGGTTCTTGATTTTGGCATTTCTGATTGGTTATCTCTTTTCCTTCATGTTTTTATCTACAGTCAAAGTGGTGAAACATGCATTTTCGTAGTCCTCACTGCCTCCTAGTGGTGGCTCTTTTTTAGATGCTTCTTTTGAAACTCCTCAATCCACTAGATCTGTCGAGTTCTCACATCCCATTCTATTGTTTATCTAGCCCCTTACTACTCGATCTCCGCTTGACAATCTAGTTGAGTTCAATTAGCCTCCTTCAAGTGCTTGGTCTGGTTTTGGGGAAGAAGGGGAATTTCCTCCTCTTACATCAGGATCGCCTTTTATTGCTACTATGATTCCTCCTAGTCCCAGTAGTATTTTTGAAGATCTTATGGAAGACTCAGATATGGATTCTTCTAGTCCTATTGGCAGTGACAGAATGCCTATATCCACAGGAGAATATCAACTCTTTCCTGAAGATCTTTCTCATGCCTCTATCTAATCTTCTTCGCCTTTGGTGTCACTTCCTACTGGCTATAGGTCTCTGAGTCAGATTATGTCTGGTGTTGCATCCATTTCACAATCCAGCACAGTAACTCCTCCTCGAAGTTTGGTCCAATCTTCGTCAGTACTGTTACCCTCGGCATCAAATCCGTCAGTTACTGTTACATCTTTTCCAGTCCAACCTACAGTCTGTGTGGCTTCTAGTTCAATTTCCAATACTCCTGTGATTCCTGGCGGTCTCACTTTTGAAGAATATCTGTTAGTTGTTCAACAGAGTTCTTAGGGTTCTCAACAGCCCCCACCTCCTAGAAATCCTCATTTTCATCACTATGATGTTGTTGGTACTCCCATATATGAATATTCATCATTATGATGACCATGGGAATCCAGTTTATATGCCTCCTATAGATTCTTATCAGGTCGTTTATGATCCTTATCAGGTTGGTTATGACTCTTATCAGTTTGTTACTCATTTGGGACCTAGTTTTCCTGTGCAACCCTCTAGCTTACAAGGACAACCCTCTCAGGGACAAGCTTCAGCTCAGCAGGGCCCTACTTTTGGTCCACAGGGACAACCATATGATCCACAAGGCCAACCTTTACAAGGACAACCTCTGGTCCAACATGGACAACCCTCTGGTCTCTCAGGTCAACCTCTGGTTCAACTCAGATCATCTTTTGGTCCTGGGGGGAAAGTTTATCCATCACAAGGATAACCTGTTGCATCTCTATCACAGCCACACGTGCAGTATGGCGCAAATTTTGTGCAACCAGGACAATCCTATGGTCCTTCTCTGGGTCAACCTGGTCATCAGGGACATCCTGGACCGTCTCAACCATCAAGCCAACCTTTACCACAGGGTCAACTTGGTGGCCCTTAACAACCATTTCAACAACTGTTTCGACCAGCTTAGTAGCTGTTGCAACCTACCCACCAGTAGATTCCTTCCTTTCCACAACCAGTTTTACATGTTTACCCTGCCCAGCAGCCTGCTCAACCTGCTCCGCAAGGTCAACCTGCACAACCATAGGGCACTTATTACCCTAAAGCTTCACATCAACCGGTATACAGTGCACCCCAGATTCCATACCCTCAAAATCAACCAGTATATAGCGCACCTCAGATTCCTTACCCTCAAAATCAACCAGTGTACTAGCAACCTCAATATCAACCTGTGTATCAGCAACCTCAAATTCATGCTTACATTCCGCAAAAGAATCCTTATGTTACTCAGCAAGGACCTCAGTGGTTTTCTTCGACTCAATATCCTGGTCCTCAACCCCGGTATCAACCGAATTATCCTATTTCTAATCACTATGATCCGAATTCTTCATGAAAGAATGTATGGGGACAGAATTCTTCTCGGACTGGGTGGAATGTACAGACAGGTCCTTATCAAATACCTCTGATGACTTTTAACACTCAATTAACATTTCTTGCTACGTTGGAATTACCCGATGTGTCGAATTTGACGAATGATCCTATTATTCATAATCCATATTGGCCTCCAATTCCGACCAAGATTCTTGGTGATTGTCCTAAATTTTAGGGTAAACCTGGTGAAGACCCCCAAACGCATGTTATGACATACCACTTATGGTGTTCTTCTAATTCTTGGGTTGACGATTCTATTCTTCTTCATCTCTTCCAGCGGACTCTTACTGGTGCCGCTGCAAAGTGGTACATTGAGTTGTCTCGTGGAGTTTTCCAAGATTTAAATTCTTTGGCCATGGCATTCCTTACACATTTTTAGTTACCGGTCCGCTATGAGACCGAGACGCACCTCCTCACTTCATTGAAACAGGATCGAGCTACTCATATCTCGGATCATATTCATAAGTGGCGGCATTGTCGTCGCATGATCAAATTTGAGATACTTGATCAACTTCTGACTCATTGGTTCACTACCTCCTTTGTCAATCAGATTACCAAAGACATAGCTATGGGGGCATGTGTAACCGAGGAACAAGCCATTGCTTACGCCTAGTACCTTGATCTCGTGTACTCTCAGTCGGGCGCTTTATATGATATCTTGCCTAATGCTCCTCAACCCGGAACTTATAAACCTCAAGTGACTCCATCCGTTGATGGTATTATTGGTTTCGTATCACAGACTTCTCAGAAGTCTTCATTATCCAACTCTGGGAAGCAGAAGTCTACTTCTTCCAATAATGTATCTCCTCAGTCAAATTTGAATTCTAGTACACCCACAGAAGTGAATGCTTTTCAGGCCAATCCTACAGATAACACTTCCAAAGGTAAGAAGAAGGTTAAAGTTAAGGCCAAAACCGATACCCCGAAGTAGAATTCTCCAAAACCTCGTTCTACTGATAGTTCTCAATGTAAACCGAAGTATCCTTGTTTGATTTGTGATGATGAGAACTTCACCAAGGACTATCCTCGATGGTCTAAAGTGAGTCGATTGCTCAAAGGCACCCAAGGAGCTCTAGCCATTCTTAAAGAACCCTTCCCTCAGCAAACTCAGATGGTAGAGAATCCTCAGTCCTCTGCTCCATCTAGTTCGCAAGTGTTCATGATGAACGGCTTTGCACCCGTTTCTATTGCTACTCGATCGAAAGATTATTCTGGTTCATTTCAGGTAGCGTGGAAAGAGATCACTGATGGTCCTCCTCCCCCTCCTATTTCTATTCCTCTTGACATTGAACGGCCTAACAATGAATCCGTTGTGCGACCACCTTCCAAAGGTGTCCTCCGTAAGTCTTCGGATAATCCCAACACTCATGCCACTCAGCATTACAGTATTGTTGAAGATTTGGCTCAAGTGTTGTCCGCAATGTCTGCGTTAGAAGTACTTCAGAGTTGTCATTCACAATGGAAAGCTTTGCTATCTGCAATAGGTGGGATTGATCCTGCCAATGCTCGTTTGCTCGCTTTCAATTTAGAGAATTTCATCCCGCGACTCCCACACCAAATTGCGCTTATCATTCAAGTTGGTATTAATGGTTTGAATATTCACCAGGATGTCATGGACGAGGGTGCATATACTTGTGTTATGTCATCTACTTGTTGGAAATCCATTGGCTCTCTAGCTCTTACTTCTTCACCTAATGCCCTTGAAGCATTTGATGGAAGATAATCTAAACCTCTTGGTGTTCTCGCTAGTTTACCGATTACATTAGAAGGGAAGATGGTCAATATTGAGGTGGAAGTTGTTGATGCAAAACTCAATTATAATATTCTCCTCGGTTGAAATTGGACTCATGCCATGTTGTGCCTTTCGTCCACTCTCTTTCGTGTTTTGAAGTTTCCGCACGAAGGAAATATTATTACTGTTGATCAATTATCTTTTTTCACTTCTTCTTCTGAGAACAACGTTCCGTATGTGGACAATATTTCTACTCCTTACGAGAGTGTCGGGCCAGGCCTTTTCAAGGATCCTGCCCTCATGGGTGTTTTTCCTCTTCCACCACTAAATACCATTCAGGTCAATATGATTTCTTGCACCGATGACCCCTGGGTTATATATTCTCTTGAATAGATCGATTCATTCGGCGATTCGATGCCTTTGAGTCTAATTGAAATTGATTATTGTGAAATCATTGCCGCATCAGATTTTGATTTTGATTCTGCTCCTTCGAGCGTAACTCTCGACATCTATTCTCAATCCCATTGGCTTGGTGATTTTGATTCACTAGATCCTTTGAAAGAAGTGTTTCCTTCTAATGAGGCTATCGTGGAAACCCTATCTCTCGACGATCTGCCGTGGGATGATGGTCATCATCGTTCCTCGTTTTTACCAAGCCTCGGGGCCATGTCTAGCTGTCTTGAGAATTTTGCCTCTCAGGTTCCTTCTCCTCCGTTTCAAACACATGTTCAAGTCCATGAGTTTTTTTGAGAAGGTAACTTGAGTAACATCACTCAGACAATGCCTATCTACATTTCCATTAAACCGGGAATCGTTGAGAACATCCATATTGGGCTTACTTGCTTTTTGGATGAAGTGCAAGTTTATACTAGCCTTTTTCGTGAATTCTGTATGTCTTTGCATGGTCCTACGAACAAATTCCCAGTATTGATACTAGCATCGTGGTACATGAAATTCCTACTTACCCTGGCTCAAAACCTGTTCTCAGCGTCTTCGTCCAGTGCATCCTAGGAAAGTTGTTGCCATTAAGGTTGAAATGGAAAACCTTCTTAAAGCTGGTTTCATTTATCCAATTCCATTGATAGAATGGTTCTCTAATATTGTTCCTGTAGATAAGAAATAGGGTACTATTCATGTCTGTGTTGACTATCGTGATATCAATCGAGCCTATCATAAGGATAATTATCCCACTCCCTTCATCTATCAAATTATTGACGACTGTGCCGAGAGCGAGATTTTTTCCCTTATGAATGGTTTTTCGGGTTATAATCAGATCAATATTCTCCCGACTGATCAACACAAGACTGCCTTTATCTGTCCTTGGGGTACCTTTGCATATAAGAAGCTTCCTTTTGGTTTGAAGAATGATGGTGCCACCTTTCAACGCGTGATGTCTTATGCCTTTCATGATATTCACCACATTGTTCAACCTTATCTGGATGACTTTCCAGCTCATTTAGATAAGCATAGAGATCATCCTGACCATCTTGATCAGATTTTTCTTCGTTGTAGACACTATAAGATTCAGCTTAATCCACACAAGTGTTTCTTCTGCATCGATTCCGGTAGACTATTAGGGTTTATTGTTTCTAAAGATGGAATTCACCTAGATCCTCTCAAGGTTGAGGCTATTATTAATCTCCCCTCTCCTTCCTCATTGCATCAGTTGCAGAGTTTACAAGGGAAAGATAATTTTCTATGCCATTTTATACCTAATTATGCCAAAGTAGCTAAAGGATTCACACGATTGTTAAAGCAGGGCGTTCCTTTTTACTGGGATGAGATCACTCAAAACTCTTTTGACGCATTAAAAAAATTGTTGGTCAATGCTCCTCTCCTCTGCCCTCCCAATTATCATCATGATTTTTCCCTTTATTTAGATGTCGCTTTCAGCATGATTTCCATGGTTTTGGTACAAGACTATGATGACGATCATGAGCATGTTATTTATTATTTGTCTCGTAACCTTCTCGACACTGAAACGCGTTATGCTTACGTTGAGAACTTAGCATTGGTTGTTGTTCAAGTTGTTCAACTTTTTTATCAGTATATTATTTTGCGTACAGTGACTGTAATTTCTGAATGCAACCCCATGACCTACATATTGTCTCGAAAATTGCTGGGGGGAAAATACTCAAAGTGGATTGTTATACTCCAAGAGTTTGATTTGGAATTTACTGCTACCAAATCTAAGAAGTCAATGGTCTTTGCTGATTTACTTTGTTCTCTCCCTTCCAACTCTGTTCCTTCTCGTTCTGAGGACTTCATTCCAGATGATTCACTTTTCTTGATTAGCACCCTCGATCCTTGGTACGATGATATCATCGTCTATCTCCAAACTTCATCTTTCAGATCTGAGTTGACGACGGATGCCCGCCGACGCATCCGCCATCAATCACAACCTTATCGTATATTTGGGTATACTCTCTATCGTATTGGATTCGATTCCATACTCTGTCAATGTTTGACTCACGAGGAAGATGAGAAATCTCTGAATGATTGTCACAGTGGTGCCTGTGGTGATCATATGTCTGGTTATGCTACTGCATAGAAAATTCTTCGTGCTGGTTATTTTTGGCCTTCCATTTTCAAAGACTGTATTGTCGCAGTTCGTAAATGCCATTATTTCCAAATTTATCAACGAAAGTTGCGTGCACCACCTATTCCTCTTCATCCTGTCATTACCGTTGGTCCCTTTGCGAAATGGGGCATCGATTTTATGACGTGTAATGCTCAATCGACCGGGGGGCATGCTTATATTATCATAGCCGTGGAATACTTCACCAAATGGGCTGAAGCAATGCCTAAACTTGTCGTTGATGGTAAGACAGCTGCTTAGTTCATATTCAATCATATTATTGCTAAGTTTGGTGTCCCTCAATCCATCATTACCGATCATGGTTCCCATTTTCGGCATTATATGGTGGTGGAGTTGACTTCTAAGTTGGGTCTGCGTCATGACAGCTCAACGTCATACTACCCTCAAGCCAATGGCCAGGTTGAAGCCGTGAACAAAGTTCTTGTCAAAATGCTTCAATGTACGATTGGGATCCATAAATCAAATTGGCATCTCATGTTATTTTGGTCTCTTTGGGCATACCAAACCTTAGTGAAGAACACAACTGGGTTTACTCCTTTTCATTTGGTTTATGGCTTGGAAGCTACTCTCCCGATTGAATGTGAAATACCTTCACTCAAGTTGGTCGTTGAATTACTGTCGAATACTTCACATGAATAAGAGTGTCTCCTTTATTTAGAAATATTGGATGAAACCCGTCGTTTTGCTGCTCTCGTTATCGAAGCATAGAAAAAGCGGGTCAAAGCTCATTTTGATCAGTCAGTTTCCCCTCATTCTTTTGTTGATGGAGATCTCGTCCTCCTATATGACCAAGCTTGTGATAAGCTGGGGGAAGGAAAATTTCAACCTATGTGGCAGGGACCCTACATCATCAAACATGTGTTGCAGAATGGGGCCTATGATTTAATTGACTACAAAGGTCATCCTCTCAAACAACTCAGAAATGGGTTATATCTCAAAAAATATTATGTGTGAGTCATTCATGCGTAATAGGTGTACATAGATGTTTTTTTCATTTTTGTACGTTTTTGGGTTTGGTGTGCTTTGTGAGAGTTTTCCTGCTTATTGGCTCTTGCTTATTGTGCAGATGTCTATTACCCGTTATGTCGATTTCACAGATGGTGCTTCCTGTAGTACCAGGAATTTTTCTTTGGTAGCCTGGGTAATCTATGATCCTGCTGGTGATTTGATAGATCTGCAAGGTATTTTTCTAGGGATAACTACAAACAATGTCGTTGAATATAGCGATGTCATTGAGCTATTAAATGAGGCAATCAACCTCGGCATATGCACGTTACTTGTAAATCTAGATTCACAGCTTGTTGTTCTGCAACTCAATAATCATTACTCAGTTAGAAATCTGCACATTCTGAGATTGTATTTACGTATTCATTTGTTGGAAAGACATTTTGATTTTATTACATGTCAACATTTTCCTAGATGAATGAACACATCAACTGATACAGTGGCTAACATTGTATTGGATAGACATTTGCATCATTTGTAAAAGCATCATCATATGTAAGAGATCCATGTAGGGAAATAGATGTATATATATATCGCATGTTTGCAACTATGTGCATCATAACATCAAAAAATATATGTATGTTTCTATTACATCCTGAGACATCATGTCTCGCAAAATATGCAGATAAAATAAACCTAGGTGTCTAATCAACATGGTGCTCGTGATAACATGTCACGGCCCATACTAGCCGTCTTAGAAAATGGTGAATTCGGCTGGGCACCCCTATGGTATGTCTCTGATAGGCACAGGGAACATCATCAAAACGTGCATAATCTGGGACTCCTCGGGTGATCCCCTCTAGGTTGCGCACTATCTCATCTTCCTCGTCGCCCTCGCCTTGAGGGTCGAAATCGCGAGGGATTCGTCTCACTATTAGTGACATACCGATAGGTCTCTCTGGGACAACATCTACATCACATGGATTTAATGTCATAAAATGCATAAATAAACAAAAAAAATCATAATACTCATAAAACTTAAAAAATGAGTCTCACCCAAATCTTCATCCCAATATTCTCCCTCCAGGAGTGGGAGGTCTGGATCATTAGTGAAATCTATGCCAGATTAGGGCCAGTCCTCCACGACAATCAATTGTCAACGGAGCCAATCAAAAAATTCCAGCCTCTAGGACATGTGTTGGCCGCTCCCTGCCCTTGGCATCAGAGCTGCTCATCGAGCCATCCGTGGTTCTCTCATTGGTGGTGTCGAAACTATGACCTCCTATTGCTGAAAAATTGGTAATCATTCCAAGAAGAACGATACCAGGATAGATCCATAACCAAATTGTTTCAGTTTGGTATTCTTGCATTTGGTGATTTGGTGCTTCATGTTTATGGTCATGGCCTCTGCCCAGTTGTAGATGGTCGGAGCCATGCAGTTCACAGCAAGAAGAAATTTTGTCTTTGTTGCTTCATGCAGTGCTTGTGATCCCGCGGCCCGTGTGATTGTATGCAATACTGCGCATATAGTCAAATCTAGGATAGTTTGTATATCAACTTTCCCACCACCTGATCCCTTCCGTGCTCCTCGACATACCCTGTCTATCACCATGGTCATGTTTTCCATGCAGGTCCAGGTGCCGGTTAGTAGTGGTGTTGCACCTCTCCGCAATAATCCTGTGATGAAGTACACGTCAGAGACATCAATATCAAGTTCTTGATCCTGAAAGATGAACTTCTCTTGATTTTCATCCCATATACTGAACAGATACTGTGGTAATTCTGGTTGGGCTCGGAGACATGGTGTTAGGAAGAATTTTTTCAAACCACAGTTTATGAGGGCTTCCATAACTCCCTCATTTTCCATGGCTAGCTCATCTTCTTCAATATGTTCCCATTCTTTCCATTCAATGACCATTTTGCCTCTTTCTACCTACAAACACACACATATGAGTGGTATTAGTCAATTTCAACCCTTAAATTTGTAAACAATTGTGGTATTTGATGCATATTCCAAAACAGTCGTGCCAATGGGCGCGCCCTTGATCCAGATGGACATTGGTGGTCACCCGCCTATTCCACTTGGGGCCCCACCATTGTCTCTTTTAGTTTTTTCAGTTTCAGCACAACTTACTATTTTTAGCAGTTTTTTGGGTTCTGAACTTACGGAGCCGTTTTGAGGCCCTAAACGACGTTTTTTGGGAAAATGGAGAGCAACATGGGTCTATGGATTGATGTTGCTCATTCAAAATTTTTAGTCCTCGGATAGATATTTCTAACGAGGTATGGTACGCATCAAATGGAGATCATATTCCAAAGTTACACCCCTGGGAATTTGAAACACCAATTTACCCAAACAGGGCCCATAGTTTTGGCGCTTCATATCCTAGGGTTAGGGTTTTGGCTGTTTAGGATTTCCCATTGTTTCTAAATAATAAATAGGCCCTCATGCCTCATTTTAACTCATTTTAGAGGCCTGTAGCCGCCACATCTCTTCTCAGAGATAGCTACCAGCACCCTAGCTAGTTTTATTTCCATTCTGTCTGTAAGCAAATTTCAGTTCTTTGATATTAATGAAATGAAGTGTTATTTCCGCTGCATCTTTGTATTTATGGTTATGTGCTTATTCTTTTGAATTCCTACATAAATCCATATCAGTGGTATCAGAGCGGTCTTATTTTTCTCGATCTTTCTTTGCATGTCCCCAACGACGTCGAGGTATAAGGAGTTAGGGCTCGATTTGGTGGAACCTTTGCAAGATCAGCCTCGCAAACCCTGACGGACGCCCATGGGGGATGAAAATAAATATGAGGGAGCAGGATATCCTATCAAAATATTGCTTGAGGAGGCCCTCAAAAAACAAAGGAACGTGATGATGGATAACTTTTCCCAGATCCTTCAACGGCTGCCCACCGGCGGCGCATCTTCATCCATAAGCCACTCTGGAGGTGCGACTCCTTTTAAGGTACAAGTGAATTTTGACATTCCCATATTTTAGGTTCAAATAGATGCAGATGTCGTAGATAGATGGTTGAATCTATTAGAAGGATATTTCTCGGTTCATGACTTTTCTGACAGGGAGAAGATTATTTTTGCACTCCTCAAAACTGCCCCCCATGTCAAGGACTGGTGGGAAACCCACTGTGAGAAAAAGGAAGAGACAGAACCTTCTCTATTCTTGACCATACCCACGTGGAATTCTTTCCGAGACGCCATCAAGGAACAATACTATCCTATGGGGAGCTATGAGGAAGAGTACATACAATGGACCACGCTGCGACAACAAAGGGATCAAGATGTGCATGAGCTGACGAATCTGTTCCATACCCTGCACACCAAGTTGGGTATCAAAGATTTAGAGAAACATCTGGTGCTAAAGTATCGCAGTTGTCCTCACAGATACATTCAAGAGGAAATGGAGTTCCTCGACATCTCCTCGCTTGGTACGACATACCAGTATGCTGCCAAGATTGAGAAGAAATTCAAACAGAAGAAGAGAGACTTTGGATCTGTGAATCAAAAGTAAGAGAAGGGTGCTCCCAAACTGTAGAACAAAGGACAAAGCCAAGGCATGGGGACTCAAGACAACCTGTCGAAGCCACAAGCAAAGAACAACACCACAAAGCCAAATAAGGACACGAGAAAGTGGTGTGAGTTCCATAAGAGCTCCACTCACAACACAAGTGAGTGTCGGGCCAAGCAATCGCTGGTAGCCGAGATGAGGGCTTCTAAGTTAGATGCATGCTTCGACTCTGAATCAGAACCTAACATGGGGAATGAAAAAGGGAAACAGATTATTGATGCAGAGCCCAATGCCACTGTTGCCACTACGAAGATCCAGAAGGAGGAACCAGAAGATCTAGAGGAGGAGGAACGTCTCTTCCACTCCCAGATGTGGGTAAAGGGCTCCCCGGTACAGTTCATTGTCGACAATAGGGCAAAAAGAACCTTGTTCCAGCAGAGCTCATTCCAGCAGACACCATGAAGCGGTTGGGCTTGTGACCACCGGCTCACACATCCATACACCATCGGGTGGCTTCACCAGGGACAGGATCTCCGCGTCAGCCAGCAGTGCTGCCTTCCCTATAGCGTCAAGCCCTTCACGGATGAGGTATTGTGTGATATTGCTCCTATTTATGTTTCTGATGTATTATTAGGCCAACCATACTTGTGGAAGCAACATGTTGTGTATGAGTCCCAACCTTGCGTTGTTATTGTTACTTTGGGAAATAAATTATACAGGATACCAGAGGTACCACCTCTTACGAATTTGTCTCTTTAGTTCTTTGCCAAAACAATGCGATAAGCTCATTCCCAAACCGGGAAATTCATTTTCACGATGGTCTGCACCACCTAACAAGAAGAATATTGTGGCCACGGCCTCCCGACACGGGGCTCCTGCGCATGGCCGCTTGTAGTGGATAAGGTTGTGGAGAATGCGGGACATCTTCACCTCCCCAAGGGTTCCTACTAGCAATGAAGCAACATCGGGGTCAAGCAACGGGTTGATCCCCAACCCGGTGTGCCACTACCCAATGGAATGATCTATCGGCACTCTGTTCTGGAGAACGATGAAATCAAGAGGCAGATTCAGGAGCTCCTACAGAAAGGCCACATCCGACCAAGTTCATCGCCCTGTGGGAGCCCGATCGTGTTGGTATAGAAGAAGGATGGGACATGGAGACTCTGTATTGACTATCGGGCGCTGAACAAGATCATTGTCTAGAATAGGTACCCGATCCCACAGATTGATGACCTTCTGGACCAACTCAAAGGTGAAAAATATTTCAGCAAGATGGACTTGAAGTCTGGGTATCACCAAGTACCAATTGAACCCTCCCATGTGTGGAAGACTACCTTCAAAGCCAAGGAAGGCCTTTTCGAATGGCTGTTCATGCCTTTCGGGTTGACGAATGCTCCCGCAATCTTCATGAGGATGATGGATGACATATTGCAGCCATTCACCAACTCATTTGTAGTGGTGTACTTGGATGACATTCTGATCTTTAGCAAGACTTGGGAAGAGCACCTTCACCACATCCAACAAGTCCTCCAAACACTGCGGCAACACAAGTTGTGTGCCAATTTGGAGAAGTGCACTTTTGGCATGACCCGGAGTTCAGCCTCTGAGATACATTATTGATGAAAGGGGTGCTGTGGATCAACCAAGATCCAAGTCATTTGGGATTGGCAGGCCCAACCACTATAACGAGCTTCGCAACTGGGTCTTGCTAATTTCTACCGTAGGTTCGTGTTGGGATTCTCTCATATCACTTGGCCCTTGAGTCAAGTCACCAAGGGACGAGCGAGAGCAAAATTCTTTTGGTCAGAACCTCAATAGAAGGCATTCACAGAATTGAAAAATTGCCTCTGTTCTACCCCCGTGCTCACATTACTAGACTTGCAACAGTCATTTGAGATCGAGACAGATGCCTCTGACTATGCTATTGGGGTAGTTATTACTCAGCAGGGACATCCAGTGGCATATCACAGTGAGAAATTGTCTGACATAGTTTGCAAGTATCCCACATATGACAAAGAAATGTATTCCATTGTGCAAGCTTGTCGACAATGGAAGCATTACATTTTGGGGAAGGAAACAATCATCCACACAGACCACCAGCCCCTGTAGTTCATACAGACACAAGGAAAGTTTCAGAATGATTGCCATCAGAAGTGGTCCACATATCTGCAACAGTTTCATTTGAACATCAAGTACAAGAAGGGTAGCACCAATAATGTTGCAAACTGCCTCAGCCGACCACTGATCGTGGCACTCACCACCGTTCTCAACTCTTATGGGAACGAGACTTCTGACTAGTCTCTTCTCTACGAGAACGACCCATAATTTGACCACACTTACAAGGCACTCTTGGGGGGTACGCAAGTTCCAAATTTTCACCTCCAAGATGCACTTTTATGTCACCTGGGACACCTTTGTGTTCTTTCAATCGAGCGTGCCAAGATGATATGGGAAGCACACTACAGTCGAGTCACTGGGCATTTCGGGGTCGAGAAAACAGTAGCTATACTGCAGAAGTATTTCTATTGGCCGAACCTTCGAAAGGATGTCAAGAAGCACATCAGATCCTGCACTACCTGTGCCATTTCCAAACCAACCATCAAGAAGCAAGGCCTATATACTCTGCTACCTACCCCTAGTCGACCTTGGGAATCCATCTCCATGGGTTACATGTTGGGCCTGCCTTCTACTAAGCATGGAAATGACTTTGTTTTCGTGGTCGTCGACAGATTCTTGAAGATGGCCATTATGGCGGCCTGCAAGAAGAATATCACAACAGAAGCCACCGCTAAACTCTTCTTTGAACAAGTGTGTGTGCACTTTGGGATCCCATAGTCTATCATATTAGATCGGGATAGCAGATTCCTCAGCACATTTTGGTCCAGCCTCTCGTCAATGCTGGACACCAAGCTCACCAAGTCCACAGCTTTCCATCCCCAAACAGATGGCCAGACAGAGGTCGTCAACAGAATGATTGTACACATTCTGCACATGTAAAATTCAAGGCATCCATGCACATGGGACAAGAGCCTCCCCTATGTACAACATAGTTATAATCTGGCTCTCCACAGTTCAATTGGCCATAGCCCCTTTCAGGTGGGCTTGGGATTCCTGCCACTATGTCCCATTGATGTAGCCATGCCATTTGCGGCTACTCAGGACGATTTGGCTCATGTTTAGTCTGAAGTTGACAAATAAAATAGCTTCATTGAGCACATTCAACACATCCTCCAATAGGTTCATGACATATTGGATAGAGCCAATGCTAAGTACAAGCAATGCCATGATCAACACCGGGTGCCACACAACTTCTATGTGGGTGACAAAGTATGGCTACATTTACAGAAGGAGCACCTCTCTAGACCCCATCGCAAGCTTCCCCCGCTCCGATACGGGTCGTACACCATCACCAAGGCTGTAGGGAACAATTCCTTTGAGCTCAGTATTCCACCATTCCTTGGTATGCACCCAGTATTCAATGTGGACTGCCTTCGTCCTTACTTCCCACCTCTACTGGACACCTCTGACATTGCAGAACAACTCACACCAATAGATTTAAACCCAGAATGCATGGAACAGGCCACCACAGATTGTATCATGGACATGTAAATCAAGAACACTCGCTAAGAGAAGATCCCACTGTATCGGGTTGTCAAAGCTGGCCAACTCCTGCACCAAGGAAAGTGGTTCACCAAGGACCAAGTTCAGCAGAAATTTCCTCATCTCATGGAGGAACTTAATGCAATGGGGACCATTGCTTCATAAGGGGGGAGGAATGATCTAGGTGGATTTTTTTGGTCACCCGCCTATTCCACTTGGGGCCCCACCATTGTCTCTTTCAGTTTTTTTAGTTTCGGCACAACTTACTATTTTTAGCAGTTTTTCGGGTCCTGAACTTCTGGAGCCGTTTTGAGGCCCTAAACGACGTTTTTTGGGAAAACGAAGAGCAACATTGGTCCTTGGATAGATCTTTCTAACGAGGTATGGTATGCGTCAAATAGATATCGTATGCCAAAGTTACGCCCCTGGGAAGTTGAAACACCAATTTACCCAAATGGGGCCCATAGTTTTGTTGTTTCATCTCCTAGGGTTAGGGTTTTGGCTGTTTAGGATTTCCCATTGTTTCTAAATAATAAATAGGCCCTCAAGTCTCATTGTAACTCAGTTCAGAGGCTTGTATCCACCACATCTCTTCTCAGAGATAGCTACCAGCCCCAGCTAGTTTTATTTCCATTCTGTCTGTAAGCAAATTTCAGTTCTTTGATGTTAATGAAATGAAGTGTTATTTCCACTGCATATTTGTATTTATGGTTATGTGCTTATTCTGTTGCGTTCCTGCATAAATCTGGATCAGACCTAGTGTTAAAAGTCGGGCGGTTGGCGCGACTCCGTGCCTGAAACCTACGCCAACCGCCCAGCCCTAATTTTTACATTCCTCCCCCAAAATTTGAAATTGACAATTGCAGGAAGCAAGAAATAGTTTAAAATCACAAGAGGGATCTCAGATCTTACCTGGAGTTGACGAATTTGCGATTGATCTACTGGATTGGTTGCTATCGTTGCCACAATATTGCACAGTAAAGTGGATAACTATTGCTCCACAAAAGGTAAAAAGTGAAAAGTAATTATTTTTACCATTTTTGGCATTTTATAACTTTTTCACAACCCTAATTAGGTTTTAAGGCATGTTTTTCAATTATTTTATTATATTATTTTCGAAAAATAGGTTTTACACATGTCTCTTGTGCAGCAATAGGTTTTCATGCGACAATGATGAAGTAACGAGTTATATTTTATACTTTTTTGGACTCAGTAAAACACGAAACAGTCACTACTGGAGTCACCTTTCAACTCTTTTCTGAGTCTCTAAAATTCAAAATATTGTCGAGATTATTTTCATTTTGAACTCGTTAAATGGTTGCGAAATGATATCTACCCAGTATATGTTTAACCCTTTTTCGGGCTGGGATAGATTATTTACGAAAAAGGAATACCTTGGCCTATCGCGACTAAGAGGTTCTCCCAGACACAGTTTTATACCTTTTCGGATCTATGAGACTACTTATGAAAAGGGACTGCTGGAGTTTTCTTTTCTACCTTCTTTTCAAACTCTCTAAACATGAAAATATGTCGAGTTCTCCCTTTGTCAAACTTGTTAAACCCTGATGACATCATACTTCATTACCATGACGTTATTTCAAGTTCCTCCTTCCTAGGGCTTGTAAAATGTACTAGGTTGGATTTTTCTGAAGGACAAACTTACAGTACAAGCATATGTTATCCCCTTCAAGCTTGTTTTAAAAAATAATTGGGATACTCACCAGAAATGGTGGGGGAAAATGGAACCAAGTTTTAGTTATGTGGCAGTATGTCACTCTTGAACATGGCACTTGTCTACATTCGTGTCGGGTTGGGGACATCTCATTTCATCACTTTTTCCTCCATGGGTTTGGGTAATCTCTTTGACCTCTCATCTGTTCTTTTCCAGGCGATCATGACCTCATATCTTTTGATGTCAAATATTGCCAAATCCAGTGTCGTGTTGTTGATATGTTCAAGATAATTTTTCCTCTACAGTTGTCAACCTTCCTCTGATCTCATGTTGGTCCTGATCCACTTTCATCATGTTCCTCTGTCTCATGTCGATGATGTGGGAAACATTATGGCCCTCCTTTGACCAGGTCACTTCCTGTCGACTTCAGCTCATTATCCAGGAATTTGATCTAGAGACTCCCTTCTGGTACCTTGGAGCTTACATGCCTCAATGGCAGGTTTTTCGCATTCGACGCAAGGTTCACATCATTAGCCTTCGATCGAGTGATTCTGCGAATGTTCGACATCAAATAAATTTTCACATTCTGTAGATTGTACATTTTGTACCTTGAGGGCCATCGTCATCATTGGTGATTTCTCTCGCGTCTATTAACATCTTTCATCATTGGATGGTAATCAGACGATTTTCCTGCATGTTCGACTTCAACACATACATTCACATGCTCGGAATTGTACTTTTTGGGGTCGAGATGGAGCGCAAGACCCTGGATTTTGTCTGATAAACTCTAGGCTATGGATTTTTATGGATTATTATGAATTATTGCATGACTCTCTTGATTGGATGACTATGACCATACCTGAGTCTATTTATTTATCCTTCCTGCTGTGTGGCTGTGTCCATACCTTGGATCTCAGTTTTTATATACTCTATTATGGATGGTTGTGCCCATGCCACATGATTCATGTATCATAGATATCAGTTGTATTTGTAATCGCAGGTCTTCTGACAATAGTATTTGGTTCGAATGCGTTCTCATAAAGCATTTCACCCCTCCCTCTCTCTCGGACTTCATACTTTAGGGGGAATCTGTTACACAACATTTTTTCATTGTCCCTGCAATCCCCAACTCACACATTGGATGGTCATTTCTATGACCAATACACAGTGTCATGCTTTACAAATACCATCCTTTCATCCCTTTTGATGAAAGCAATATTCTTCTTGTTGACATTTCCCTAAGAAGAGCTGTGAAAATCTATATTTTTGCCTTGGCGCGAGTAGCCCGTTACATCCTCTTGCCGACCTGGAAATTTAACATTGAGCCCGTGCCACTTGGCGCTCTGTGCCAATTAGACACCTGCGCCAATCTGTTTATGGAATTTTAAAAAAAAATAGAGGCGAAGGTTCCATTCCAACCACCTCGGGGATGAGTAATTAAGAGTGGCTAAACTGAAACAACCACGAACTCCTTCTTTTAGTTAGTAGTTTCCACCTCCCTTGGAACTCTCCTAAAGGATAGGACTCCCTCCCATCTTTGTAGGGATCCCAACCTCCTCTTTTCCCTCTATATAAGAAACTATCTCCTTTGGTAGAAGCTAGCTGAACACATTATAGAAAAATAGTTGAATAGTTGAACTAGAGAATTATACTATAGCTAAGCTGCTAGAAGAGATAGAGTAAGAAATATTGTGTTAAGAGAGCTCGAGTCGATGAATTCTAAGAGAGCTTGAGTCTGAATTCCCTGACCGACAGTTGAGACACATTTCGTCTAAACCTCGCTGGAGGAGATCACAACGTCAAAGCATCGGTTGTACTCTTCCTTCTACTTATTAATATATGTGACTACTGTTTGGTTCCACTATTGTGTTATGACATTTATTTGATATGATATGTTTATCCCTCTTTGACTGGCTAATAGTTGTGAGTGAAACTACGCTACTATATGTTTTTCTTGTTCTTTGTCTTATGTACATGTATCTGGGTGTGACAACGAACAAATCGTGACTTGTCAAGGTAGGAGCGAGAGACCACTACTCTTTCTACAACATTGACAGTGTTGGATTCAAGGTAGGTCAATCTACCATGTCTTTTGTTCATTCATTAACTAGGAAGCAACACTTTAGCATGTCCTTTTTTTACTAGACCCACCCTAGGGCTAGAGGGATCGTCTCTGTCTGCAGAGAGGATTTACCTTCATAAAAACATGGGAGAAATATTTCCATTGAGACAAGAAATCTCACATTTTTTTGTGAGTTTTTCATTGTTGTTGATGGATGTAGACTTGATCACTATGAAAAACATGGGTATCTGAAAGGATAGAAATATGTTCCTCTTAATCCAAAAAGACCTCATCCAATTCTGACGTGGAAAGATATTCATGTTGAAGAGGCCATCGTTTCAATTGATCGTGATCGAGTCTTTGATGTTGTAAGGGAATGTATGTTGCTCATCTATCATTAATTGTTTTATCTATAAATTGAAATCTTGAATGTATTTAACGAATACATATTTTATATTTTGGTTGTAGGCGATGCTTTTTCTATCCCTTCCACCTCAATAAATGAAGATAGTGTGGCCTAATATTTGATGTGATGCACACAAGTGAAAAGAAGGTTGGTACAATTGTATGAAGGTGGACAGTTCACATACCAAATTTGTGACATGGTTGTGATGGGAAATTTTTTTTGAAAATTTTAAAATTAGGTTGATCATATCATTTATAGATATTTTATGTTTGAATATATATCTTTCTAATACAATAATCTAGTCATAGAAACTCATATCAATCTCATGGAAATCAAAACAAAGAAAGGTGAACCAAGTAGATGGAAGATGAAATAATCAAACCATGAACGTATTATGGTGACCTTCATTCCTATGAGCCATTGGCTATTAGAAATTAATTAACAGAGAAATGGAACACATAAAATATTGTGAAATCATAAATACAAAAAACCATAAAACAAGAAAGACAGATATATGTGATTTTCCCAATTTGAGCTACGTCCATAGAGAAACAACCAGGCCTTCCTTTTATATTATCTAGAAAAATGAAGAGATACAACCTGTGACAAATTCGTTGTAATTTCCTCTTCGCTTTCACAAAATCTCCTCTCCCTTTCTCACATAGAATAATAATACACAACTGTAATACAATTCCCTCATATAAACCAAGGATTTCCTTTTAGGGAAAAAAAACCTAAATTAACATAACTTCTACCATTAGATGTTTTTCCTAATGAATGACCCATATTTACTACGAAATTACAATATTTTACAAGGTAATTTTTATCAAAAAAAAAATTCCGTTAGGAGCTAGGGTCCAACGAAGTTAAAACGAGACCTATGAATCAAGAAGACAATCAGGCTTCACACCCAATATAGGCCAAATGATTAGATGATGCAAATGGCAAGCCCTGAAGCCAATTTTATAAAAGTCAAGTGTAATATAATCTAGTATAATAGATCAACATATGAATTTTGTAATTTAGAAATGTGACAATTGAATACTCTTGTAATTTTGTAAAATTGAATAGATAAATGTTTCCCTTTGGTCTAGGATGGATTCATAATGGTGTATATATGTTATACAAGCCTTAGTTTCCTTGAGGTGCTTAAGTTTCTAAAGTTTTCCAAATTTCAAAGAGGTTTTATTTTTAGGGATATGATCGTTATGTGAACACCATAGATCTAAAATTTAAATAAAATTTAAAATCAAAAGGGATTTATATTTATATTTAATTAATTGTTTTGATAAAAAGAAAAAAATTAAATGTTATGTGTAGTAGCCATGTTGAGAATGGAAGAAATTTTATAGATATACATCATAATGGGTTCTAGAAAAATCGTTTAAATATCTAACAACCAATTTGATATAATATTTCTTTACTTAAAATGGAAATCCAACTATCTAGGTTATGAACCACATTTAAATATTATTAATATTATTGAAATGTTATTAATAAATGTCATGTGTTTGGTTGATATAAAGCATGGAAAGAGTTACACACATGCTTCATAATGAATTTTAAAAAGTGAAACACACACACACACATATCTCGTGTTCAACGTTAAATTAAGATATTTAAATTATCATACATTGATTGCAATAAAAAACACTTTCTGCAAGTTCAATATTAAATTGATGTACATGATCTATTTTAGTTAATTTTAAGTATCAAATTGATTTGCATGATAGCAAGATTGTATTTATTTTCTTAGTCTATGAAATTAGAAATTAAAATTATTATTTTGTAAAATTTTACTTCTTAAATTTTCTTAATTGAAGGCCTTAAGATAAGGAATTGATTCAAATAATTGGATAACCAAGTAAATTTAGGAAAGTTCATAAAATTATAGAAACATATCATTAATTGTTTAAATTAACATACATTGATTGCACTAAAAGACACTCTATACAAGTTCAATATTAAATTGATGGACATGATATATTTTAGTTCATTTTAAGTATAAAGGGACTTGCATCATAGTAAAATTGTACTTATTTTCTTAGTCTATGAAACTAGAAATCAAAATTTTTATTTTGTAAAACTTTACTTCTTAAATGTTCTTAATTATAGGTCTTAAGGAATTGATTGAAATATTTGGATAGGCAAGTAAATTTAGAAAAGTTCATATAATTATATAAAACTATCTAGAAACATATCATTAATTTTTTTTCAGTAGATTAAATTCCATTACATATGACTTATATCATGTTATGACTAATTTCCTATAGATGACCTCAAAAAAAAAAATCAATTATTGGTTGAAGACATATTTTAAAATGGAATTTAAAACTTATTTCAATCCTAATTTTGTTTTTCAATTGAACCGTAATATATTTTAGTTCATTTAAGTATCAAAGTGACTTGCATCATAGTCTAAGATTGTACTTATTTTCTTAGCCTATGAAACTAGAAATCAAAATTGTTATCTATTTTAATAAAGTTAGACTATAGAAAAATTTTAATTTAGCAAAATAATTAAATGATCCATAAACTGAAATTTAATGAACATCCATAAATCAAAATAATGAATGTATCAATAAACTGTTCATATGAAGATATATACAAATTACATTACTTGAACATCCATAAACTCAAATAATACGCATCCATAAACTTTAATAATTTTCATGCATCCATAAATTGTCCATGTATGAAAATATAAAAATTTGTATCATATGTCAATGTGTCATATGAAATAGGCCTGAAAATATGCAAATTATCTATGATCCCCTCTATAAAGTATTACTTCTAGAACTCTTATGTGATTTCAACTATGAAAATTAAGCATCCATAATTTGGTACTACAATATGACACATTCAAATTCAAATTAATTATAACATTATTTATACAAAATAAACAATCTAGAAATAAATGATTTTGAATTGTGCATTTAATTAGTCCCCGATGGGGGTGACGGATTTGAAGGCAGGTGTGGGTATTTTTTGGCGTATGAAGCATGCCTGGATTCCATGCACACAAGGAAATCAATTGAATGGAGGGTGACAGGCGAGTTAAGGCCCCACAAGTGAGCTCTCCTCCCATGGGTAGCGTCATTATAAAAATTTGGTATTATTATTTGCGCCTTATTTTTTTGTGTTGGGAGATGAAGGTTGGCTCTGTAGAGAATTTGGGTTTCAAGTTTTCCCGAAAGCAAGTATGGCTGTAGGTAGGTGAGAGTAAGGTGTTATGGAAAGGGTTGGCGCATGGTGAGATCTCAACCTGGTGTGGTCCATGGGATCTTGGAACGTTGTGGATGATAACGCTTTAGTTGCTCCACTAGGGTGTTTATAATCTAGCAATTACCTTTGTATTTCTTTTATCTGAGGTGGTTTTGGGCTTTGGGACGTGTGGCTGGTCCCTACACTCATGGCTCTTCCCCAACACGGCGTTGGGTGGGATTCATCATCAAGATAGTGTTGCGGACCCTAGTACGTTAGTTCAGTTCATTTGGGTTTCAGGTCACCCCTCTGGGTGGAGGGATGTCGCTTCTTTTGGTGGGTGGAACACGGCTCGCACATGGCGGATCTAGGGAGGTGTGAAGTTTACTAGAAATTTGGGGTCTTGCGCATCTAGCCTTGGGTTGTTGGTGACTAGTATTGAGTTCAATTTCCTCATGCTCAGTTTAATTTGGTATTTTTTGTTTCGACACTCATCTTGCAGGTCTTGTGGGAATTTGTGTGGTATTGGTCTCCTACATAAGTTCTCGATTAGCCACCTTCGACTCGACCATATGCCTTAACAGAGAGGTCGTCCACAGTACGGGAGTGCTTCTCCCCATCTTGCTGGCCACCAGTCCTTCGATGTTGGAAATCAATCATCCTATGATGGTGCCACCATCTAGGAATCAGTAGAAGATGTGTCCATTTCATTAGCTGAAACTCCAGGCCAAGTTGCTGCACCAGTTTCCCTGGACACAATTGTATACCAGCTCCACCACATACAATTGAGCATCGATATTACGAGGTACCAATGCTATACAGACCAGAACGAGTTGGTGGATTATATAAATGATGTTCATCACGTCCAAAATGAAATCTTGGACAATATGAAAAGCCTATGACGCAATCATCGACGCACCAACGACCACCTCCGCTCCCTGGAGGTGAGAATTGAGCACATCGACTTCCATATGCATGAGTGGGCAGATGTTTATGCATCCCCCCTGTTCTTCCTCCCAATCAGCCTCCTTGAGGGTCTTTTATTTCTAGTTGTGTGGCTCCTTTTTTATGATTGTATGTCATAACCTGTAGGCCCAGCGAAAATAAATAGAAATAGTGAATGTAAATGGTTTCCTCCCAGCCCTCTATTTTCAAAATATGTCTAGAAAAGGATGAAAATGCTATGGGAGATTATGTTTGTACTTAGCTTCTTCCTGATAATATAATGCAATTTTTTTGACCAAAAATAAATAAATAAATTAGGTGGGATGGGGGTATAATCAATCTGGTTTTGGTGCTCCCTTGTCTGTCGCTCAGTCGAGTGCAAATTTAAGTTAGTTGGGATGGGGGTATGATCAATCTAGGTTTGGTGCTTCCCTTCCTATGGCTCAAATATTTGGGTCTACATTGATGGAATGCATCATCAATGCCTACCCAACATCCCACTCATGTGTCCACATAATTGCGACATCATTACCACTCTACATTTGGGTATGTGTACACATTGGAAAAGACAAATTATATTTTTTCTATGAATTAATCAGTATGCATATATGTAACTTGAAAGAAGGAAA
Source organism: Pinus albicaulis (assembly GCA_034641835.2). Lineage (NCBI taxonomy): Eukaryota > Viridiplantae > Streptophyta > Pinopsida > Pinales > Pinaceae > Pinus > Pinus albicaulis. Next base: position 267,779,262 of record CM076584.1, read on the forward strand.
TGTTGAACTCTTAGGAATAAAAATGTTTACCTCAACAATTGGTCCATGTGATTGTACATAGTTACTCTCCTCTACATGAGTGTTATGAGGTGGAGGTGGAGGAGAATGAGCCATGGAAACATGCACTAGAGGAGGTTGCTATGGCTGATCAACTTCCCCTCAAACTAGATTAGAATCTCATCCATGTAATGAGTTTTGTATGCATGTTACCATGAACTTATTAATATAGATGCAATATAATAAAAAATTATTAACATAAATAATGTATAATTTGACAATAAGAGTCAAAAGTTCAGTATATATGTACCTGGTCTATTTCATGTCATTCGTGCACCCTCCAAGTGTCATGGATGGTATCACGACTCATACATGCATGTGAAAAAATATGGTCATGCCCTATTCTCTTGAAATATGAATCATCATATAATGGAACAAGTTGTTCATGAGGCAATGAAGGTGGTATTCTCATATCACCATGCAATGTAATGTGCACACAACCCAATTTCCTATGCATGTTATCTGCAATGGTATTCCTAGTCTCAGTGTTGAGTTGTGACAGTTTCTCTAAATCCATTGGGAATAACACACAGGGTTCCTATAAGCCCTGAAACGATCATAGATTCCTCCCAAGCTAGGCCCATAAAACTCATATTTGGTACTGGTGTGATCCAACCTTATTTGTAGCATGAACTCCACATATATATGCTTTGAAAATTAAATGGGGACCTGGTCATGGTGAGGGAGTTGGCCCTAACCTCCAATTAATCGACCATAAATAAAAGGGGTTACATCAAAATTATTAAAATATCTAAGAGAAATTAAACCATCATGTCTAGAATGATGGTCCAGAGGGATTTCAAACATCTCCCCATGAACATAAATGTCCTTTGTGGTATCTTTCACCGCCTCCCACGTATGTGGGCCTCTAACCTCTAGCCTCTTAATCCTATGTATGGAATTTAGGTGGTGGCTCTATGGGCATGCCCTCTGGTATGTCTCAATCAACCTATTGATGTTATCCAACATCAAAGACAAACTATTCATAATAGGTGAGCTAGAAGATATTTTACCCATCTCTTGTGTGATCCATGTATATTGGGACCTAACATCCTCAATTGTGATACTAGCTATAGCGTCATTCCGTGGAGACATCAACTTTTCCCTATGATCCTCAGCTTCATCCTTATGAGGATCTGAAAATCATAAACATAATTTAAATTATATTCAAACACATCAATTGAAGAAAATTTAAAAATTAAAGACAATTTCAAGACAAACACACAAAGCTTAAAGAGGATTTAAAAATACAGGAGGTGTACTTTTAACTGGTGAAGAAGGTCTTATATATGTAACAGGATCATTCATAGAGATAGAAACACTTCCTCTGACAATATGACTAGTGTTGAAGTTAGGATCTATGAGTGGAACATGCACTCTGGTTGTGCTATGTATAGAATATCCCCTCACACTCTTATGGCCTACAGTTGGGGGGCTTATAGGAGATGGCTCTACATATTACATATAATACATGTAATACATATATAAACTAATCCAAGAAAAAAAAATTGATTGAAATATTACATATACATAAAAACTAATCCAAAAAATAATTGCTGACTTAGAAAGAATGTTGACAAGAAAACCATTTCTAAACTCAACTAGAATAATCTAACTTAAAGTCCTAAAATTTAGAGTCCATTTTCAGATAATTTATCAACCAAAGTATTGAGTTGCATGTGAATAGGTGATCAAATATGATTTCATATTTTTTCCCATTTCTAAATAATTCATTTTATTAATAGAGCATAAATATGTAAATGTATGTAAAAAAATAAAATAAATCTATTTGAAAAACTAATAAAATTTTATGGAAACCATATACTCCATAAGACAAGTTCTTATAATGTTTTTCTTTGACATGTGACATAATGAAACAATATGGTACAAATTAGAAAAGATTCAAAATGTCTATATTCAATTTAAATACACGTTTCATCATGGATTTAATTTATATATCAATGATGCATTGTTGAAACTTGAACTTATATATATATATATGGTCCATGAGGTGTAGAGCAGTCGGTGATGGGGTTCATTGTTAAGGCACTCCGTCTATAAGGTCACCGGTTCGAAACCCGTGGGTGGAATGGAAGGAGAAAAAAAATGGAAATATTAGGATTAGTCTGTTATCACTCTGAAATTTCCAAGATTTGTTCTAGGCATTAAAAAGAATATCAGAGGTAACTATCATCCACTTTTGGAGATTAGGATCTAGCCTTCCTAATCCTCAGAGAGGGCTCTCCCTTAATGATTTAACTTTGTTTGTTTAATAAATTTTAGGCTATTTATTTATGATTGTTTTGGGTTGATTTTAATTGATTTGTGGAATTAATGATTTAGATGGATATATGCTTTTCCATTTTCCATTGGGCTATGGAGTCAATTATACTTTGTAAACAAAACAAGATCAATTTATAAAGAAAGTGTTAATGGGCAGGATAGGTGAGCAAAATCAGATCTCAAGGCTGAATGGTGAATTGGTTTTTCAATCGCGATCAAGGAGCAACTAAGAATTCTTTAAACCAGATAATGAAGGAAGGTGAAGGAGATCAATCGGGATGAGAGGGAAATTAAGAAATCTCTAAACCAGATATCAGAAGAAAACATAGAAATGTATAACAATTCAAAGCAGTGTGTATTTTAAAAAATTCTACAGTAAAATTCCTGTTATGACACTTAAATTTATAACACATTAAAGTTTATGGAATACTTAAGAAAATAACATGAAAAATTGAAATTATACTTCACTAAGATAGCTCAACACATGAATCCTGTAAAGAAATTTCTTTATAATTTGTCTTTTTTGTCAACTGGAAATGGTAAAATAACCCTTTGGGAATAGATCAGTCAACTATGGAAATATTCATAAATCCATCCCCAATACATAGAAATAATGAAGTATTTATACAAATTATTACAAAAAATATCCTATCAATTGACTAGGATTTATTTAAGGAAAATAAAATATCTTCATGCAAAAAGACAGTGACACCTACTAACTGACTGATATCTGTCCCTGTTTTCTTTGACTTTTGTTATCTATCTTTCTTTCATATGTGTGTTCTTTCACATTTCATAGTAAATCACATTAATCTTCTTGTGTTTCCTCATCTGGGATTTGACTTTCATTATCCTGTGGTAAAACTCATCCTGTTTATATGTCTTTAGTAAAAGTAGATTTTATTAAAAAGACCTGTTTAACTTCATGCAAAATAAAAGTTTGTCCTGGAGAGAAATTTGTATAAAATTTTCTTATTGCTGGTGTAGATGTTTTATCCCTGGTAAAAATCAGTGTCTCCATTTCAATTGTTTCTTTCTGCTCTATTGTTGTACATAACCTTCTGTTGAGTAAAAAGCCTTCGAATTTATATCCTGTGGGTCTGGATTAAATAGGTTGGAACTAGTATCAAACTGTTTATCCATCTCCTAGTTCTGCTAATCACCTGCAACATAAAACAATTGTGAATTTGGAAAAAAGGATTTGCAGGGAGGCGAGCGGGTTTCAGTGAACTGGTGGGTTTGTGGAAGAGGTTTGGACTACTGCAAAGTTTCAATTTTGGTTGGAAATGGATTTTCAGTTTCTTTCCCAAATATTCAAAGGTAAGTAAATGAATGGAATAGTAGGATTTCATTGTATTTGAACTCAGAGGTTTATTGCTTGGCACGGGGGTTGTTTTATTTCAAAATTTGTGGTTTATCGAACGGATTGGGTGGTTTATCGCATGGCAAAAATTAGTTTGGTGGTTTGGGACTGGGGGGTGCGATAAGACAAGGTGGTGTCGCATGGCAAGGGAGCAGGTGGATAAAACCACCCATTTTTCACCCCCCCCCCCTGGCTTTAAACGTAGAATAATGGGGAGTGTGAAAGCGATCGAGGTCTATTAGATTAGATCAACAATGATCGGGTAGTAGGATAAGTTGGGTTTTTTTCAAAGAGGTGGGTTCACGTATTATATAAGCGGAGGTTTATAATAAAGTGGGTTGGGGTTATGAAATATATTATGTGGAGGGGTTAAGTTAAAAAAGGGGTTATGAAATATATCAAGAAGGAAGGGGCTAAATGAAATAAGGTCGGGAAATGTATTAAGTGAGGGGGATTAAGTCAAAAGGAAAGTGTGGTCCTCTTAATATTTTAGCGCTTTTAAACTATGTAAAAGTGGGTTTTGTATTTTTTATTTGAAAAGGTAGAGTTAGACAAGGGAAATGGGTTTTTCAAAGAAAAAAGGGAGTTTAGGAAGGGAAAAGGGATTTTATTAAAAGGAAAAAATGGATTTTAGCAAAGGGAAAGGGATTTTGCAAGGGGTAATGGTTTCCAAGAGAGGAAAGAAGGATTTTAAGGATAAGGGGAAATGTTAGAAAGACATTAGTGACAAGAGATAAACCAAATGATGTTTTCCATAACTTTTGAAATTATCCTACCTTCCCTTTATTATTCATCCTAACATTTTTTATTTCCTTTATTGGGTGCATTTGAGCTTGCTAACCCTTTTATTTTCTTTTGATAAGAAAACTTACATATTTCTAACCTTATTTCTTCCAATGGCTCAGATTAAACTTATGAGCTCATTTTTATTCTCTACCTAACTACTGATATGCCAAGATTAAATTTTTTGGTCATATCTTTATTCATTATCGATCATGACATGAAATTTAAAGGCGTGAATAAATCAATATTAAACTTTGTGATCTTCATGAATTGTGGCATTTTGGATAATCTGCACACAATTGTATTTGAAAAATTAAAGTAAACTAAGAGTAGTGGAATTTGAATGTACAACACTTTCAAAATTTATTTTTGTTTCTGTTTGGTGGGTTTCATATTTTATATCCTTTTTTTATCTTTCTTTCTTTTGGTCCTTTAGATTAGATCAACGGTATGTCCTTCTATGATCTCCTTTATTCAAACATATGATGTTATATCTTTTACAGCTTCAAGGTTTCCTTTTCAGGCTTTAACTTTAGAAGATAATCATCCACTCCAACACAAAATTTGTTATGTTATTCACAATGAGTACAACAGAATAAATGAACTACTGGTTAGTCCAGTGAGAAATAGTGCTTCAGCGTTTGACCATTAACTAGTCCACCTGGTAGATCTATTCCATCCAACTCTTTCAAGAAAAATGCATTGTTGACTTTGTAACCATAAATGATATATGGGCCCTTCCAGAGAAAATAAAATTTCCCATGTTTTCCTTTGGCTACTCTTCTTGAATCCCATTTGAGTACCTGATCACCTATTAATAAATCATCTACTTTAGTTTTCTTATCAAATATATTCTTTATTTTGTCTTGAATTACTTGGTATTTGATATAAACTTCTTCCTTGGTTTGCTGCAAATGAATTGTTTGATTTATCCTCCTTTGGATGTCATTTGGTTCTACTTGCACCTCTCGAATCATTTTCATTACTGGTACTCCTAATGAAGATGGAAAAAAAACATCCATCCCATATCCCAATTGATAGGGAGATGTACCAATAGACTTCTTGGTAGTAAGTTTTTTTTCCCATAAGGCATTCACTAACCTTTTATTCCAGGTTTTCTTGTTATCTTCTAACAACTTTGTGATGATGTTGACTAGGCTTTTGTTTGAAGATTCTGCTAGTCCATTACCTTGAGAGTAATAAGCAGTGGAATGGCCTAGGGTGATATGGTATTTGTTACAAAAATCTATCATTTTATTAGATTTGAATGTAGCAGCATTATCAGTGATGAGCTTTTGTGGGCATCCAAATCTAGAAAAGATGTTGTTCTCAAGAAATGAAATAATGACAGATTCTATGGATTTTCTAGAAGGGATGGCTTCTATCCACTTGGTAAAGTAACCAATGGCTGTCAATGTCCATTTATGTTGGGTAGAGGAGGGTGGGTGAATTTTACCAATGAATTCTAAACCCCATTGTTGAAATGACATTTCTACTGAGATATGTTTGAGGGGTAATGGTAAGATTTTCTTATTCCCTTCAAATATTTGACATTTGTGAAAGGAGATTACATACTTTTGAACATCTGCAAATAGGGTGGGCCAGTAAAATCTTGCCCTCAAAATTTTGTTAGAAGTTGTTTTCCAGTAGAGGTGTTCTCCACAATCTCATGCATGAAATTCCTGAATGACTTTTTCAGCTTCATCTTTTAATAAACAATTTAATAAGATTCCACCATGATCTTTTCAAAATAAAGCATTATCTAAGATACAATATTTCATTGCTTTCATTTTCAAGAATCTACTTTTAGTTCTAGATAAACCAGGAGGAGATTGTAGGTTGAGTAAAACAAATATAAGGTCTACATACCAGGGTGAATCTATGAAAGCTTCACTTATTTGTGGAGTCACCATCTCTTCATGATAATCTATTTTAGCAATGAAATGAATGTCTAAGGCTTCACAGTTTGATTCATCCATGAGTTTGGCTAAACCTTAGCTGCTTGATTAATTTTGTAGGCTTGATTTCAATGTCATATTCCAGTATTGTGGCAATCCATTTTCCTCTTTTTCCATCAGGCCCATTCTGAGTTAGAATGTCCTTTACAACTGATTTTGAAAAATATTCTATTATGCGAGAGTATAGAATATATACTCTAAAATCCTTTATAGTTTTCACTAAAGCAAGAGCTTTTTTTCCATAGTATTATACTTTAGTGTTACATCTCTCAACATTTTACTGAAGAAAGCAATGGGTTGTTCAATACCCTCATTATTCTTTTGCAACAAGACTGCTGCAATGGTGTGTTCAGAAGCAAATGAAAAATTTATGAAATCCTTGTTAAAGTTAGGACTTATGAGGACAGGTGTTTTAGTAAGTGCTTCTTTGACTACTTAAAAAGATTTTTTAGCCTCTACTATCCACTTAAGTGTTGAATCCTTTTTTAACATGTTTAAATTTCTAATTAGTTCTGCTAAGTTAGGGATGAATCTTCTAAGAAAAATTATTTTTCCTAAAAATTCTTGTAATTCTCATATGTTTCTAGGATGATTTTTATTTATGATTGATTCTATTCTAGCTAGATCAATTCTAATGCCCTTTTTTGAAATAATGTGTCCCAGGATTTTTCCTTCTTCTAATCCAAAAAGTGACTTTTTAGGATTCAAGGATATGCCAAACTTTCTGCATTTTATGAACACTATTCTCAGATGATCAAGATGTTCATTATCTGATTTTGAAAACACTATGATATCATCTAAGTAAATGAATAAAAATTCATGTATTTCCTTTGCAAAGGCTATGTCCATAACTCTTTGGAATGTAGCTCCAACATTCATCAGTCCAAAGGGCATTTTCAAATACATGAAATTTCTTGAGGGAGTGGTAAATGCATTCTTTGCTTTATCTTTAGGTTGGACTAGGATTTGGTTGTATCTAGAAAATCCATCAAGTAATGAAATTCTGGATGACCCTACTACCCTTTGTAGAATGTGATCCATTTTAGGGAGGGGATAGTTATCCTTCAATGATACTTTGTTTAAGTTTTTGAAATCAACACAGATTCTGATTTATCTTGTTTTCTTTCTAGTGGGGACTAAATTAGAGACCCAATCAAAATATCTAATGGGTGCTATGATTTGAGCCTCGTACATTATTTTAACTTCTTTATCTATTAATGGCATAAGAACGGGGTTAATTCTCCTAAGATTTTGTTTAAAGGGTTTCTGATTTTCTTTAATTGGTAGCTTATGTTGGATAATGTTGGTATCATAAGACTTGAGGTCTTCATAACTCTAGGCAAAGATATCTTGGAATTCTTTAAACAAGATAATGTATTTTAACTTTTCAGTTGTGGGTAATGCCTTAGATATCATGACAAGCTTGGGATTTTCTTCTGTTCCTATGTTACATTCCTCTATATCTGACCTTAGAGGCTCCATTTTAGGTTTTCTAGCTACATCATTGGAGTCAAAGAGGTCTTCTAGTGGGGCTAATCTCTTAGACAAAATGTTGACTTTGAGGTTTAAAACTTCTAATTCATCATTGGTTAATTCCTCAATTTCCATTGTTTCTAATTTTTCTATTTCTACTTTAGTGAATCTAGTTGGTTCTATTTTATTTACATCATTTACATCTATCTCGTTATTTATGGTATAATCTAATAAACAATCTATGTCTATATTACAATTTTGAAATTCTCCCTTGGAATTCATGAAATTATAGATTTGTGAGTCTTGTGAAAAGATTTTCCAATACTTCAAATTATCAGGTATGGTTGGCCTATGTCTTACCTCAGCAGTGTAATGATGATTTGACTGAAATGGTAACCTGCATGTGCTAGAAAAAGTGGCCAAACTATGTGCTTGCATATTCTTCTTTCTTGGAATAACAACAAAGTCAATTTCAAGAAAACAATTTATCAAGTCTAGAATGGTTTCTTTGTATTGGCTAAGTCTAGGATTATTAACAAGATACTCTCCCTTGATTTGTTTTATGATGAGTTCTAAGTCTCCCATGACGGAAACTCTTTTGGCTCCAATTTTTCTTACAATTTGTAGGCCTAACACTAATTCTTCGTATTTTTCCATGTTATTAGTGCATTTGAAATTTGATCTGAAAGCATGTCCTTCTGAATGATCATTATCTAAATTATAGATCCATACTCTAGCTCCTGCTCCTAATCTATTTACAGATCCATCAAAATCTAAATGCCACAAATATTCATGTGCTATATTGTCACTATCAATTTTTTTGTGTTTCTCTTCTACAGCTGTGATTTTATCTTTTTCATTGTCTGAATTACATAAGATAAATGAGTCCAGATCAGAATGCAATGAATAGATATGATATTTATGTGGTCTTTTTGAACTACTTACCATGTATTTCATCATTTTTTCTCTATAAAGATTCCTTTGTTGACCAAATACAAAAATGGTAGCATATGACATGTCTAATTGCAGAGATCCTTGTAATTTTTCTCCCCATGAGCGAGATAATAACATACCATATTTGGGAGGGATAACAACAACTATTATGTTCATAACAATATTCTTTTCTAGGCACTGGACTAGAGTTACACACAGGTCTTTTATCAGGCCAAGGCATTTGACTTAACTAGAATCAAAGGAGAAAAGGCCTTTGTAGGGTCTACTGATGTCTAAGTTTAATTTTTCCATGACTGCTTTAGGCATTAAGTTATGAGATGCTCCTTAATCCAACATAGCATTCTGTAAGATTTTATCATGAATTTTTAAGCTAATGTAGAATGGACAGACACCTTGTTGTTGATGCTTTCCATTAACTTTAGTACCAAATACTAACTCAGGTTGATCATCATTGAGGTTAACAGTATCTTCGTCTTCCCCTATGTTTAGTGTTTCAGTGATTTGTGCTTTATAAGAATAAATTTTCACCATCTCTGTTAAAGTAACTGGTATTTTCAATTTGCCTATCTCAATTTTGATATTGAACGGAATTTGAGTTTTTCCTAATTGAATGATTTCATCTTTACCAACTATGGTTTGTGTGCATTTGTCTTCTTTATCAACAGTTGGTAATTCAGTTTGTGTGTCAGCTGTTTTATTTTCAATTTTCTTGTCTGGAACATTTTGAGTAGCAGTTGACGTTATGTCTACAATATTTGGGTTGGAAGTATTATGAGTTTCTCTCTAAGGAGAATTTGCATATTTTTGGTCACAGGAGCTTCTATTGTTTTCTTAGTTTGGGTTTGGTCTGACTTTTTTAATAGGAGCTTCGGTGTTCTTTTTGCTTCTAAGGCTATACTATTTATGAACTTCGTAGATAGCATATTCATAGCCTTGTTTATAGTCAAAGGACTCTGCAGATTCTAATTTTAATTGTTGTAACATGTATTCTTGTTCTTCTTGGGTAATAAAAACAGTATTTTCATTGTTTACTCCCATCAAATTTATCTGGGTGGCCTGGTCTTCTTTATTTTGTTGTGAAATTTCAGCATAGTGTTCCTGGAAATTTGGTCTAATCTGTTGATTGGGTACAAATTCTCTTGATTTACCAATATTAGGATTTTTCCTAAAGTTCGGGTTTCTAATTTGGGGACCTTGTTTATTTTCCCACTGAGGTTTTCTTTCCATGTTCTCTAATCTATCCATTAATATTTCTACACTTTTAGCTAAACTATCTATCTTAACATCTAAAGTGGATGGTTCTTCCTTAATGGTCACTCTCCTTTCATTCCTCATCCTTGCTCTTTTAGCTAGTAAGTTAGCTTATACACTAAATGCATCACTTTGCATCTGTTCTAAAGTTGCAGGGTTTATTTCTCTTAATTGATAGGACATGTTAGCATAAAAACCATCTGGAAATTTGATTAGGGCCATGTCTAGTTGAAGTCTAATATTCATTGTAATTGCATTGTAAATATTGTTAAACCTAGTACAATAATCCTGAACAGATTCATATGATATATCCTAATGTTTTCATATTCAGATAATATTTGTAAAGGGTTTTTCTTTCTTTCCCATCTATTGATAAACAATTGATGGAAAGCAGCTAAATTAGCAATATGGTTAGCGAGTAAAGATTTAAACCATTTTTTAACATCTCCTGCTAATGTTTGTGCAAATAATCTCATTTTTACATCAGCCTCATCAAATTCATGTAATTCAAAATAATCTGTCATTTTATTTACATGTTGTTGAGCAGTATATTAACTAGTACCATCAAACTGAATATTTTTACTTTGGTAATCTTGAGGCATAGCATGTAATGGGGCCTGTAAGGCCAAAGGGGCATATCTGGCTACCATGGCTAATATTCTAACTTAAATGGGAGGTAAAGTGGTGGTGCTTGGAGATGAACTTGAAACATTTGAAGTGAACTTGGAAGGCTTGAAGATGAGCTTGAAATGCTTGAAGATGAGCTTGAAACGTTAGGTTGAAGAGGAAGTATAGGTATGAATGGTTCTGTGGAATAAAGTTTGGTGGAAATTATAGGTGAGGTGGAACTAAATAAAGTTGTATTTATAGTTTCTCAAGGTATTGTATAGCGCTTAGGGGTAGTATTAATTAGGGCAGCTAATTCAACTGACTGTTGAAAATAGGCTTCGTCTATATCTTTTATCAAAGTTGAGGTTAAAACATCAAGTTTGTCAAAAGTGTCTAGAACCTGTTGATCTAAATCAAGTTGTACAGTTTCCTTCTTTGATTCAATAAATTGAATAAAATTGGGGTCTATAACAATATCATAGATTGAGTTTTCTGATTTGGTACGAAATAAAGAATGCTCAAATGATAAATCAAATTGAATATCCTGTATGCTTGATAGCTCTTTAGGAAGTGAATTTGCTTTGATTAACCAACTATTACTTCCTAGACTTTCTACTTTTTTAGGTTTTCTTAAAATTTTGTCACGATCATCAAAAATTGTAGTGGGTTGTGGATCAGGATGAGCCTTGGTATAATATGTTCTTTTAGAAGCCAGAATTTTAACTTTCAATGATAAATTTTAACAACTCTTTAAAACCTTAAGGTGAAAAATGAGGAAAATTGTTTCATTTAAGATTTATTTAACTAGGAATTGATTTCCTCAATATCATTGCAATATGTTATCACTATGAAATTTCAAATAGTTTTTATAGGCATTAAAAATGAATATCAGAGATAACTATCATCCAATTTTGGATATTAGGATCTAGCCTTCCTAATGCTCAAAGAGGGCTCTCTCTTAATGATTTAACTTTGTTTGTTTAATAAATTTTAAGCTAGTTATGTATGCTTATTTTTGGTTGATTTTGATTGATTTGTGGAATTAATGATTTAGATGGATATATGATTTTCCATTTTCTATTGGGCTATGGAGTAAATTATACTTTGTAAACAGAACAAGATCAATTTATAAAGAAAGTGTTACAGGGCAGGATAGGTGAGCAAATTCAGATCTCAAGGCTGAATGGTGAAGTGGTTTTTCAATCGGGATCAGGGAGCAACTAAGAATTCCTTAAACCAGATAATGAAGGAAGGTGAAGGGAGTCAATAGGGATTAGAGGGAAATTAAGAATTCTCTAAACCATATATCAAAAGAAAACATAGAAATGTATAACAGTTCAAAGTAGAGTGTATTTAAACAAATTCTTCAGTAAAATTCATGTTATAACACTTAAATTTAGAACACATTAAATTTTATGGATTACTTAAGAAAAGAACATGAACAATTGAAATTATAATTCACTGAGATAAATCAACACATGAATCCTGTAAATAAATTTATTTATAATTTGTCTTGTTTGTCAACTGGAAATGGTATAATAACCCTCTGGGAATAGATCAGTCATCTACGGAAATATTCAGAATTCCACCCTCAATACTTCAAAATAATGAATTATTTATACAAATTATTACAAAAAAAAACCTTTCAACTGACTAGGATTTATTTAAGTAAAATAAAATATCTTCATGCAAAAATATAGTGACACCTGCTAATTGACTGATATCTGGCCCTATTTTCTTTGATTGTTGTTATTTGTCTTTCTTTCATCTGTGCGTTCTTTCAATGTCATAGTAAATCACATTAATTTTCTTGTGTTTCTTCATCTGGGATTTGAATTTCATTATCCTGTGGTAAAACTCATCATATTTCTATGTCTTTAATAAAAGTGGATTTTATTAAAAAGACCTATTTAACTTCATGCAAAATAAACATGTGTCCTAGAGAGCACTTTGTATGAACTTTGCTTATTGATGGTGTAGATGTTTTATCCATGGTAACAATCAATGTATCTATTTCAATTGTTTCTTTATTATCTATTGTTGTACATAATCTTCTGATGAGTAAAAAGCCTTCGAATTTGTATCCTGTGGGTCTAGAGTAAACAGGTTGGAACTAGTATCAAACTGTTTATCCATCTCCTGGTTCTTCTAATCACCTGCAAAATAAAAACAACTGTGAATTTGGAAAAAATGATTTGCAGGGAGGCAAGCGGGTTTCAGTGAACTGGTGGGTCTGTGGAAGAGGTCTGGACTGCATAGAAGTTTCAATTTTGGCTGCAACAACTTTTCAGTTTCTTTCAAAAATATTCATAGGTAAGTAAATGAATGGAATAGAGGGATTTCATTATCTTTGAACTTAGAGGTTTATTTCTTGGTTCGAGGGTTGTTTTATTTCAAAAATGGTGGTTTATCACATGGCTTGGGTGGTTTATCGCATGGTAAAAAGTAGTTCGAAGGTTTGGGACTGGTGGGTGTGATAATACAAGGTGGTGTCACGTGGCAGGGGAGCGGGTGGATAAAACCACCCATTTAACCCCCCCAACCACATCTTTAAACATAGAATAATGGGGAGTGCGAAAGGGATCAGGGTGCATTAGATTAGATCAACGGTGATCGAGCAGTAGGATAAGTTGGGGTTTTTTCAAAGAGGTGGGGTTGGGTATTATATAGGCAAAGGTTTATATTAAAGTGGGTCGGGGTTATGAAATATATTATGTGGAGGGGTTAAGTTAAAAAAGGGGTTATGAAATATATCAAGAGAGAAGGGGCTAAATGAAATAAGGTCGAGAAATGTATTAAGAAAGCGGATTAAGTCAAAAGTAAAGTGGGGTCCGCTTAATATTTTAGTTCTTTTAAACTATGTAAAAGTGGGTTTTGTATGTTTTATTTGAAAAGGCAGAGATAGTTAAGGGAAATGGGTTTTTCAAAGGAAAAAAGGTTTTTAGGAAGGGAATAGGGATTTTATTAAAGGGAAAAAAGTAATTTTAGCAAAGGGAAAGGGATTTTGCAAGGGGAAATGGTTTCCAAGAGAGGAAAGAGGTATTTTTAGGATAAGGGGAAATGTTAGAAATACATTAGTGACAAGAGATAAACCAAATGATGTTTTCCATAACTTTTGAAATTATCCTACCTATCATTTATTATTCATCCTAACATTTTGTATTTCCTTTATTAGGTGCATTTGAGCTTGCTCACTCTTTTATTTTCTTTTGATAAGCAAACTAACTTATTTCTAACCTTATATCTTCCAATGGCTCAGATTAAACTTATGAGCTCATTTTTACTCTCAACCTAACTACTGATCTTCCAAGATTAAATGGTTTGGTCAGATCTTTATTCACTAACTATCATGACATGAAATTTAAAGGCATGAATAAATCAAGATTAAACTGTATAATCTTCATGAATTGTGGCATTTTGGATAAGTTTCACACAATTTTATTTGCAGAAGTAAAGTAAACTAAGAGTAGTGGCATTTGAATGTGCAACACTTTCAGAATTTATTTTTGTTTCTTTTTGGTGGAGTTCATATTTTATATCATTTTTTTATCTTTCTTTCTTTTGGTCCTTTGATTATTATTTTAGGACATACCCTCTTTTCTTTTTTTAATATGGAAAATATTTGCAGAAAGCAAAGGTATGTACAATATTACAAGACTTAACATAGTCAATTCAAAATTATGATCCCTATTATTATAGGACCCTAACATAGTCTAAAATACCAATATATATATATATATATATATATATATATATATATATATATATATATATATATATATATATATATAGTTAAATAATAATATAGGAAGTGTAAGTTAAATATATTTAAATAACTAATTAAATAAAAATCTATTGTTAATATAGAAAGTGTAAGTTACAAAATCATTACTCAAGTAATAAATTTATTTAGGGTGGGAACTAAGAGATGTATAATTTCATATCATTAAATTAAAATTATTCTACAAATAAGAGCAGTAGAAATTTTAGGGAAAATTACACTTTATAAGTAAAATTTAGTCTTAAAAAGATGTTGACCATCACCCATCTTATGTTATTATGAAGAGCATATTAATTTAAATAGTTATAGAACTATGTTAAATGCTATATGTGTGTGTGTGTGTGTGTGTTATGAACTATAGTTATAATTATGGTACATGTTATGATATGTTATATAGTTATGTTTATATATATATAATAGTTATAGTTATGTTATGTTATAGTTATATATACCAGTTATGTTATATATATATATAGATTAAAAAAATGAAATATAATTTCTTCTTTAATAAATAGAGGTTCACCATGAGAAACTATATTCAACATGTCAATTTCAAGCTCCTAATTTATTTATTTATTAGTTATAGTTTGGTTGTTTTCTATTTTGGAGTTTTCTTGGGCATAGCTTTGGTCAATTTGTTCAAAATTTAAAATGCATTTTAAATAACAAAAATATTTTTTTTTTTAAGAAATTGTTTCACTAAATTCTTAAGAAAAAACTTCAAAACCTAAAATAATTAAAGTATAGAGTTTTTACTATAAAAATAAAAATAAAAATCATAATAAACATGCTACCATTACTATTATTGAAAACTTATGCAATGAAATGAAAAAAATATAAAACTTAAATTATAGTTTTTTTTGTGGTTTTCAAGGGTTTTCTTGGTGGTTTTCTAGGTTGTTTTTTTTTTTGTTTTCAAGGGTTTTCTTGGTGGTTTGTTATGTTTTTGTGTGGTTTTAATGGTGATTTTCGTGGTATTTTTTTTAGTTTTTGTTTGGTGGTTTTTTTTTTCAAAGAAATTTATTTTATTTTACAAGAAAATTAAATAAAAGAGACAAAAAATATAGGAAACCTACTTTGTTTGACCCTCTAGGATGTTGGTGGGGTTGTTGGATTGAGCTCCTCCATATCAGTTGTGTTTATAAATCCTTCTTTGAGCTCCTTCTTCCTCACGGTCTTCACAAAATATATTGAGCAAACTGCGACATGGATTTTGATAAGAAATAAGGGCTCGATCGAGCTCGTACCTTGGGTTACACAGGAGCTCAATCGAGGGTTTGTTTTAATGCTCAATTGAGCTATTTCTTATCCCTCAAAAATCTCAATCAAGCACTTAAAAATGGATCGATTGGTCATTTAAAATGGCTCAATCGAGCTCTCTTACTTCACCTAAATTTTCCCTCCATTTACCGAAAAGTGTAACCCAACTCCATGCATAGACCCAATTTGCTATGGTAAGACGTGTGAGACATAAAATATCAAGGGGGTATATGCATTAGAAATATGTATTTCATCAAGGGGAGTAACCCTTTCCCATTGATGTCAAAGGGGGAGAGATATCAGGAAAGGAAGATCATAAATATGGATACAGGGGGAGCAGCAATCGTGGGGGGAGTATGTGTGTTTCCATCAATGAAAATGGGGAAATTTTTTTAATGGAATTGTCATTTATGCTAATGTAGGTCCTATAACACTCTTAATATTTGTCGAGATTGCATTAACTAAAGCTCCAATGGTCAAGATGTCCTGCAATCCCAAATGATACCCTACATTTTATGAAGTTTTTGGCTAAGTAGATCAGTGAAATTGAAAATGTGGCTAGCATATATTATTTTCTTCATCATGCCAATTCCAACCGTAAGTGGCACTTCACATGGGTCCTCTCAGTTGAGGAGATATCGCTTCTCAAAATTGGAACCCCATTTTTTGTTCAAGGAACCCAAAAGGAGGTTGCTACAAGAAATGTTATATCATACATTGGACTTATCCCATCCTAGTCTAAAGTCAAAGAGGGGGGAATTTTATCGAGGAAAAATTATCACAAATTAAATAAAAGTTGGCTGTAATATTTGTTGGCAATTTTGGCTCCAAAAATTGAAATTCAGATTTAAATTTGTGTGGGTTAGCTTTCCCCATTACATTAGGTCATCCTAACCTTGTTGATTATCCTTCATCACTATAAAAGGACACTCAGATCCTCAAAAAAGGATAGGAATTCAACGAATAATATTGTATAATGTCTTTGCAACCTTGGGTAGTCTTTTATATCTAAAGCAGAAGGTAGAACATGGGTTTTTTGGCTTAATGTTTATGATTGTTTTTTAAATTTTTGGTATGTTTTTTTCTAGATTATTAAGCATATTTTGAGGACTACTCAACCCCCTTTTGCAGACATCGGTGATGTTGTCTAAGGCTCCTCTTAGTGGGTTTTTTAGAGGCATATGTGGTTTATTCACTCTAATTCTAATGTTATTTTAGAGCTAACTATGGATAAATTTTGGACAATCTATGGCAAGGCATAGGTGCATGACTTGTGCTATTTGTGAGCATAACCTGATAGTTATTCATGCAAACTTTTGAGACAAGCTCATAGCTATGATGAATTTTCACACAAGTTATATCAAGTCTATTTGACTCTATTTTCAACCCTCTTAATGCATGAGTTTATGTAATGGTGTATATGAAATACACAGTCTGAGAAACCTACATGAATACTAATGCGCACTCCATTTTTTGTATATAAAGTACAATGGGTGCTTCAAATGTTTAGTATATTGACTTAATCCAAGAGAGATCTATAACAAAGCATGCATTAAATTGATATCAGTCTTGAGAGATTGGCATGTACACATATGCTTAGAGATGGAAAATAGAGTATGCATAAGTTAGTGCAAGGAATAAGGGATCGATGACATTTTTTGGAATGTGATGGTTTTTGGGAGAGATCTGTAATATAATGTGTGCAAACCTTGTTAACATTCATCTGGATTGAGGTTTCCAATACGAGACATGTCCCATGATCTCTGTTGAAGTGAATCAAGAACCCTATGCATAAGAAATATTCTAAAATACATATACACAAGAATGAATTACAAATACATATGAATTGATATAGTAAGTGAACAAAATAAAATTTGGAAATTGATTCTCCTTTGATATTTTTTTTTTCTGAGGCATGAACATATATATAAATTTTGTGTCACACATCTTGTGTAATTGATATACATTTGGCAGTAAAATCAATGTATGAGATCATCTAGAATCTAGAAATTTGATTTAGTGCTTGTCGATATAATTGAGTTAGTGCACTTGGATATTTTGTTGTCTTGAGGTTGAGTTGATGCCTTGAAAATTGTTGCAACAACATTGTGGGATAACCACCGAATCGGGAACTTAAAATCCTTTTCCATTTGGAATAGCGGCTACGATTGGGGATGATGGGACCAGTTTCCAAATATAGTATATGTTATCACTCATTAGTTTTAAAACTTTCATTGATAGGGTCATGCATGTTTTTCACCTAGGTTGATGAGGTCTCATAAGCCATTTTCATGAAATTTTTGACTAAATTTGCATTTGATGGTGTCTACCTTAAGTTTAATGTCCCCCTCTAATCATGTCATTTCAGTCAAGTCAAACCTCATATCATATAGTTTTCATCCCCATGCCTTTTAATCACAAAAAAAAAAAATCATAGTTTCGTAGCGTTTTATAAAGAAAATTAGAAAATTTCATTACGAAACTACCTAACAGTTTCGTAGCCAATCTGTCAGTTATCAGACCATTTTCGCTACAAAACTATTTTTTTCTGTAGAAAGGGTTAGAGTGGTGTGAGGTGTCAATGTTTGATTATACAAGTAAAGGGTGAGGTCATTTGAGTTTGTTATGATGATTCCCAAACATGCATAGCTGTATTTTTCAGTCATTATTTCCTTTTATGGTCACATGCCATCATCAAAATCCGAGTTGTTAAATAACATTTTAAGACTTTACCCCAAGCTGCTCTTTGTCATTCAGTGATTAATCATTTCATGTGAAGTCTCCCACTATCTATATTTGAAATCTTCTTCACCACACCAAGCAAGTTATTGTTCAATTTCAATTCTAAAGGAGTCATCAGCAAGCAAGGCAGTGAAGGTGTATAAAGCATTCATGGCATTGAAAAAGGAAACAAACAAGGGTGGCTACTGTGTAAGGTATGAGCCTCTAGATTTGAAGCTTTTGAATGAATATCCCACTAATATGGAGGCTTTCAGGAAGGTGGGTTTCTTACAGTTCTACCAAAAGTTACAGGGTTTCCATCTACAGGTATCCAAAGACTTTTCCACCAATTTTACAGGGATATCATCCAAGGTTGGGTTTTTGAATTTCATAGTGTCACCAGAGATCATATCACAAGTTATAGAAATTCCTAGAACTAGTGAATAATGGTTTAAAGGCACGAAGTTTAGAATTCAAGGATGTGAAGAATTTCTGAAGAAGGAGCATAGAGGAGATGACATGGAAAATGGCATCCCTAGAGGTTATATGAAGGAGAATTATGCAAAGTTGTTGTTGGTGATCCAAAAATACTTCACCTACGAAGGGAGATTCCACATGGTCTATTCCTATCATATTAGACTTCTTCTGCATTTTGTTGGTAAGTAACCACTTGACGTACCCTTCTTTTTATACAGGATTTTGGGGAAAGTATCAGATAGAGTTTAGGTCAAGTCAAAAGATAATGAGACATCACTATTTCACCATTGTCTGATAAAACTGTTAGTGTTGGAAGTGTTGAAAATATTAAACAAAGATTGGACCTACTTTTTGTTTATGAGTGGATATTAAATAGATGTAGTGACTCCCAAGAAATTTTCAAAACCGAAAACTACTCCATCCCTAGCTGCAATAGAAGAGGTTGAAGAAGAGAGAAGACAGTCTCTTGCAGAACCAATGGAAATTGAAGAAGAACCTCTGCAAGAAACTGATACCCCTTAGCCAACACCTGCAAAATGGAAATAGAATATTAGCAAACAAAGTAGTAAGAGGATAACAAAGAGTCAGACATTGACCAAAGGAAATCTAGAAGATATCCTACATGCAATAGATATTGAGGAGTCCCCAATAGTGCTAGCAGAAGACATTGAAGGTGATTGAAGGAAACTGAAGAAAGGTAAATTTGTCAAGAAACTGGGTTTTGCAGGAGAGTATGTTGACTTCATATTTCATCCAAGGAAGCCAATGACCAGGTTTTCAAAGAAGTCCATCGAGAGAAAAAGGGCAGAGAAATTCAGTGAAGGTATGCAACCAGAAAACATCATAGATTTGTCCCTGACAGCAGAGGAAGAAGTTGTCACCAGGCAGAGAAAGGGAAAATAAAAGATGATTGAAAAACCAGAGACATAACTCCTCAAGGAACAGCTGAGGGAAGTAAGAGAAGAAATACTTGAGTTGAAGTTAGAAGCAGAGAAGCACAAATCTGAAAAGGCTGAATTTGATCAAGTCATGAAAAGATGGGACAGTCAACTCTCAAATTTTTCAGAATCCATGAGTAATGCCAAAAGATTGTTGAAAAATACCAAGCCTCTAATACTTATAGCCAAACATACCAGGAGGATGAACCTGCACCTGCAAGCTGAAAAAATATCATTGAAAAATCAAGTAGAAGACCTTCAGGAACAAATGGACCTGATTGAGGATGAGATGGAGAAGAGGGGACTAAAAATGAAAATAATTGAAGTACCTGAAGGTCAACCCATAGTTAATGAATATGAAACTCCCAAAGATTGAAGAGTTGAAATGAGACATTTTTGTCAAGGTTTTAGCTTGCAAGTGATATAATTTTGGCTCAGGAGATCAAATTTTGAAGAAAATTACAAAATCTAAATTTCTACATTGTTAGGTAGTTTCGTAGCGTGCTCTAGGCTTGAAGGCCTAAAAGCGCTACGAAATTTCTGAAGATTATTTTTTTCCTATAAAAACAGTTTTTTGAAGGTATAAGGAGGGAGGTTGATGGTATTTACTCATTTTGAATTGACAAACATTGTTTGACCAGTAGAGGTGGAAAAAGGAAAGGATAAAGGACAAAAACAAACTCGCTACTAAACTATGCTATGAAACTGCCTAAGATGCTCTGTTTTGTAGTGAGGTTTTTTCTAAAGGTTTTTGAAGGTGTGAAATTGTTTTGAAGCTCAGCCAACCATGTGGAGGTATTAAAGGGTATCAGTGGAACAATATAACAAATATTTGGCCTTCGAAAAAGCTATTTTCTTCCCCAAATCAGCAAAGGAAAGTCAACATGTGTCGTGTCATATTTTCCTTAAATATAGGATGATTGTTTTGTAGTTCATTAAGGGCATTTATTCCTTGATGGTGGATAGTTCCATTTGAGCACCTAACTACTTTTGATGTAATTATGCACTCGTTTAGTTAGTAGTTGTAATAAACATAACTAGAGTCCTATTAGGAGAAGGACTCTTAAATGGATAGGTGTCTTTTTATGTTCTAGAAATAGATGTGTCAGTTATGATTAGCATCAGTTTTAAGGTTTGATTATCTAGAATCCTATGTAATGTAAAGAAATTCTATTTATAGATAGAAGATCGAATATCAAAGGGTTTTAGAATATTGTACTAAATTGCTGCTCCATAATATTTTTCAGTTTCAGTAATATACAGTGATATTTTCTTCTTTACCTGAGATTTGAAGGAGGTGTTTCAATGTGTTTTATGTTTTATATCTTTCATGTTTAATATCTACAGTCAGTTTGATGCCTAATTACTCAGAACTCATGGTAACATGCTCTGAATTCCTTTAGGGATTAGACTATTGTTCTCTTCTTATGTTGTATGTGTGTACTACCCTTTCATTGAAACCTCCATTTGCCTCAGTTTCCATAAGAAGAAATATTCTCATTGAATTTACTGATGTTGACCCCATATCCCAATGGTAGCAACTTCTTACATTTTCAACTTGCAATCATTCACAATCATGTTACAGTTATAGAGTTAGCCATATACTATAACTTCCATTAAAAATCATAAATTACCTTGAGAGAGCCCTCTCAAACTGAAGAGGCTAATCTTCAGCTAAAATTGGTTTGAAATAGTTACATCAAGTTGATTGATGAGCAGCCTATCAGAATCAATTTGGTGATAACAGTATAATTGAATGGATGTGGGTATTTTATAAATGAATGTAACTTGATAATGGAAGTGATAACAAACTAATAAAGTATATATACCTATATATTTCTCGGGATTAATTATGTTTCTTTATATGTGATCTTGAAAGATGATATTAAATATATAAGAATGAAGATTATCAAATACTTACAAAAGTGAAAAACGTTTAAATTTAATTAATTTTATTAAATAGTTAATCAAATCAATATATTAAGATCATATTGCATTAAATAGTTGCATGTCTTGTATATATATTGAAATATAACAATGTTTTCATGTTCAATAGTGAATTAATGCTCAATTGTGTTAAAAAGATACATATAAAAAAACAATATAAAAGAAGTATGACTATCAATTACATAAAACAGAATACAAATATAGAGATAGAAGTATCATGTATATCTTAACTCTGCTCATGGAAGAAATAGCCTTTGGTCCAGCTTTCTATTTAGATGATTTCAAGAGTACAAAAGTGCAACTTCCCAAAGCCTTATTTACAAAATTTCAAGACCTTTTATTTGTAGACGTGAAAGGGTTTATATAGTAAACAATAAATGTATAAAAATATAAAATACACAAAGTAATGAGGAGGTTTAAACAACTCTCCTTAAAATAAGTGAAAATAAGACATAAATATAATTTGTTGGATGACTCTGTAGTATACCCAGGGAGGATAATATAGGGTACAGAAGGAGGTACCCAAGGGAATAATATTAGCCTCTATATAGGTTTCATAAATGAAATACCATGGGTCTCTAAATACCATACATCTAATACAATGGGCTTATCACTTTATTCCCTAGCTACATGTGGTCCCTTTCATAATATGGGTTAACCACTTTATTTATTAACTATTTCCCATTTATTTATCATTCTTACATTATTACATCATATTATTCCCTTGGGTACTCCCTCTGTACCCTATATTACCTCCCCTAGGTATACTGCATAGCTAGGGAATAAAGTGATAAGCCCATTGTATTGGATGTATGGTATGAGAGATGTCAAGGATCATTGTATTGGCAAGAATATGGCTTGAGGAGTGATCTCCTTCCTTAAGGAGTGAATGTATGGTGTTTCCCTACCTCAAGGGTTTGGATATTAATGAAGATCTGAAGTTTTATCTTCTATGGTGTTATTTCTTGGGCATATTTTGCATTTTATTATATTTACAAGTTAGATCCACTAGAAGATACATGTGGTCCCTTGCATAATATGGGTTAACCACTTTATTTATTAACTATGGCCCATTTATTTATCATTACTACATTATTACATCATATTATTCCCTTGGGTACCTCCCTCTATACCCTATATTATACCCCCTAGGTATACTACATTACACCTCCCTTAAACATGTTTCATCCCCGAAACATGAGAAGAACACAAATAATAAGATCTACTCAAAAGAGTATTGCACTGGTACCATTCACGTGCATCTATCCATCCCAGAGAAAGCTGCACACTAGATCTATTCGGTGCCTCGCTCGCTTGAGATGGAAGTGCATTCTGGTGTTTCTTCTATGTTGAAGTGTTGTGGGTAGATCGTCGCACCTCTCTATGTGTCGTCTAGGGGTTAGTTTCCTTGTTGCTAATTCATTTCCACCTTGATGGTTGTTTTCTTGTTTGGTGATGTAGGTGGTGATATGTTGAAGCTTTAACTGATGGAATATCTTTCATTAATTCCTCCATTATTGGTGATGGAGTGGTGTTTAGTTCTTTTGTTGGTACCTGCTTTGATGTATGTGTTTGGTTGTCTACCATCAAAGGCTCATCATATGATGTGTTTGTGTCATTAGAGATTTGTGCTTCTTCCTCCCTATTCTCTGCATGGTTCCTAATGCAAATATTGTGCAATGTAATTTTATTCTTTTTATACCAGAGCTTCATGAATTTCTTTTGCACATTAAAATTGATAGTGCCAACGGATTCCATCCAAGGGTGTCCCAAAACAACATCCACAACAACCATATCTGAAGCATAAAAATAATAATGCAACACATACTTATCCATAGAAATCTTCAAATATTTATAAATTTGAACATCTTCATTATCAACATGTGTGTTTCAATATGTTTTGCTGGAACTTGCAATTTGTTAGCCAAATTATCATTGATACAAATATGCTTGCAACTAGGAATAATAGACACAATGAAGTTCTCTTTCTAAATACTTCCATGAACCTGTAATATGGAAATATTAGTAGAAAATAAGTCTCTATGGATCTTAGTGTCCTTATTTCCGTCTTGAGACCACTTGTCCAAAATGAATTTTTCAAGTTTTTTCTCGGGAAATTTCCTCACTAAGTTGTCAAGTGAGGTACACCATTTATTTGCCTCATCTTTCATATGAAGCCTTATGGAGTATATCCAAAAATTTCGGTATTGAGCCTTGTAATATTGTAAAAAATATTCAATATTAGGGCCATCATCTTTTCCTATAAGCATCATCTTGCGAGAACCCCTAAAACAAAGTAAGGGTTTTGAAGAAAATCACTTACTTTGGAAAAAATTTAAAATGGACATTACTCGGTCAATATAACTCAGAATCATTAATATAACCCGTTTTCGGAAATGAAATAGTCATTCTGCATCTATCTATGTGGCTGAAATCACGATCTATCTACTCTGGAAACACAGACCTGTGCTGCAACTGTCCCATCATCACAAAATTTTTGAAAAATGGTTGATTTTAAATCAGTGATAACTCCCTCATCCAAACTCCAATTTGACAGATTTGTTTTCTGAAATCAGGTAGTTTTTCAAGTGGAGCTCAGATATATAATTTTTTTTTTCTGAAATTATGCACCAGAACCTACAAACATTTCAGGAGAGCCGCCGTACACAAATTGTCGTCAGAAACATTTCTGCAACACAACTGAATTTAAATCAGCGATATCACCCTCATCCAGATGCCGATTCGAACGATTTTTTTTTTAAAATTGGATATTTTGCGCAAGGAATCTAGATCTTCTATTTATTTCTGAAAAATTTGTGCCAAAATTTTCATATCTTCTCTACAAACTCTTCGCCCAAAAATTTGCTACAAGAAACGAAAAAACAAATCTCCCAAACTCTGCCCAAGAAAGTGCTCCGATACCACTTGTAGTGGATCTAACCTACAAATATAATAAAATGAAAAATATTCCCAAGAAATAACACCATACAAGATAAAAATTCATATCTTCATTAATATCCAAACCCTTGAGGTAGGGCAACACCATACATTCACTCCTTAACGAAAGAGATCACTCCACAAGCCATATGCTTGCCAACACAATAATCCTTGACATCTCTCAATGGAGAGTCTCTAGCCTCTATATAGGTTTCATGCATGCAATACCATGGGTCTCTCAATACCATACCTCCAATACAATGGGCTTATCACTTTATTCCCTAGATACATGTGGTCCCTTGCATAATATGGGTTAACCACTTTATTTATTAACTATGGCCTATTTATTTATCATTATTACATTATTATATCCTATTATTCCCTTGGGTACCTCCCTCTGTACTCTATATTATCCCCCCTAGGTATACTACAGACTCGCTCAGGAGTGCAATGTTGTGCCCTTTCCCATTCGATGCTTGAGTTAATGAATATCTAACATTGGTTGTACTTCAGGGGGTTGAGCTGGCCTAATTCACCATTTTCCAATGTAAACTACATATGATAGTGGAGCAACATATGGGATGAGGTGTCAGTTAAGCACCACAGCATTAGCCACTAACTTTGTGGCTTCACCAAGTATTTTCAGTACTTCTCCCATTCAAGCTTTGCTAACTTCCTGATGTTTTTATCCTTTTCCTTTTACATTTTTTGTCATCATTTCATCAGATATTTGAAATCGGGGAGATAACCAGGTGGACATTCTTAGATTAGATAAATATTAAACAAATTATTGCTGACAATTTCAATAATTTTGTTGGCCACGTCCCTTGATCTGAATATTTCTCTCTTTTCCTATTTCAGTTGTATGTCCCAATCAGTAAACATGATGTCATTTTTGGAATCCTCAATTCTAGGAAGATTGGATTTTCTGCCCTCTGTAATGTCCTGCCAAGTGATGTATTTAGTAATATTTTCATCAATGTCATCAGATTTCATCCTTAGGTCGGACAATCGATCCATCACTGAATCACTTTTGTCGCACATATCATTGATGATTGTCATCTTTTGAAAAAATACTACTTGTTGTAAGCCAACAAGGTGTTTAGTTCAAAAGCTTCCTTCTTGAAGTCATCTATCTTTGGGTTATCTTTCAATTGTTCCAATGTGAACTGTAGTTAATGAATTTGAGCATCTTTGATGCTGATGTCAAATTGATGTTGTAACTTCAATTGATATAAGCTTTGTTGAAGTTGTGACACTTGTGTCTTTAATTGATGATTAACATTTCGTTTCTCTGCTAACAATTCTTGTTCCAATTGTAGGATTCTTTCATCCTTCTCTTTGACTAGTTGTTGGACTTCTGATGCCTTATCAATTGTGGCAGATACATAAGCACCTGCATACTATGTCAACCTTTTCAGATATTTAGATGGGTCATTTTATGTATATTTCCAAACTACTTCCATGGGTATGTCACCGAGGACTAATTCCTATGTTTGATCAAATATCATTCTCTTTCTTTTTCTACTCATTACAACCCAATGTTTGAGACTGTAAAATATGTCGATAAGATGGATTTATTCTATCTTTAGAATAATCTCAGGTGAATGGAAAGTCGGGAAGAATTCCACTTCCTCTGCATTAACTACCTTATCAGAAGCACCAATAATGAGTGGGCTCTGACTCTTCTCTTGAGGTGTGCTAACTATTTCTTCAAGATCAATGATTTCTTTGTTTTGTTGTCCTTTAAGATGCTAGTCAAATTGATTCTAGACTTTATCAAATTCATTGTTGAATAGTGGATTACTAGTATGTTCTTCAGTTGATTTAAATTAATTTGCTCCCTGTAGGACCTCAGCATCATTGGGAGGTTGTTCTAGTTTCTGTTCTTTATCTGAAATAGGTTGAGACACCTTTAAGATGTCAAGAGGAATACTCTCCAACCTTTTTTTCCTATATTATTTAAACTGGGAAAGTTGTTCAGCACTAATACACATTGCTACTAGCTTTTCAACCTATAAATAGGTCTCAATAGATTCTAACAAATCATCATAGTCATAATTTTGATGAATGAATTTCTTGATATTTACTTGAGTTGTATAGTTTTGGGCTATTTTATTAGGATCAAACTATCTGTCGGGAATAATATATAGCTTTAAGAATTGAATCTAATTTATTTCCATTCTAGCATGTTTGAAGTTGTCTAGAGCATAAACACCAAAGTGGATAGGGAAATAAGGCCAAGAATATTTTTTAGCTTCTTTCAAAGCTTTTGTGAACCCATTCCCAACTGTTTGATAGGGAATTTCTCTTTCCAAGAGCTTGTATGGTACATACAGTGGAAGGACGTTGGGTTTGGGAAGAATTTCATAAACCCTGACATATGTAAATATTTCTTCCCCAAACCATTTTACTATGGAAGTGAAATCATCTTGGGCTTCATTTGACAATCTTGGGGATTTATCACCAAAAACAGCTTGGTGAAGTGGTAAAATGACTCCATGGAAAATTTTGTAGAAATGAGACTCATACTTGGATTCCCAGAGGATACTATGGTAAACATGGATAGGATTAGGGTCTTGAATGGTCCATTTCCATCCCATGTTTGCAAAATGTGAAGTAAAACACACTGCATTCATGATATAAGCACTCATAAAAAATGGAGGAATTGTCCTAGAGGTGACTATACGATTCTTTCTATAAGCTATAATTTGTGAGGAAATATTATTGGAAATAATGGTTCCCAAATCCATAATGTATGTGTCTGATATAGCCTTGATAAGAGGGACCCATTCAATTGAGAATTTATTTGTATTAGGAGAACCAAAAACCTTACACATCATAGCGGCAATGTAGAAATAGGGACCAGCAAGAGAAGATACATAATACATACCCTTATCGCCATGTTTGTGCTTGTTAAGGTTGTGCCTCCATTGTCTTATCAGGTCTGACTGTAGCTTATTCTCCTTTGAAAACTTCTCAAGGAAACTTTTTTCATATACCTTCTGTGGGTCAAGTATATGATACATTTTCTTCAAATCCTCTTCCTTAAATACCCTATCATTGTATCTCTCAAGGTCATAAATTTCCTATCATTGATGTTCAAATTTTCAATTACCCATTTGACCATATCAGTATATGGAATAATATTTGGGCAAGCAACAATTCTATGGAGAAAGGAGTTGGTGACTTCACTAATAGAAGTTTCGGAAGATGTTACAACATCAGTCATAGCTACTCTCTTAATTATCCTAGGTTTCTCATCTTCAAATATATTGTACATGGATTCTTGTGAGGAGGAACCACTTTTTGGAGCGTATGTTGTATCGAAGAACAATGGTGGAACCTATGTTACTTCTGAAGCAGGGGGTACTGGCTTTGGAGGAGCCATGTGTTTCTTTGTCTTCTTTGTAGCCTTTGACATATCAGAATATTTTTTCTTTTCAAGAATAGCATGTAGTAAGAAACAGGGAATGAAGCACAATACTAACAATGCGAGAGTGACTTAGCACTACAAATTTAAATGATGGTGAATATAGTTTACATGCGAAAAAATATGAAACATTAAATAATAGGCCATCAAATCACTTTGGAGTCTTGAGACCATCATACCTTTATGGCGGAGTAATTAAGAGAAACATGGGTTCACATACTTGACTTAAACACTTGGGGTTTAATTAAAATCTCGCACCACAACTTTGTTTGGGAGCATGACTCTTAAAACATGCAATGTGTTCATTTCGCTGATTGTGATCAAGGTTTTACCCTTTAAATAATCCTTCAGTTATTTATTGGAATATTTGGAACGACTGGAACTTTGGATGGGCAAGAGTGCTAGGGGTTTTGCGATGCGATATCCATATTTCAATCGCAAAATCAGTGATTTTGTGAGTGTTTTGAGAGATAGTGAAAATGCAATGAATTTTGGCAAAAGTGAAATGTGATATATCACATCGGGAGTTTTGGAAGCATGCATGGTATATTGTACTAAAGAAAACTGCGATTTGCGATTTGCGATGGATGACGTGGCAGTGAGTGGGTCCCACCAACGGGTCTTATGAAATAATTCTTTTCGAGGAGCCTTTTCCTTTGTTATTTGTTTTTCTTTAACTTTGAAAGCATTTGCGCCTTTTATACCTTTGGATATATCGCATCAAAAATTTTAAGTAAATCATTATGTGGGATGCTTGTTGCATATGCGATATGTGATGTGCGATGAGGGTATTTATATGGATTTCCCGCTTAAGCTCTTTGGCCAATGGGAAATGACCTAGTCTCTAAAATATCATATTCCTATCTTATATATAAAAAAAATTGTTTTATTTTCCTAACTTTAAAAACTAAAAAGGGTCCCCATTATTTTCTAAGGTATTTATACACAAATATTGGGGGTTTTTGAATTGCACAACAATTGGTGATTCACTGGAAGAACCAGTTATCTCTGATTTAGAATAATGAAATATCTAAAACTTTCAATAAGTAAAAATGATTAAATAAAGGAAAATTATTTTCGAAATATTTGAATAAGTAAAATTACTCTGAATAAAATAAACTCATTTTATTATAATCATTTTAAAAAGCTTTATAGATGAAAATATTTAAGTATATATATCAGTCATTTAATTATTTATAAAGATAAAGTAGGAGGATTTTGAAAGTTAGCATTTTTATATACTCATTTTGTCATTTGTAGAGCCATTGTTTCCAGCAAGCATTCATAGCCTTGACGGGTTACCTTTTAACCAACAATGATCCAGTATCCCATATATATATATATATGTTTTATTTTTATTATTTTTATTTTTTATTCTTAAAAATCCATTGTCCTGGTTTGGAGGCTAGAAAGTGACAATTCCATTAAGTGGTTGCAATTGAGCTAAACAAGTTGACTCATAATGAGACCCCTTGTCTTATGGTTAAAATAATCATAATCCATTACCCTATTTTGATATTCAGTAGTGGTAATGTTAGCCTATTATTTCCCTATGATCATGGTAAGCGGGTTCATGATGAGACCTCTTATCTTTCAAGTTTAATATATTTTTGAATTACACTCTAAAAAGAGAATAATTAATGGATGGGGAGAATCATTGACTCCTTAAAAGTTTTTTGGATGAAAATTTAGAGTTAAAGATGTTGATTTACAAAATAGTATTTGCCTTATTAAAGAAAACCTTTCTTGACTGATAATAAGATCAAAAGACTTTATGAAGTTTTGAGGTTAAATAATTTACAACTTCAATGGAAAACGATTTCAAAGTTTCATGATAGTTATCCAATTTTTCAATTTTGTAATCACTTCTTTAAAAATTTCTACTTTAAAAGTAAAAAATCATAAAATGATTAGAGATGTTTACAAAAAGCCAAAAGTATATTATTTAGCATTATTTTCTACATACCTAAATATGTAACTACAAATATATTTTACAGTTGAAGAAATGTTCTTCTAAGAAAAGATTTTTTTAAGAATAAGCCCATTAACAGGAAGAGATTCTCTCTTTCCTTGTAGATCTTGCAATATCAAATTTCATGGGTCTATTTATTCAGCAATTTGAAATGGTCCAAGCCACATTTACTGGAATTTGGTATGCTTACCCTTTTCCTCATGTGCCTTGTCCCATTTCAGGATAGGATCTCCAACTTGAAAATATTTTTGGGAAACTAAACTTGCATCAAAAGAAGATTTAACTATTTTTTGATGGTGAGCATGTGTAAGCTTGGATTTTTCCCTTTCTTCTTCTAACTTAAGTATTTCATACATTCTTAGTTTCAAAGAAGAGGAAGGTGTTTCTTCAATGAATTTGACTAGGGCTAGTGAAGGAAGGGTTAGATTTGATGGAATGATAACCTATTCCCCATATACTATATTGAAAGGAGAAGTACCTATGGAGGTATTCTAGGTTATTAAATCATCCCATAGAGCGAAGGTTAAATATTTGTGCCAATTCTTTTAGCTCTTATCAACGGTTCTTTTAATAATTATTATGAGGTTCTTATTGGTTGATTCTGCTAAACCATTCCCTTAGGGATAGTAGTTAGTAGAGTATTTAAGTTTAAATGCATTCTTAAGAGAAAATTCAGTCATGTTATTGCCTAAAAAATAAGATGCAATGTCAAACATAATTGAAGTTGGTAAGCCAAATTTGGTAATAATGAATTGATCAATGAATTCGATAATGGCATCGAAATTGGCTACTTTTAATGGAATTGCTTCCACCCACTTGGTGAAGTAGTTTGTAGCAGTAAGGATATACTTACGCTACTTGGAAGAGTGAGGAACAATATCACCTATAATATATAGTCCCCATTCTTCAAAGGGTTGTTCAATGTTGACTGGTTGAAGAGGTAAGGCTGGTATTTTTTGACTTCCTACTACAGTCTGCCAAGTCTTGCATTTCCTTACATATGCATTGGTATCCTTGAATAGAGTTGGAAAATAATACCCTGCATGCAAGATTTTGTGTGCAGTGGTATCTCCTCTGAAGTGTCCACCAGCTAGTCCATCATGGAGTTCCTACAAAACATTTTGTGCTTCATACTTTTCAAGGCATCTTAATAATACATAGCCATAGTTTTTTTTTCTTCTGAATAACACGCCATTAATGATCTCATATCGACGGGATTTTAACCTTAGAGATTTTTTATTTTATAATTGATTTCAGGGGGATCATATCCATTCTTTAAGTAAAATATAAGGTCAACATATTGGGACTTAGTTTCAATTAGGCTTACTTTAGACGTGTGTATTACCTGAGTCCTCATCAGCTGGTATATTGGAAGCTCCAGTAAGCAATTTTCAAAAACCTTGTCCTATGACAATTTTAGGTGGGTTAATATCAATATCATATTCGTGTAGAGCTGTGACCCAATTTGGTCTTTTTTTCCTAATTCATTTTGCACAAGTAATAGTTTCAAAGTTGGGAATGGAACTATTACTTTAGTGTGTTTTTTTAGAATAAAAGGCGCAAAGTGCTTTATGGATTTAATAATAGCACAATATTGTTTCTCCACCTCAGGGTAATTTAGCTCAACACCTTGAAAAATTGAGCTAAAGAACGAGATGGGTGCCTCAATTTGATGATCATTAAGTTGTGTTAAAACAACAACATATGATGTTTCAGAAGCGAAAGTATATAAAATAAAACGATCAGAGAAATTTGGAGAAGTTAAAGAGGGATCGTTTATAATGGATTTTTTGATTAAATCAAAAGCTTCTCTTTCATTGTGGCCCCACTTAAAGACTGATATTTTCTTGATCATGGCTTGTAATGGAAGAACAATTTGGGAAATTTCAGGGACAAATCTCTTGAAAAAATTAATTGGTCGTAGAAAGGACTGCATGGATTTCTTGTTATGGGGTAAAGAAATTTCAGGTATTTCCCTAATCATTTCAAGATCAATACAAATACCTTCTTTGTATACAATGAATCCTAAAAATTTTCCTTCACTAAGAGTGAAATAAGACTTTTTTGGATTCAACTAAATTCCATACCTTTTGCAACATTCAAAGATCTGTTTTATGTCATGATAATGGTTGCTTATTTTCTTGGAGTACATTGTTCTATCATCCAAGTAAACAAAATTTGTCTTATTTTTCATACCTCTAAAAGCTATGTCCATGACTCTTTGGAAGGTTTCCCCTGCATTTATTAGACCAAAAGGCATTTTCGGATAATCATAAGTCCCCCATTTGGTTCTAAACATAGCCTTCAATCTATCATCTAGATGAAATAGGATTTGACTGTATCCTGAAAAGCCATCAACGGAAGTCGTGAGCTCAGAACCTACAACTGATTGTAAAATTTGGTCGATGGGTGGTAATGGGAAATTATCCATTTGACAAGCTTTATTGAGATTTCCAAAATCTATACAAATGTATATTTCACCATTTTTCTTCCTGACTGGCACTAATTTTGATACCCATTTGGAGTGTCTAACAGGAAAAATGATTTTAGCTTTAAAGATTTTATTCAAATCAGATTTTATTTCACTTTCAAGGTTAGGGTGAATTTTCCTTAATTTCTGTTGTACAGGTTTTTCATCATATATCATTGAGATAGTGTGTTGGATAATGGAGGTGGCATATGTTCTAATATCTTCATATCTCTAGGAAAAAACACTCTTGTATCTTTTTAATAAATGAATGAAGGCTAATATCTCATCTGGTGAGAGACTTAAACCTAGATTGATGGTTTGAGGTTTGAGATCAGTTCCAAGGTTCACTAGTTCAAACCTCAAAGTTGAACTTTGAATTTTGGAGTTAGTAACCTTCTTAAATATGTCTTTCAAATCATAGAGATCTTCAAGTTTAACCACAGATTTAGGTAAATAAATTTCGGCAGTTTTTTGTTTTAATTGTGTCTCATGTTTATCCACATCAACTATTTTATCATCATATGATCATTTAGATGTTAAAAAAGTCAAAATGTATTCATCATCATTGAACACATGCAAATTGGTGGCATTGTCTGTTGTGGATGATCAAAAAATTAATTCAATGGAAAATCTATCTGGACTATAATATTTAGATGGTATAATTCTAGATGCTACATTAGCCAGAAGACCAGCACTTACTTTTTGAAGTCTTGGGATAGGAGAGATGTTAAATGCCAAGAAATGAGAAGTGAGGGTTTGAACCAGAGATTGATAATGTTTTAAATGGGAAGAACCACAATGAACGGTGTTTCTTATATTCTTTACGATAATTTAAGAATATCCAAATACTTGAAGATATTTGACATTTTAATATATTGCTTTATATAATCCTTGCACTAGTGCCTCATATTCAGCAGTATTGTTTGTGAATTCAAACTCTAATCTACAGGCTAACATCATTTAATATCCTTCTCGATTGATTAATATACAACATGCTCCTGCACCATCATTAGATTTAGATCCATCAAAATATAGAGTCCAAAATAAATATTTAACAGAAGGTTTTTCTACAATATTTACACATTTAGAAGAATATGATTGTGAAAAGTTTTTAGTTTGAGAATTAACCGAATTGATTAGAAATGGAGATTGATGTGCATTGAAATTACCCAAGAATGATTCACCAGAGTAGTTCCCAAGGATGTTATTGGTAAATTCCATTGGTTCATTTTCATCCTTAAAATCAGTTACTGAGTATTTCATGTGTTTTTCATGGTCAACTCAAATTTGATTTGGATTACCATTATAAGGAAGCCACATATGAGACCAGTTTGTGGAAAAATAGCCATGAATATTTTCAGACCAATATCTACTAAGAATCAAACCATAAAATTCAGGGATATCAACAACTGTAATGTCAATTACTTGATGGAATTTTGAATTAGAAGCAAATATAATAAGGACAGAATTAATTTCCCCTAAAACCTTGACTTTGGTTCTATCTAGTTGAAAAATGTGAGCAACATACTTTTGGGGTGAGATATTTAACTTCAGACAAATATAATATGGCATTATATTTGAAGAAGCCCCAGATTCTATCAAGTAATTGTTCACATACTTATTGAAAACTTCAAAAGTCAGAAGGAAAGGAGGAGTATGTGAATTGGATCTATCCCCAATTAAAATGGCATCTGAGGAATCAATATTTTCTGATGTATCATTAGGATGTTTACCTACTCCTTTAGAGGCTTTGGACATAACAGGATCAGGTAGAGGAGAAGTGGTGACCGCATTCAATTCTTTTAGTAGAAAATTTTGTTGTTGTTTCAATTTATCTACCTCATGTAGGGAGATACTTGATTTTATTCATATCTTCGACTATATTGTATCCAATGGTGTTAGAGACTACCAAGGTCTTTGATGTAGAGGTAGAATATGAAGAAGGTGGGACCAATTGAGATGATATGGAAGGATATTTTTTAGTGATAACTTTAGTGACAAGTTCTTCATCTTGAGATTCTTCAGTAGCTAATATTGTTTCATCTTCATCCTCGTCCTGATATGATTCAGCGTTGGATATAATATTAGGTGGTTGAGGAGTAGATGTTTCATATTTTTTGAAAGATCTAAAAGGTTTCTTAGAAGAAGACTCAACTACCTGCTTTTTGATTTCTACCATCTCATCTGACATAGATTTAAGGACCTTTTATAATCTTGCAAGATCAAAAGGATCTTTAGGAGTTTTTAATTTTGGTTCATCCTTAAATGTTACTTTATTTTCCCTTTCTTCCTGGGATGTATTCTTTTCTAATGAAAGTATTCTCTTTTCAACTGACAGTGTGTCCTTCATGTTCTCAACCAATTTTTTTTTGTTGGCTCTATCTACAAAATTTGCAATATTAGAAGGAAGAGAGGATATGTACCACTCGATATGTACATCAACACCAAGATTTGATGTATTTGGGATTTTTTTTAACAATTTATTAAACCTAATATTAAAGTATTTGATATTTTCTCCTGAGTTAGCTTTGAGATTAGAAATATCATTTATAAGAGTAGCAGTAGTGCAATCATCACCAAATTTGGTTAAAAATTATTCTTCAAATATATCCAAACTAGCTATAGTGCTTGATGGTAGCGAAAAGTACCATGATCCAGTTGAATATTGGAAAGTATAAGGGAATAATATAACTACACAATATTCTTTAGATATTGCATTGAGGTTCATGGAAAGCATGCAATTATGTAGGTGTTCCTCAACAGGGATTCCATCATCAGGATTATACTTAGGCAGTCGTTTTTCTAGGTGCTTAGGTAAATCATGCATAGGTCTTGTCAATTGAAAAGATCCTGGATTAGTATATGTTATATTTTCCATTGTATGGCATGTATGATTGGAATATGTTGTAATGGTTCCATAGGTTGATGTATTAGTAGAAGAAACAACCGTTGAAATAGTACTACTTGAGGTGGCACTAATTAATGATTAAGATGAAGAAATATAAATAGATGAGGAGATTGGTTGGGAAGAAGGAAATGAAGGAGGAATGAATGATGGGGTTTGTGGAGAAGAATATGATATAATATCACTAGCAGATGTTTGAGTTTCTAATGTATGAGTCTTCCTTCGGTGAGAATGAAGTGGAAACTTGAATGGAGTTATTCTAAGTTTTTCACTCTGAGAATGTGTCAATAAACCAGTACCTTGAAAAATTAAAGTTACACTTCCTTCAGAAGTTTAAGATTATACAATATTTTCTCCTTGAATAGAAATATCTTATAAATTTTTAATCAAGGTCTAAACTTCAGGTTATTCTGGAATTTAATTTGGTTTAATCACCTCAAGAAATGTACTAGGAGACTTGGGAGATGTTTGAACAACTTTAGACCTTAAGGGAGGAGATTTTTAATGTGACCCTTAAGTTTTAGGATATTTTGAGGGAGATTGACTCTTTTGATGCCCTTTGGATTTAGGATTGGATATTAATTCCATTCATAGTCTAGTGGTCCTCCTTATAGCGCCAAAAGTGTTGATTCCTTGACAATCACTGCAACTACATTAGGGGATAATCACTCGGTTAGAAACTTAAAAATCGTTCCTTTTCCGTTAGGAATAGCGGCTCCAACTGGGGATGATGGGACTAGTTTCCCAATATAGTATAATTGAATGGATGTGGGTATTTTATAATTGAATTTAACTTGATGATGGAAGTGATAACGAGCTAACAGAGTATATATACCTATCTATTTCCAAGGATTAATTATGTTTCTTTATATGCGATCTTGAAATATTATCTTAAGTATATGAGAATGAATATTATCAAATACTTACAGAAGTGAGAAATGTTCAAATTTAATTAATTTGATTAAATAGTTAATCAAATTAATCGATTAATCTCATATCACATTAAATAGCTGCATGTCTTGTATATATGTTCAAGGATAACAATATTTTCATGTTCAATAGTGAATTAATGATTGATTGTGTTAAAAAGATACATATAAAAAAACAATATAAAATAAGTAAGGCTATCGATTACATAAAACATAATAGAAATATAAATATAGAAGTACCATGTATATCTTAACTCTGCTCATGGAATAAATAGCCTTTGGTACAGTGTTTCTATTCAAATGATTTCAAGAGTAGAAAAGTGCAACTTCCCAAAGCCTTCTTTACAAAATGTCAGGACCCTTTCCTGTAGAAATGAAAGGGTTTATATAGTAAACACTAAAATTATAAAGATATAAAATACACAAAGTACTGAGGAGGTTTAAACAACTCTCCTTAAAATAAGTGAAAATAAGAAAAAAATAGAATTTTTTGGATGACTCGCTCAGGAATGTGATGTTGTGTCCTTTCCCATTTGTTGCTTGAGTTTATGAATATCTAACATTGGATTTACTTCAGTGGGTTGATATGGCCTAATGCGCAATTTTCTAGTGTAAACTGCATTTGATAGTGGAGGCATCATATGAGATGAGGTGTCAGTTAAGTAGCACAACATTAGCCACTAACTATGTGGCTTCACCAAGTATTTCCAGTGCTTCTCCCAATCAATATTTGCTAACTTCTTGATGTTTTAATCCTTTTCCTTTGATATTTCTTGTCACTATTTCATCAGATCTTTGACATTAGGGAGAGAACCAGGTGGAAATTCTTGTATTAGATTGGCATTAAACATATTATTGTTGACAATTTCAACAATGTTGTTGGCCACATCCCTTTCTCTAAATATTTCTCTCTCTGCCTGTTTTAGTTGTATGTCCTAATAAGAAATATTTCCTTTTTGGAATCCTCAATTTTGGGAAGATTGTATTTTTTTCCCTCTACATTGTCATGCCAAGTGATGTATTCAGTTATTTTTTCATCAATGTCACTGAATTTTGTCCTTAGGTCGGTCGATTGACTCATTAGTGAATCACTTTTATCGCACATATCATTCATGATTGTCAGCTTTTGAAAAAATACTACTTGCTATTGAGCCAACAAGGTGTTGAGTTCCAAAGCTTCCTTCTTGAACTCATCTATCTTTGGGATATCTTTCAATTGTTCCATTGTGAACTGTAGTTGATGAATTTAGAATATTTGACATTGATGTCAAATTGATGTTGTAACTTTAATTGATCTAAGATTTGCTAAAGTTGTGACACTTGTGTCTGTAATTGATGATTAACATTATGTTTCTATGTCAACAAATCTTGTTCCAATTGTAGGATTCTTGCATCCTTCTCTTTGACTAGTCGTTGAACTTCTTATGCATTATCAATTCATTAGGGGAATTTTGAGGTCTAAAATTGGCCTCCTAAGGAAATTATAAAATAATAGTGGAAATAATAAAATAACAATATATTACATCATCAAATTTTAGAGGGAAAAAAAGAAAAAACTATTTTTTCAACTCGTATTTTCAATTTATCTCCCTATGGGTTTACTAAAATTTTGAGTGGCAACACTCGTTGGATGCATAATTTGATTCCTTGTCCAAGGGGTACCCATGTTGCATACTTTTGATGTACCCTGCTAAATGAAAAATGAGAAATACATGAAAAAACGTGATTGCAATCATGTTTTTTCATGTATGTCTCCTTTTTCATGTAGAAGGGTTCATCGAAAGTATGAAACATGGGTACTCCTTAGATGAGGAATTATATTTTGCATCCAACGTATACTCTCACTCGACATTTGAGTAAAAAATTATGGAGATAATTTGAAAATACGAGTCAAAAAAGTAGTTTTACTGTTTTATTATTTTTTAATCGTTTTACTTTTCTACTCCAAAAATAGTGAATCAGCCCCCATGATTGATATCATCATCTTGAATCTTAGTGATTCTTATAAAGTCTATTTTGGTTGTACATTTTTCTTAGGAGGCCCATTTTAGACCTCAAAATTGCCCTGATGGTGGAAGATGCATAAGCACCTGCAAATTGTGTCAACCTTATTAGATCTTCATATGGATTATTTTGTGGATATTTCCACACTACCTCCATGGGTATGTCATTTGGGACTAATGCCTATGTTTCATCAACTCTCCTTCTCTTTCTCTATCTTCTCATTACAGCCCGATGTTTGGGACTGTAAAAGATGTCGAGAGGAGGGATTTCGTCTATCTTTAGAACAATCTCAGATGAAGGGAAGGTTGAGATGAATTCAAATTCCTCTGTATTGACTGCCTTATTAGAAGCCCCAACAGTGAGCAGGCACTGACTCTTGTCTTGAGGTATGTTGATTGTTTCTTCAAGATTAATGATTTCTTTCTTTTTTTATCCTTCAAGTTGTTGGTCAAATTAATTCCAGACTTTATCCAATTCACTGCTGAATAATGGATTACTAGTTTGTTCTTCAGTTGATTTAACTTCCTTTTCTCTCTGTAGGACCTCAGCATCCTTGGGAGGTTGTTCCAGTTTCTATTCTTTCCCTGAAATAGGTTGAGACACATTTAATATGTCGAGAGGAATACTCTCCAACCTTTTATTATTGTATTCTTTAAAATGGGAAATTTGTTTAGAGTTAAGACACATTAATGCCAGATTTACAACCTGTAAATAGGTCTTAGAGGATTCAAAAATCATCATAGTAATCATTTTCATAAATGAATT
Source organism: Pinus albicaulis (assembly GCA_034641835.2). Classification (NCBI taxonomy): domain Eukaryota; kingdom Viridiplantae; phylum Streptophyta; class Pinopsida; order Pinales; family Pinaceae; genus Pinus; species Pinus albicaulis. Next base: position 267,818,532 of record CM076584.1, read on the forward strand.
TCCTGATATTTACTTGAGCTATATATTTTTGGGCTATTTTATTAGGATCAAACTATCTGTCAAGAATAGTAGATAGATTTAAGCATTGAATATTATTGATTTCTAGTCCAGCATGTTTGAATTTTTCTAGAGCATAAACACCATAGTGGATAGGGAAAGAAGGCCAGGAAGATTTTATAGCTTCTTTCAAAGCTTTGGTTAACCCATTCCCAACTGTTTGATAATAAATTTCCCTTGCAAGGAGCTTTTATGGTACATACAATGGAAGGACATGGGGTTTGGAAATACTTCCATAAACTATGACATATGTCAATATTTCTTCCCCAAACTATTTTCCTATGGAAGTGAAATCATCTTGGGCTTCGTTTGAAAATCTTAGGGCTTTATCACCAAAAAGAGCTTGGTGAAGTGGTAAAATGACTCCATCACAAATTTTGTAGAAATGAGACTCATGCCTGGATTCCCAGAGGATATTATGATAAACATCGATAGGAGTAAGGTCTTGAATGGTCCATTTCCATCCCATGTTTGGGAATTCTAAATTAAAACACACTGCGTCCATGATATAAGCACTCATAAAAAATGGAGGAATTATCTTGGAGGTTACTATGATTCTTTCTATAGGCTATAATTTGTGAGGAAATATTATTGGAAAGAATGGTTCCCCAATCCATAATGTATGAGTTTGATAAAACCTCCATGAGAGGGACCCATTCAATTGAGGATTTATTTGCATTAGGAGAACAAAAAATCCTACACATAATAGCAGCAATGTAGCAATAGGGACCAGCAAGAGAAGATACATAATACATACCCGTATCATCATGTTTGTGCTTTTTAGGGTTGTGCCTCCATTGCCTTATCGAGTCTGACTATAGCTTATTCTTCTTTGAAAACTTCTCAAGGAAAATTTTGTCATATACCTTCTATGGGTCAGGTATATGATAAATTTTCTTCAAATCCTCTTCCTTAAAATACCCTATCACAGTATCCCTTGAGGTCATAAATGTCCTATCGCCAATGTTTAGATTGTTAATTACCCATTTGACCATATCATTATATGGAAGAATATTTGGACGAGCAGAAATTATGTGGAGAAAGGAGTTGGTGACTTCACTAATAGAAGTTTCGGAAGATGTTACAACATCATTCGTGGCTACTCTCTTAATTATCTTGGGTTTCTCATCTTCAAATAGCCTGTACATGGATTCCCATGAGGAGGAACCACTTTCTAGAATGCATGTTGTGTTGGAGAACAATGGCGGCATCTCTGTTACTTCTGAAGTGGGGGGTGCTGGGTTTGGAGGAGCCATGGGTTTCTTTGTCTTCTTTACATCCTTTGACATCATTGAAGAATGTTACTTTTCGAGACTAGCTTTAGTAATAAACAGGGAATGAAGAAAAATACTAACAATGTGGGAGTGATTTAGCACTAAAACTTGAAATGATGGCGAATATAGTTTACACACGAAAGCATATGAAACATTAAATAACAGGCCATAAAATCACTTTGGAGGCTCCATACCATCACACCATTATGGACGAGTAATTATGAGAAACGTCGTTTCACGCGTTTGACTTAGACACTTCGCATTTAATTAAAATCTCACATCGCAACTTTTTTTTGGAGCATGACTCTTAAAACATGTGATGTGTTCATTTCATTGATTGCAATAAAGGTTTTACCCTTTAAATAATCATTTATTTATTTATCAGGAGATTTGGAATGAGAATGAATTTGGAGGGGCAAGAGTGTTGGGGGTTTTGTGATGCGATATCCATATCGCAATCACAAAATTGAAAAATTTTCTGAGTGCTTTGAGGGATAGTGGAAATGAAATGAAGGTTTGAGGAAGTGTGATGTGATATATCACATTGAGAGTTTTGGGAGTAGGCATGGTAGATGGCACTAAATAAAATTGTGATTTGTGATTTTTGATGGATGACGTGGCAGTGAGCGGGTCCCACCAACAGCGTTTATTAAATAATGCTTTTCGGAAACCATTTTCCTTTGTTATTTGTTTTTATTTAACTTTGAAATCCTTTGTTCCTTTTATACATTTGGATATATTGCATCACAACTTTAAAGTGGAGCGTTATGTGGATTTATTTTTGCATATGTGATGTATGATGTGAGATGAGGGGATTTATATGGGTTTCCTGCTTAAGCTCTTCAGCCAATGGGATATGGCCTAATCCTTCAAATATCATATTCCTATCTTATATATAAAAAAATTGTTTTATTGTCTTAAATTTAAAAATTAAAAAGGGTCCCCATTATTTTCTAAGGTATTTATACACAAATAATGGGGGTTGTTGAATAGCAAAACAGGTTGACACAGGTTGAAAACTTGACAGAACCAATAAAGGACTCAGTATTGTTGAGAATCCTTGTTTGCCATCATGATGCCTTATGTCAATTATTATTTTGATGATTTTTTAGCATTGATTAAGAGGGAGCATAATGTCAAGGCTATTGCTTAAGGTTTTTTTTGTCTTAATGAAATAAAGTGTGTATTGCATTGGTTTATGTTATAACTAGATATTGAACAGACTGTTTACCAGTGTATTTTATAGGGTATGCTTTCATGTCTTGTAGAACAGATTATGTATTGCTCAATGATTTGTATGACAAAGAAGCTTTTTTGATAGTGTTATAAGATTTGAATAGACACCAAGAGAAGTTTTATGTAGTTAGCATTGAGAGGATAGAGTATATGACACTTTGATTGAAAATTATTGTGGATTTTGTTGTTAGGCTGATGGGACAGGGTTTGTGCCTGAGTCTACTCCTATTTGTAGTTAATGTATTAGTGTTGATGTACAGTTGACCTTGTTTGTTACTTGGCTCTGGCAGTGTTAGGTAGAGCTAGGGTTTGTATATGGCACTTTCATAATTATGTAGGTTGAGTATAGTTATTGATTTAAAGTTTGATGATATTTTTAGGGTTATGTCAGCATTTGTATATGAGCCTTCTATTTTCATGGTATTGTCGTTGACATTGACTTTAGAATAGTGTTGAGAAAGATTGGTATTTTTAATGGTTTGAGCAGAAATTATTTCTATTGAGAATACATCAATTTGGTTATACAAAAGCAGAGGTTGTAATATATAGCAAGAATTGTCTAGCTAGGGTTTGATGTTGTATCCAACAAACTTATTTGTGTCACATAGATCCTATTGGCGACTGACATGTTGTTGATGTGAGATGATAGAGTTTTTTGTTGATCTATATGTTGAGAAGAAGTTGTGTTGGAGTTCATTTGTATTATTATTGAGCACATGTGGATTCATTTTGAAAATTGTGAAACATGGTCTGTTGTGGTAAAGTGTGTTTATTTATGGTAGCATCAGATGTGATCTAGCCTTTTAATTTTGTATACAGGATAAGACACATGTATTACATGAAACCTAGAAATGGTTTTGGAAAATTCCACTTAGAGATGGTTTAATTAAAATAATTAATCATTTTTTAATGTTTTCCAAAGTCTAAACTTAGGGAAACTAATTAATTAAAGGGTATTAATTAAACTATGTGTGAATCTTCTAGATAAAGTCATGGATCACCTCCAAGTTAATCTTAGCCCTTGATTATGTTTTAATCTTGGTCGTTGAGGTTCAATAGAAGAATATAAGAAGGAGGGTGAGGGGCCTATGGAATATAAGAGGATCATCTAATGATTCAGGGGTCAATGATGAAATTTGTTGCAAAATATTAGATGGGTTTTGGGTCGAATCCCCATCAATATAGGATTACCTCCATGATCCAGGGACCCATATTTGAATAGGGGTGCTTCCATAAATGAAGGATCAAATGGGAATGAAACTATATTGCCTTGGAAATTGGTTGGATCTAGTGATTTGAGATCCAAGGGTGGAAAAGAGTGCACACCTTGGTGGAGGCCCAGATGGCAACCAAGATGAATATCCCTCAAATAAACATGTGAATCCATAGATTCTACACTCTAAGAGGGTAAACCACTAATGAAATTTTATAGCACCAGATCAACCGCAAACTAGACTTAGTGGGGAAGTGTTGCTAAATGAGCGAAGGAGTAGAGAGTGGTACATAAGTGGAACCTTAAGCATCGAAACTCTTTCCATATCCCAATGATCACCACTGAGAACATTGTTTTTGTTAAGCTATGTTAATGAATGTGTTGGTAGTGTTGATTTACTTGGCCATGGTTCCATTGTGAAAATTTATTCACCACTCATCAATAGAAGGTGTTAGCGCCATATATCCTTTGTGGAGATGGGAAATCGACGAGGGTGTAACCGTCAGCACAAAACATCGACCACCACTCACCACCCTCTACCTAGTTTGAATAAATGTTAGCAAGGATATATTCATGCTAATTCAACTTGACATGGGTCTGTAGACACCACCAAAAATTTGGATATGGACTTAAATGCATTCAATGGGGAAATCCCTACAAGCACATAGTGGGAGTACCCTATGGCATCGACACTTGGGATGATGTGGAAATACTAAGTTGGTGTGGACCTGTGTTAATTTGATGTGGAAGTAAAATAAGGGCCACACATGGGTACCACATTGCAACCCATTGGAAATGTGGCCTTATCTAATTGGTCGAACTTTAAATGGAGATAAATTTTCATCCAAGATTTAGATTGATATAACTTTTATATCACTAGAAACTGTGTAATGAGATAGATGAGGTGGTGTTATCATAATTAAATTTCAGAACCTTTGAAAAAGAATATTTTTGTAGCCCCATATTCATACTATACCTTGGAGATCAGGTTAAGTCATAGGTTACACCTCTCACAGCCTGAGGAAGTTCAAGGGGTGGGAGGGAGTGTTACATAGTGGTATCAGAGCGTTGGTTCAAACGCTAGGCCTGGAGGGCTAGAAATACACGATATGAAGAAAAGGTTCAAAATGGGACTAGATGGGCCCTAAAAGAGAAAGATATAAACTATGATATAGAGTGGTATAATTAGAGCGTAGGTTCAGCACTATACTTGAAAAGGCTCACATGTAAATTTAACGGGATGGTCTAATTAATGCATATGTTGATTTTTCTTGGATTTAAAACTAATGTTATTTTTTACCATGATAGAATGATTACATATCTTTTTATTTATGTAACTAACATCGATTTATATGTGTGAATAATATCATGTCAATATGCTTCAAATCAACATGCTTAGTTTTGGCATAAAAAGGTAACGAGTTAGTATGTTTATCCTTGAGATAACCAATAGGTTTGTGTCTGTGTGTGTCTGTGCGATACCACATAAGAAGATACAAATTGCAACATAAAATAGAGGAATGGACAAAAATATGGATTAGAAACATCATGTGGGTCCTTCAGTTGGATGACATGTGGAAACTCTTGCACATAGTTAGTGGTAATATGGTAGACTAGACATGTGGACATTTTTTGTTGGTAAGAGGAAATGACGTGGTAGCAAAGATGATGTGGTAAAATTCAGTTAGTTAGAGGAGATGACATGGAAGTAGAGATGGTGTAGCATTTACTGTTGGGTTTTCCTAATACTTTAGAATCGGGTATTTGTCTAATCACGATCATAAACATAGTGAAATACGCACAAATCCAAGCACATTTCACAACAGAAACATAATAGTTGTGAACCAATTAAGTACACAAGAATTTTGCAGACCCAAAACTTGTTTTTACTACAAATTTAATAAAACAAACATAGGGATCCCATACTAGGGATCATGGCCTTACAAATCCATGATACAAGGAAAACTAGGGCTTGAAGTAAACTTCTTTTGATTGTCAATCTACCCAAGACAAGAACAACACTTGACTTGCTAAAGATGCCTTTATAGATCATCCCTTTCAGTCCACTTTGACTTGACACTTGGCAGGTCCTTTGCCTCATATCTCACAGATAAATATGCTTCTTCAGTATCTCTAACCACAACTTCTCATAAGGTTATTTATTGCTCCAAATACCTTTCATGCATCATCTCCAACATAAGTCTGCTTCTCATAGTGAATAAGCCTCCATAAAGTCATTGTATGTCAGCTCCAAAATTGCCAGAAACTCATAGTCTGTTAGCTCATCAAGGTGACTTCATATTAGGTCTCAAAACCAATTTTCCAACACTCCTTTGTTGGATATACCTCAACCAATCCACCTCAACAGCCACCATCAACAAACAACAACTCCATTCTAGTTCACCCTCGTTTGCCTCCTAAAACACTTAAGAAATATGTTCACAATTTTGTGCCTTTTTGGCCTCCTCCTAGGCCAGTGTCCTAATCACATAACAATTTTTCCATATTTTTTCACTTTGGATGACTCCTTTAAGGTTTGTACAAGTTATAAACCCCTACAAATAGATCTCTACCAATGCACAAAAAATTTTAACTCTTTTTTCTTGCTTCATGTAGCCACTTGAGCCTTTTTGCCAACTTCCACAGAGAAATAGGGCTTCAGCCATGTCCTCCTATTCGACAGAAATACAAACTTGACTTCAAACAATGGACATATTAATTTCAAAAACCTTTTTCCTCCTAGACATATAAATCAACCTAGATTTAACTCGAAAATCTAGAACATATGAAACTTGTCATTTTTCTATTAGTTACAGCTCTCTCTTGGATGCATGTTCTCTCAAGAATGTGTTTATCTTATGTAGTGATACCTCTTCTTAGGTCTCCTATATTTATAATTTTCCATGGTTTTCTTAAATTCCCCTTTAATACTTCAAAGGAACCCTCATAAAAAAAATAGAATAAACAAATGTTTATTTTGGGTCTTTAGCTCCACTGACCATGCACTCTTCTTGGGTTGCAGATTCTCACTTGAACCTGAAAACTCCCACTTGAAATTGAATCCCTCTAATTATTAGGAACCTGCTTATTCCCCTGATTTATAGACTTATTTTTTTATCTTGTATAGACCACTCTCCCTAACTCCAATAACTAATGTAGTAGATTTAGAGAGTTTGGGCTTGAGTATCTCTTTCCCATATTAGAATTTCACCTCAAACCTCTTTTCCTTTGATCATTGAGACAAAAAACATGTTACACTTGAGCTTCGGTACCAACAGTACACTTGAATTCATATAAACCCATCTAAATCCATCTTAAATGGCACATACCTGACCCTCTGACAAATTTCTGACTCTTATCGCCAACCTCCATGTGAAATTTTGATTCCCATTTAGTTAGAGTCTCAAAAACTTCCTATGAACTTATCATATGCTTCTGTGCTCTGTAATCCACAAACCATGAACCCTCGTAAATGGTACCCTCAAAGAAATGAGAAACTAGAGAAAATTATTCCTCCAACCTTCTTGAGAAGTCATCCAAATCACCTAAAGATGTAGCAACCATTGTTATCTCCTTTTTATTCTCATTGTATCCCTTATTTAGATGTGGACACTTATTCACATAATGACCATGCTGTCCACACGTATAACACTTCACCTTACTCAATTTCTTATTCACTATTCCCTTCATCTTTCCTATAAGATCCACATTCGCTTTAGTAGACTTCTTACGAAGATCCTCGTCCCACAGTTCCTCTTGGATGAAATCATCCCATAACTTGTTCTAATCTGATAAAATATCTCGACCAACTATCCCTTTGATAAAAAACTTCCATTCCTTGATGAAGCCCTTCAAGGAAGTCCTCAATAACTCAGAATTTGGAACATTATCTCCAATGGAAACAAGCTCATCATGAATGTGATAAATCCTCATTAAATATGGAGCCACACCTTCGCCATCCAACATCTTGGTGTTCTTGAGATTCTCTTTCAATCCCAACAACCAATTCTTGTTCTCATTCTAGAACAAATACTGAAGATCCTTCCACGTTTCTCGTGCAATGTTCTTCCCAAATAAATGAGGTATCAAGTGATCCTTGTCACCATCTAGGATGATGAGCTTAGCCTTTGCATCCAACTCTTCATTTACTTCCAACTCCTTAAGTTCTATTGGCTTTTTAATATCCTTTTCAATGAATTACCAAATCTTGTTCACCAAAAATACCATCCTAATACTTTCGTTCCAAGGAATATGTTTGGTATGTGTTATATTCTTTCCACAACTAATCACGTGCAGGGGGGTAAGAGGGGGGGAAATAGACCCCCTTTTGCGTTGGGCGCAACAGGGGGGTCATAGGGGGGGTGGTAGCCCCCCCTATCAGGGTCCGAGGTAGCACCCTGGCAAAAAAAATTTGGTCCTTAATTTCCAGTGGGCGGTCCGTGCCCATGGTTTTGTGCATGGTTTTGCACATGGCTTTTGGGTATGATGGTTTTCGACCCCTGGTATTTTTGTAGTTCCCGTCAAGGGAACTATGGTTATGTTCTAATCCAGGGTTAATGGATTGGGGTTTATGTATGCTTCAACATGTATATATATGTGTTGTAACACTAAAAGGAATATAATGAAAAATCAAGCTGGTCGTCCTAATTTGGGATCCAGGGGAAAATCTCTATGTTTGTTTGTTTTATGTTTTATGCTCTCACTATTGTTTATTTTATGTTATAAGATTTATGTGTGGATAATTTATGTTCAGGATTAAAGCCTACATTTTGTATCAGAGAAGTTTCGGCTTCAAGGGGACGCCTTTGCTGCTAAGGGTTTTTTGCTCGAGCCTGAGGTAGACCCTATTCAGTGGGAGATTTGTGGGATCGATTCTTGCGGTGAAAGAAGATGGCGAACAGCGGAAAGATTGAGATCGATAAATTTAATGGTCAGATTTTTGAGTTGTGGAAGCTCAAGATGGAGGATCTGCTAATCGATAAAGATTAGTGGATCGTGGTAGATCCGGGTACTAAACCAACGGAAATGTCAGATGAAGATTGGAAGATGCTGGATCGGAAGGCAAAGAGCACAATACGATTGTGTCTCAGATTCAGTATTGTTGAATGTATCTGGGGAAGCTACGACAAAGACCTTGTGGGACAAGCTAGGGACTTTGTACCAATCTAAGTCTCTAGTGAATAAATTTTTCCTAAGGAAAAAGCTGTATAACCTGAGGATGAAGGATGGAGACTCGGTGACAGAGCATCTGAATGCCTTCAATACTGTGGTAAGTCAGCTGTCATATGTTGATATTAAAATCTCATATGAAGATAAGTGCATCAGTCTGTTGTGTTCTCTACCAGACTCGTGGGACAGTCTGATTATTGCAATAGGTAGCAATACAACTACCTTGAATTTTGATGACATTGTCTCAGCCTTGCTGTCAGAGGAAATGAGACGGAGAAATATGGAGGGTCAGAATGGAGATGCCTTATCTGTACGAGGAAGGTCCCAGAATAGAAACAATAATAAGGTTTCGAGTGGGAGATCTAAATCTCCTGCAAAGTTTGTAAAGGTGTGATGGAAATGCGGAAAGGAAGGGCACTACAAAAAGGACTGCAAATCTAATTCTCCTAAGAAAGGAAATGGATCTGATGATGCTCCTTCTGCAGAGGAAAAAACCACCTCAGAAGAAGTTGGGGATGTGTATTTGGCTTCTTCTTCAAATACACATGTAGATCATGAGTCATGGTTGATTGACTCACGTGCATTTTTCACTTCACTCCCCATAGGGAGTGGTTCTGTGAGTATCAGAAATATGATGGTGGTGATGTCTTCTTAGGGGATGATAGGAAGGCCAGAATCGTCAGACGTGGAAAGGTCAAGCTGAAGCTGCAAGGTGGAAGGATTATAACACTTCCTGGTGTTCTGCATAGTCCTTCATTGGCTAGAAATATTATTTCTGTAAGCAAGATGGATGATGCAGGTGTAAAAACAGTGTTCAAGAAAGATGCCTGCAAGATGGTTCGGGGAGCACTGGTATTAATGCGGGGAGTTCGTATTGGAACTCTGTACAAGCTACAAGGTAGCACTGTTATTGATGGGTGTAACATTTCTATGGTTCCTAAAAGTGGAGCGGAAAGCCTAGCTGTCTCTAGAGAAAATACCATGCTATGGCATCAAAGGCTTGGAAATATTGGAGAGAAGGGCCTTCAGATACTGCATAGAAATGGTATGGTAGGGTTGGGGGGGTCTCTAGATTTCAATTTACCCCGCGGAGCTTCATTGTGTGTATATGGGAAGCGAATCGGAGTGAGTTTTTCCTTGATGCTTCAGAGGCGAACAAGATATTAGAACTTGTGCGTGATGTGTTGGACCTATGTAATTCCATCAACGGGAAAGTACGTGACACTATGTTTCCGATGTATATGACTTCACAGAATACATGGATATGTTTGCCAGGAAGAACTGCGAAGTCTTTAATGATTTAAATAATTTAAGGCTCTGATGGAAAACCAAACAGAGAAAAAGATAAAGGTGTTGAGTATAGATAATGGTGGGGAGTTTTGCAAGAAGGAATTTGAAGAGTTCTGTAAGAAGTGTGGTATAGCACGGCAGAAGACTACTCCATACACACCTCAGCAAAATGGATTTGCAGAAAGAATGAACAGAACACTGATGGAAAAGGCAAGAAGCATGCTCAGTGGTGCCGGGTTAGGACAATAATTCTGGGTAGAGGCAGTGGAGACTACATGCTATTTGGTTAACAGATCACCTTCATCAGTGTTGAAGGATAAGAATCCACATGAGGTATGGACTGGTAAGAAACCGTCTCTTTCACATCTAAGGGTATTTGAATGTGATGCATATGTACATGTTCGAAAGCAGAAAAGGACCAAGTTGGATAATAAATCTGAAAGGTGCATCTTTATTGGGTATAAGGATGGTTTAAAAGGTTACAAGCTTTGAACTCGGAAACAAGGAAGGTCATGTATAGCCGAGATGTGGTGTTTAGAGAGGTGAAAGATGTTGTTAAACATGAATTCATACCAAAGAAACCTGAGAAGATAGAGTTTGAGCTAATGGAGGATGAATCAGACTCTACAATAGAAGAAGACTCAGAAGAGGAAGAGCCACAAACTACAGCTGTGAGAAGATCAGCTCGGGAAAGAAGGCAACCAGAAAGGTATAGTCCATCTGCTTTTTGTTCAGGTTTTGCCTTAACTATAACTAATGATGATCCCATAACTGTCAGGGAGGCAGTAGATTCAGAGGATGGAAAACTCTAGAAGGAGGCCATGGTTGATGAAATGGCATCCTTGCATAAAAATGAGGCATAGGATCTAGTGGAGTTTCCAGCTGGAAGGAATCCCATCAGGAGAAAATGGGTGTTTAAGAAGAAGATGAATGTAGAAGGCAAGGTGGAGAAATACAAAGCTCGGTTGGTAGAAAAAGGTTGTTCCTAGGTGTCTGGAATTGATTTTGGTGATATTTTTTCTCCTGTTGCCAAGGTTACTTCTATTAGATTACTTTTATCTGTTGTTGCTGCATTTGATTTTGAGATAGAACAGATGGATGTGAAGACAACATTTCTTCACGGGGATATAGAAGAGGAGATCTACATGAAGAAACCTGAAGGCTTTATGGTGAAGGGTAAGAAAGAACTAGTATGCAGGTTGAAGAAGTATCTATATGGGTTAAAACAGTCACCAAGGATGTGGTATCAGAAATTTGATACCTATATACGGGGACTTGGCTTCACTAGAAGCAAGGATCACTGTGTTTATTTTAAATTAATGGGTGACCGTGTTATTTATTTGATCTTGTATGTGGATGATATGTTGTTGATTGGAAATGACAAAGAAATTATCCAAGATTTGAAGATCCAACTATTCTCCAAATTCAACATGAAGGATCTTGGTGCTGCAACTATATTTTGGGCATGGAAATTAAGAGAGATCGGGTAAAGAGGAAGCTCTGGTTAAACGAGAGTAAGTATGTCGAGACTATATTGCAGAGGTTTAATATGCAGGATAGTAAACCGGTGAATGTTCCTATTCCTATAGGTGTAAAGCTGTCTACTGAACAGTGTCCCAAGACACAAGAAGAAGAGGAGGATATGTCTCATGTTCCATATGCAAGTGCAGTGGGTAGCCTGATGTATGCAATGGTCTGTACTAGACCATACATTGCACATGCAGTGCGAGTATTGAGCAGGTTTATGTCAAACCCAGGGAAGGAGCATTGGACAGCAGTGAAGTGGGTTTTCAGATATTTACATGGCACTAGTGATTATGGCTTGTGCTACGAGGGAAGACCAGGTTTGGAAAGAATGTTGGACATTCATGGTTTTGTTGATGCAGACTGGGCTGGAGATCTGGACCAAAGAAGATATAAAAGTGGGTATGTGTTTAGCCTATTTGGAGGCGCAGTCAGTTGGATGAGTAAGAGAAAGTCTGTAGTGGCTCTTTCAACTATAGAGGCAAAATACATGGCAGCCACTCATGCAAGCAAGGAAGCAGTTTGGTTGCAGAGATTGTGTTCAAGTATGGGGTTGGTACAGCAAGCTATAAGGATAGACTGTGATAGCCAAAGTGCAATTTTCTTGGCTAAAAACCCTGCTTATCATTCAAAGACAAAGCACATTGATGTTCAATATCACTTTGTTAGAGATATGGTTGAGCCTAAAAGGGTGTTGCTGGTAAAGGTGGACACTTTGAAGAATGTTGTAGATGCATTAAAGAAGTATGTGAGCACTCAGAAGTTCTCTTGGTATAGAGAAACAATGGGTGTTGAATAATTGGGCCAATGACTATGCTCTCATGTGGCCCCCTGCGGAAAGAAAACAACAAGTGGGAGAATGTTGGGTATGTGTTATATTCTTTCCACGACTAATCACGCGCGGGGGGGTAAGAGGGGGGGCGATAGCCCCCCTTTTTCACTAGGCGCAATGTGGGGGTCACAGGGGGGGCAGTAGCCCCCCCTGTCGAGGTCCAGGGCAGCGCCCTGGCAAAAAATTTTGGGTCCTTAATTTCCGGTGGGCAGTCCGCGCCCATGGTTTTGTGAATGGTTTTTCACATGGTTTTGGGTTATGATGGTTTTCGGCCCCTGGTATTTTTGTAGATCCGGTCAAGGGAACTACAATTGTGTTCTAATCCAGGGTTAATGGATTGGGGTTTATGTATGCTTTAGCATGTATATATATGTGTTGTAACACTAAAAGGAATATAATGAGAAATCAAGTTGGTTGTCCCGATTTGGGATCCAGGGGAAAATCTCTGTGTTTGTCTATTTTATGTTTTATTCTCTCGCTATTGTTTATTTTCTGTTATAAGATTCGTGTGTAGATAATTTATGTTCAGGGTTAAAACCTACAGAATATAGTTGGACTTCCCATCCAACCTATCCTCATATCTCATACTAGTAACCAACTTGGCCATGTTTCTAGTGCTTCAACAATAAGGTATCTAACTCCCTCTTGAGTTGTGCATTTTGCATACTCTAATTCAATTTTCCCTTCAAAGTAGTTATAATACCATGTTGGCTTTTCCTAATACTTCAAAATAAGTTTTATGTATAATCACCATCATAAACACATTGAAATACACACAAATCCAAGCACTTTGCATAGTGAAAATGTAACAATAGTGAACCAATTAAGTACAAAAGAATTTTGCAGACCTAAAAATTATTTTTTTATTACAACTTTAATAAAACAAGCATGGGGCTCCCATACCAAGAATCATGGCCCTTACAAATCTCTTCTACAAGGAGAACTAGGGCTTCGAGTCAACTTCTTTTCACTGTCAATCTGCTCAAGGCAAGAGAAAAACTTGACTTATTTTTTGAAGATCCCCTTACATATATCAACCCTTTTGATCCACTTTAACTTGACACCCGTCAGATCCTTTTCCTCTTATCTCATATAGAAATATGCTTCTTCAATATATCTACACACAACTACTCACCAACATAAGCTTGCTTCTCACAGTGAATAAGCCTCCACAAAGTCATTGTATGTTCATCAAGGTGACTGCATATTAGGCCTCAAAAACAGTTGTCCAACACTCCTTTTTGGATAGAACTCAACCAATCCACCTTAGCAACCACCTTCAACGACAAAAAAATCTAATATATTGCACCTTCATTGGCCTCTTGAAAGACTTAGGAAATATTTTTACAAGTTTGGGCCTTTTCAACCTCCTCGTAGGCCAATTCCCTAATCACGGAACTATTCTACCCTCTTTTATCATTTCAAAATGGCTCCTTTAAGGTTTGTAAAATGTCTTTTCTCATACACATAATTTTTTGACCCTATGATCTTGCTTTCTGTATCCACCTAAGGCCTTTCATCCTACTTCCACAGATATTTATGGCTTCAACCCTCTCCTCATATTCAATCATAACTTGGCCTTGACTTAAAGTAATGAACATAAGACTGTCAGCAACCTTTTTCCTCCTAGGTAGATAACTCACCCTAGCTTTAACTTAGAAATATAGAACATATGAAACTCGTCCTTCTTCTATTTGTTTCATCTCTCTCTCTTGGATGCTTGTTCTCTCAAGAATGTGTTGCTCTTGTGTGGTGAGGCCTCTTCCTAGGTCTCCTATATTTATAATTTTCCACAGTTGTCATAGGTGTCCCTTTAATCCTCCAAGGATGCCCTCACACAACAAATAGAATAAATAAATTTTTATTTTGGGTGTTTAGACCACCAACTTGTGTCCAAAGGCAAACACTTTGGGACATTTCCCACAAAACATTATTTTCATGGGACAAATCCACACAAACTACTACCCCAAGGCTTGTGGGATTACCTCCCAAGCTACACTTTCAACATTGATAGGGCTTGACATGTCTTTAGGATGATGTGGCCCCACCAAGGACTACCACTTAGCAACCACAATTAGCATTTTGATTGGTGAAAAGGGTGACATGTGGCACCTATCATGAGTTATCACATGGCATAATGACGTGATGTTGACATTACCATGTTGATGATCATGGAAGCCTACGGACTGGGTCACATGGAATGGTCATATGGTTAGAGGGTTGAGCCCTAGTGTCCTTGCGTCATGACATTGGTCATATGGCTGGCTAAAGAATGGTCACATGGCTTTAAGTGCCAAGATTTTCGGCATAAAAAATGACCCCAATGTTAACCTTCATGAGCCCCGACCACATAACCACATATATATATATGCATACAACTGTAATTCAATCCATAAAATCATTTGATCAATGAAATAGATTTCTCTAATGGCTAACCCAAGATTGAGATATGCGGTTGTAGTTTATTCGTGAGTTGTTATGTTATGTTTGGTTGATGTTTCGAGTCCTTGTGGGCTTGTGTGTGTGTGTGTGTGTGTGTGTGTGTGTGTGTGTGTGTGTGTGTGTGTGTGTTTCTGCTTTTTCTTGACAAGTAATGACTCACTAATCAAGTCAGTTATTCGTATGGATTAGTTTGCTCCGTGAAGGTTATGGGTCCAAGTCTAGTCATACTAGGTAATATTTTTATATATCGATTTATTGGAACACTAGTAGTGACCAATTTATAGAATAGCTAAATATTTTATACATATTGTAATATGTCATTTTGTATAATGCACTTCAATCATGCCATTATGTCGAATGATTAATCTTTCATCTAGTTTTATATGGTTTTTGGATGTTTTTGGGTTCATTTAAAAGCCATATTAGATTCTAAACGATGAATGATGATCATGATTCTGCTGTGAACATTTCTAAAGGAATGAAAAGCCTTGATGGCATATTTTTTATGTTCAAAATAATTGTTATGTGTTTTGGGTTCTTATGAATAGGTCGCAGTAAATACTGTGTAAATGACCAGAATATGTTCTGAGAATATTTTTATGTGACCATATTGATGAAAATGTTGTATCAGGATATGGACAAAATATGATAGGTTTATGACAACAATAGCATGATATGTTTGAAGACCTATATTGAAGAATATGTGGATCCAGTTTGAAATCTTGTGAAAAAATTTCCACATGAAGTTGAAAAAGGAGGTGAGTGCCTACATTGAGTTTGATACCTCCTACAACAAATCAAATATTTATCATCTCCATGGTTGGTTCCTCAATTAATTTGTATCATATTGCAAGTGGGTGCTTTCACATTTTCTAAGTTGGGGCCTCAATTAAGTTGTAACCTATTGAAAATATTTTCTTGCACATCTTGGGGGTGGGTTCCTCCAGCAGGTTGATGCCTACAAATTTATGTAAATGAATTGAAGAAGAAGAAGAAGAAAAAGAAAAATAATTTGTGGTTTTCTCCCGTAATATATTCCACATAAAAATTTGTGTCCTCTTGTGTTGATGTGATGATGTTTTTTGATGCATGGTTTCATCTATGCTGCAAATTTTTATGGTACACTGCTACATATTGTTTAATATTGATGAAATGTTTTGAAATGATAATTTTTCTACTACATTGATTGAGACCCCCCTCTCAGTGTAATATTTATTCTAACAAGCTTAAAGGGTTACCACCTAAAAGGGAAGTGAGACATGAGAACAATTGTTGCTTGACTTGCCATTGCTAAGAATAAAGTTATCAACTTAATGATACTTGTGACATGAAAATGAGAACTATGGCCCTCAAAACACATATTTATTCATCGAAAAAACCAAAATAAACCCCTAAACCAAAAAGTGGCACTACTAATAGCACTCATTTTTTCTAAGGATGTGATTACAACATTTTTCAAACATTTCCTTAAAATTCCATTTTTTTTCTTACAAAAAAATACCCCTAAAATAATCCTATAAATAAAAAAGTGGTACTACCAAGAGCATTTTTTTTAAATATTAAAATTATAGTTTGCTTGAAATCATAGCATTAGAAATTGGTACGATTGCAACCAAAACTGAAATCATTCACCAAATCAAAATATATTGCTACCAATAGCACCTTTTTTTCTTTTTTCTTTTCTTTTTAAACTTAAAATCGCTACAATTTTTCAACATAAGATTTAACAACTGAAGCTAATAGCATCCCTTTTCAAGAAAGGCTTAAAATTGCAACATTTTTTGTTAAACCATATATAAGCCTCATGTTAACCCTAAAACCCCTTATTAATCCATATTTCTTGAGTGATTACATTTCTATTGTTATATTGTTATGTAGGCTAGAACTCCCCATGGTTCCATTTATTATAATTGTACACCTTGTCTCCTATATATATACTAAGGAAATCGTAATATCCCATTTGCTAATTTTTATGAATTTCTCAGGATTTTTCTTACAAATTTACAACATAAAATTTATTCTTTTATCCCAATTAAAAATTCAATTTTGCACCATAAAATTAGCAACACAACAAGCGAATTTTGCAATAAAACCCAGAAATGCTACAATGACAAATAACACAGGAAATGGGGAATAACATAGATTTATTTATTTATTAGAGTATATTACATACAAAATTATCGATAGAATATAGTTGTGGTGACAACCACCTGAAGATCAACTACAATATTGAATCCAACCTCCAAAGTATGAACTGGAAAAAAGCCAAAATTGAAATATGGATGATCCCCACTCCAATCTTCATATTTTCTCTAGATTTGATCTCCAAATATGTTTTTGAAGCCCTGTGAGATTTATGCATGAAATCTCCTCAACAGTGGGTTTTTTTTTCTTCCAACTCACAATAGGAAACCCAAGGGTTTCATATTAGGGTTTGTTGAAAGTTGAGAACTGTGTTCCCAAACCTCTCTAATAAGAAAATTAATCAACTCCAAGATGTCCCAAATGATTTTCTCCTTCTCCTTTTTAAAGATTGGATATATCTCTCTCTGGCATTCGAGAAGCACTTTATTTTATTATTTTATTCCCATTCTAGAAGCTTCTCTCATTTTATATATTAAAGTGACTTTTATTTTTATTTTATTTAAGTCACTTTTTCCTTTTTGGAATTTTTATCAAGTAGGCACTTTTTCCCCTTTTTAATTTAATAACGGACTAATTAAAATCACTTTTAATTGCGGGGAATGATTATTTTGCCACCATAATTTCTCTAACCACTGGAAACCACTTCTCACCATCCCATCCTACATATTTTTTCATTTTGGTTCCAACGAGTTATTACAATAAGTGTTTTTCTAGATAATTTACTCAAAATGACAATTTATTTTTGTTTAATTAAAACATGTTGATAATAATCTCATTTGATAGTAATCTTCATAATTCCTTGGAACAAACAATAAATTGTGAATAATTGGCCCTAGTGATGAAATACAATGAGCGAAACCCATTGGGCCTCATAAAACCTCCCAAAACCCCTTCGGACCCACTAATGGCATAATCTCACTTGTGACTTGCCTTTCATAAACTCTAGAAATCCATCCTATCTACATAATAAGTAAAATTGAAAATGGGGATATTAAAAATATTCCCATCCCAATATTTCTTACCCTCAAGAAATTTGTATCTGTTGATTGTAAATTAATTTGTACACTAATGCTAGTATCCCACACAAACCATTGCACCACATCATGTGTGTGTGCCATCTAAGTGGATCCCTCAATACTTAGATCCCAAATAAACCTTTGACTAAACTTCGCATCAATAGATGTTTCTTCTATGTCCCTTTCAAATTTACATTAGTGATCTAGTATCCATGCTTCCTCACATGTGAAACATAACTGCTCTCTTCTCATTTTCTTTTTGCTCCTCATTGGGAGTTTTGGAGATTGATTTTTCTCTTCGGCTCCCCATCCTTTCCAAATGTATACCCCCTAAAAATTCTCATTATCAAATTTCTTCTAGCGAGAGGGCTAGAACTAATAGCTGCTAGATGCCTCAATGAATCTTCCAACCTTTGTTGGCCTTTGGCCAAGTCACTCCAAATCCTTAACATTTCATCCATGAACCAACAATTTTTTAGATTTTCAAATTCTCCTCAGGCATATAACACTTTGACTCAGCACTCACTCACCATTACAAGGCTTGGCGTCAATATATGTTTATTCTCACTCAAAAATACATCATAACACACCCACTTGACCTATGTTCTCGGACGTTTGGACACTAATCCATACAATGGAAAACATTAACAAAATTCAGACCTCATAAGTCTCACTCTCAATCAATACAACCCTCTCACTTAGCTACAACGAAAAAACCCTTTTGTTACAACATATTATGCCTAGCTATGTGGACAAAAACATTCACACTCACTATGATTCAACCCAAAACAAACTGCCTCAACACAGTAATCTCTCAATACTCTAACTAGCATCATGTAGCACCTACTCAATTCATTAAGCCACCACACTCTAATGGAATCATATATAAGTCCATAGACTATACATCAACATTTCCATATATTACAAACCCTTCTCGACACATTACATCTCTTTGTCAACATTCTACCCGCAACAAACTAATTGCTACAGTGGTAGATATAAAACTGACCTCATACATATTATAGGGAATATGACATCAATACATACACACTAATAACTTTTGATTACATATCCTGCTGACTCAAACTCACATCAAAACCTAATACATTTCATCAAAACTCTATCTCAGCCATAAATATGTCATACTTGAGTTTACAAGGGTTTCTATAGCAACATACCAGCTACTAATACTCATCTCATTACACCAAAAGCAACAAAATTTCTCAACCATAAATAATAAGAATCTAGAATCCTCTCAACATTCTGACTGGCGATAACACACAAGTTACCTCATGGAAATAAAGTCTCTACAACTACATAATATAAAGCATTTTTTCCTGCATTAAAAAATGTTAGCACAAATTCTCAGTCCACACACCATGTTGTGCTCATGATTCAATAAATAGTGAATATCAATTGGCCTTTAATCCATAGGTAGGCTCCAACATATGGGTTTGTGACAGCTAGACAATTCCTAACACATTTGATCTAACCTTTGTCACGTATTGTTATAAATTAAATAACAAATCAATGGAACACATAACGTATTGCGAAATAACAAACCCGGAAAAGAATAAAACAAGAGAGACACAAATATATGTGGTTAACCCAATTTGGGCTACATCCACGGAGAAATAGTCAGTCCTTCCTTTTATATTATCCAACAAAATGAAGAGATACAACCTAGAACAAATCTATTATAACTCTCTCTTCGCTCTCACATAGTCTCTTTTGTTTTTCTCACACCGAATAATCACACCCAGTTGCAATATAATTCCCTCACATAAACCAAGGGTTGTCTTCTATGAAAAAAAATCCATAAAATAACATAACTTTTACCGTCAAATCTTCCACCTAATGAATGGCCTAGATTGAATACAAAATTACAATTTTTTACAAGGAAATTTTAATCTATTTTTTTCGCTTCAAGGGCACTTCCCCCTAACCCCCGCCAAGGGGGGTCTAAAGGGTTGTCGTCTCCCCCTCTTGCACCCCCTGGATAACACTAGTGGGGGGTAAAGTCCCCCCACACGCATCAATGACTGGGATCCAACCACAACTAAAGAAAAACCTGTGAATTAGGAAGATAATGAGGCTTTACACCCAACAATCTCCCACTTGGAGGCTGATTATATCAAATTCATCGTTGCTTCACTTGTTGGAAACTGCTTCCACTTGGACTTAGTTGTTTCTCATATTTACCATCATACTTGCAGATCAATTTAAAATGAGCAAAAACTCAATTTCTCCTTGTTTACAAACTTTGTTAACATATCTGCAAGATTTTGGCTACCGTATATCTTTTTTAGCTTCAATTATCTATCTTCCAAAACTGACCATATGAAATGGTACTTGAATTGTGTATGAGTATGAGACTTTATTTTTGACACTTCAAATTTTCTTATGTATCAAGTATGAACATTTTTTTTTAAATTTTAGTGATTTTCATGTTGATTTTGAAAATCATCAACATTTTTTTAAGGCATATTTTTACACTTTAAATTTTCTTATGTATCAAATATGATTTTTTTTTTTAATTTTAGTGATTTTCATGTTGATTTTGAAAAGTGTTGATGCAGCATCAACTCTTTTTTTTAAAGGGATTATTTTTTACACTTTAATTTTTTTAATGTATTAAGTGTGAATAGTTTTTTTTAAATGTTGGTGATTTTCTTGTAGATTTTGAAAATCATCTACATTTATTTTTTTAAGGCGTATTTTTGACACTTTAAATTTTCTTATGTCTTAAGTATGAACATTTTTTAGAAAATGTTGATTATTTAACCATTTTTTAAGTTGTCTTATTCTTATTCTTGTTTTTATCCTAAGATGTTTGTTTTTTTGGGGTTTTCCAAACTTGTGTTTTTTGTTTTTCTTTACAATGTTTTTTATAATGGAATTTTAATTTTTTTTTGAAAAATTTAAAAAAAAATAATAAAATTAATATTTTTAGGATACTTTAATATATAAAAATAAAATTGTCACTAAAAATAACAATTTTAAACACCGAACAAAAAATACGCATTTTGCATATAGATATAATTAAAAAGAATACATATTTCAGGAAGCTAAAACTAAAAACAAAAAATAAGTAACTAATAGAAATGAAAGTTACTAAACAACCTAGAATTAGAGCTTAATCAATCACTTTACAAATAAGTAAATTTAAATAATAATAATAAAATAACAAAAATTGAATTTTCAATGTTAAACTATGGATAAGAGGCATAAATATTTTGTCAAAGACAAATTAATACACAGTCAAAGTAAAACTGAATGCGTAATATCATGTTTGCGACAATTATAAT
Source organism: Pinus albicaulis (assembly GCA_034641835.2). Taxonomy (NCBI): domain Eukaryota; kingdom Viridiplantae; phylum Streptophyta; class Pinopsida; order Pinales; family Pinaceae; genus Pinus; species Pinus albicaulis. Next base: position 267,840,038 of record CM076584.1, read on the forward strand.
AATAGACTTTATGAAAATTTTGAATAAAAAAAAGTTGGGAAATTAGCAAATTTTATGAAAATTGTATGAATTTTCTATCCAAAGATTATGACATTCGAAGCTTTTTTTCCAAAAAAAAATGAATCAAATAAACTTTAAATTTAAGGAAATATATATATATATGTTAAAAAATAAAATAAAACATACAATTAAAAAAAAAATCTTAAAAATATAAAATATAAAATATTTAAAATTAAATTAAATTTAAAAAAAAAAGTAAAAAAATACAAATATTAAAATATTTTTTTGAAAAACAATACATTAAAAAAAAATTGAAATAGTAAAATAAAAACAAGTGCTACATAGTAGCTTGTATCTGCCACTTAGTAAAATATAGCTTAATTAAAGTAAAAATGCTTTATTTAAGTTAGTGTTAAGGTTTAAAATATAATCAATTTAGGTTTTCGATTGGTAAATTGAGGTATTTTGTTTGTCGTAATTATGTATTGTGATATATACCATGCATGCTATAATAACTAACTATCATAATAATTATTAATTAGGCTGTAAAGTGTCATTTTTTGAAAACAACTCCCTTGAACTGCCACGTGTATCATTGTGCACCATTGATTTTGATGTTAGAAGATTGAAATAATGTCTACATTCAGATTAAATACTATTATTATTAATCAATTACAAAGGAAAAATGTTTTAAAAACTTTTTCTTTTTTTCAATGTTGCCCTCATTTTAAGACTCACATGATGGTTTCACAGGTACACACATTAAGCTCACTCCCTAGAATATACTATGAATAATTGAAACTCATATTCTACTGACCTATCACCCAGTTTCGAGGTTGATGATTCTATTATTTCCCTTCGGCATTGCACATTCCCACTCTTGAGCTATGTGAGTAGCTGTTTGGTGGAAGTCGGGCAGTTCGACTAAGTTTCTTTTTCGTTGTTCAGTTGTTATGTATTTCTGGCCACTTCTTCTTTGTTGGGTGATATAATCTCTATTCCTAATGGCCATGTTCCAACTTCTTCAAATCAATTTAATTTCCATTCATCCATTGAGGAGTCGGCAACAGAACAATCAGCTACGTGCACTCCCTCACCTCATTGTAATGTCCATGTTCCAACTCCTGGATGCCGCAATCAAAAATCAAAGGAGGAACAACAACTGATGGTCAATGGAAATGCAGATCAGGCATCAGTAGATCATATCAACCTGGAGGTTGGGCGAGGGCGTTCTGACTATTTAGTAGCTCTTCACAACCAACCGATTAGGCCCGTTAGGAAATTAATTTCCTTTTGAACAAAAGAAAATCTTTCAACCACACACATATTTTCTTTGGGTAGAGTGTCATTATATTTCTTGAATAAATAGGAAGGTAGATGTTCATTCATGATTTCAATTGTGTTTATTATTTGTAAATGGTTAACCATTATTTCTCCTCCGTGATGAATGGAGTGGTTTGCTAATAATTCCTTTTCCAATAAGTAATTTTTAATATTAATTTAATGATGGTTCATTGATATTAATTATTTCTTAACCTAAAAGTTGTATACCATACATTAATTTTGATGATATTCAAAAACATTTCTATTTCATTGTAGTTTGGTAAACATTTGTTTTTTTACCTCCATTGTTTATTGAAAATATACACTTTAATGGTGCCTTTTATCATTGTTAGCAGAAATCATATACTTTAAAAATTTAAAGCAATAAGAAATATAAGATGGATATTTTTTTGAATTTAAACTTTTAAAAATAATTCATCAAAATTATATGCCTTGTATAGTAGAAATGGATTCTTTACTTTTATTACGTTGTTTGTATATTAAATTCAGTTTAATAATCAATGGTCAAATATTTTAGCTCAGTACTAAAACTCATGGTTGAGTTTAGATTATCGGTGGGTCTATTAAGAAATCAGGTACCAGTGGCATTATTCAGGGTACCTGCTGGAGTTATACATATAGTTTCTCTTTGCGAATAATAGTTAACTAATAGTTAACTTGCGTTACCATTCCAGATCCTCTATTTATTTATTTTTAAGAATTTTTTTGGGTATTTAATTATCTTCATTCTTGTCATATTTATGATGTAAAGTGTCTCTCTTTGAAAACAACTCCCCCCAACTGCCACGTGTACCATTGTGCACCATTGATTTCAATGTTAGACAATTGAAATAGTGTATACCTTACTTTGGTCTTTTTATATGGTAAATACTTATAGTTTTCCTTAGTGAAATTCCATGTTGACCACTTTTAACTTCAAAGAAAATAAAATATTATTTTATATCCAGTGGGTTTCATGTGATAGAGGTTAGAAATAGTGAGAGAAAAGATATGGTAATTTTATCAAGCTTATCATTTTTATAATGTTTTGACTTGGAAATTCTTCTAAAATAAATATTGATGTAGCTATATTGAGAAATTAGGAGCATAACTAGTGCCTAAAAAATATTTAATTTTACTATCTTATCTTTGATTGATTCCAAATAATAATATAATTTATAAATAAATTAAAAAAAAAAACAATACATGTATTACTAAATTCTATATTTAATAATAAAGCTTACAATTATTATTGATATTATGGTGATCATTTGGATACTTTATATTTATTTGTGATATATTTTTAAAATGCTGTGATCTTTTCATTTATTTATATTTTGAAATATATATTATTTTATGGTACTTGTTAGCTTATTTTTTATAATGTTTTGACTTGGACATTCTTCTAAAATAAATATTGATGTAGCTATATTGAGCAATTAGGAGCATGTCACGACCAAACATATCAACATAAAAAATAAAAAATAAAAAATAAAAATAAAAAATCAACTTCTACTCTATTAATGACACCCGTAAAACAAAGGGTCTTTACATTATACCATGCAGAATTTATTAACAACAAGAAACTAACATTATTATCCATAATTTAATAGACCTCTAAACTTATACGAGTTATAAAAACTCATATCTCTTCACATAAAGGTATTTCTTGTTTTAAGTATGGTCTTACGCAAATTTTCTTTATTGAATATCGTCAACATTGGAAGCTTTATGGTTCACTGTTTATATATAATGTAAACCCCTTTCCATGCGGTGGTGAGATATTTATCCTTGTTACAATTAAGGAATAGCTGGCACGTCATTGCGAAGTTAATGATACAGTACAGGGTATTAACTCATCGCAACAGTTTTTGGGTTGTCGTGCTATGTTTGCGGGTCTCGAGGTCTGATGCCTCACTTACCACCGTCGGATGCAACTAGATATCAACAGTGAGTAGGCAGGCGAGAAGGTCTTAGGCTTTTCACTGCTGCCATACCCTAATTGATTCATTTCCGCACCGACTTTTCTCTATCACTCTACCATCACATGGTTGCACAACCTGTCACTGAGCTCTTGTCTCCCTACATGTTGATTGACTCTGCGACTTTCATTTGAGCTTACTTAAGCATAAACTGGTTCTACCACTCTTCCAAATTAGAGGGTCGATTCAGAGATGTCGCGTTTACTGCAGAAAGTAGAAAGCTCAAACTACAGATATCAATGGTATGACTCTGTCTTTCTTGTAACCTTCTCTCCTAGGTTCAAATTCATTTCTGATCATTTTCCTGTTCGATTGTATTATAAGTACTTAAGAGTCTTCCTTCCTTTGATTTTTTTTCCAATTAGCTCGCGGAAATATGCATTCAGTACTTAACTATTTGGCAGATAAAGACCTTAAAATTCTTGTCTCGGTTATCTACAATTTTCTGCTAGCATTTGCGTGGATATCCTTTATGAATTCTTTGGAGAAATATATATTAAATATTTCTAATGGATAACCCTGCAGGTATTCATCTTTACCGTCTTGATTCTGATCTCACAAATCCTCACGGTTGAGCTGCTAGTTTCTCTAATGGACTCCGGCCCTTTTCAGGTATTTCAAGTGTTTCATTTGATATGCCCAAAGAAACTCATCCTTGGCCTTTTGCACTTATGTCGATAGTATTCTTTTCGAGCTTGGGAAGCTCATCCATTCCTCATCATTTCTCAAAGGATTTGGATTTTTACTTGTAAAAGGGTTTACCTTATATTTTTCTAAAGGAAAGCACAGCAGTGCTAGACCTCTGTTGTACAAGGAAATCTTTTCCTCTGAGCTTATGGACTCAAGACTTTTATCAGTTTAAATCTGTTTCTTTGTGCAATTTTGTTAAATTAGTTTTCTTTTATCAGAGATACTGCCAACGAACATTGATTCATTTAGCTCCTTTCTTATGTATTCCTTCTCGAACTTACAATTTTTCTATAATGAAATAATTTGAAGAATTCTGTTACTACTGTATATTTAGATATTGCGTAGATGTTTACGCTCGAACTTTCTTTACTTTCTTATTGAATTTTATATGTTTTCAGTTAAGGGGTGGCACCATTGGTCGATTCCTGAGTTTAGATTCAGTATTTGGATGAATAAAAATGAAGAATCTGTATTTAACTTAATTTATTTCTTTTCTTATTTCCTTAAAAACAAAAGGTATTACCCAAGCATACTTGCTGCCTAATTCATGCATAATGTTCTTATACACATTTATTCGCACTGTTTTTCTGTTATTATATCCTCATTCTGAGTTCTTTTCCGATTCTCTATAGTATATATTCTTCTGTCTAATTTTTATTTATGAGTTAGCCATTTTTGGCGGTGTCCGGACCACCTTTCGACTCTGTCCATGAATAAAGAATTTTTTGAGAGGCGACTAGACTTGGGATTGGGGTTTCACCCAAACCCTCGTCTGAAAACCTGCTCGATTTTAAAAAAAAAGGTCGTAGATTAAATCTTTTACAATTTTGTATACATGTAATCGTTTACATTTTTATAACCCTAGCATATACTTATGTATAGTTAAAAATTTTATGAAGGACCGGAGGGCTTTGTAGCATTTACTGCTACCACTATTTTTCGATGCCATCCTTCTTGCTTGCGGTCTATCTTTCCCCAAGATATACTTTTTTTTTACTATTTTTAAAAAAAATGTACTATATTTCTCTTATTCCAGATTCAAAATTATGCCTTAAACATTTACTTTTCATCACACAGCTACAGATGGAAACCTTCAGAAATAGTAATTCTTCCATAACTACTGCACTTAAAAATATTTGCATAATATTAAATCACATAGGAATAAATTTAACAGTAATATATGAGACCTTATTTAACTAAACATTTATAGTACAGAATCCCATTCATTATTATACAAACCCAGCATGAAATCTTGTATTTAATTTTATAACGAGAAAATACCTCCAAATACAGAAATTTCATATGTACTTATCTATATTTTAAAGTTATCAGTTGTGGTCCTCCCAACCATAAAGAGAGGCGATTACGTCCTCCTCTTGCCCCTGAGGTCCAGTCCTAGGTGGTACGGGTTAACAATGGATATTTCTGCTGTGACCTCAAGACGCCCAGTCTAGTCAATACCAGAAATAATTTCCAAGAATTGCTGAGTGTTTTCCACTGGTTTTTTACCAGCTCTGGAAAATCCACACTCTTCCTTAGTTCAAGAACAAAACCCCTAATCCTTACTGGGATCAGTCTCTTATCCCTAGAGTAGCAGGTAACTATTTCCAACTATCCCCAACCACTTTCCAATTCTTGGAAAACGTTTACCATCTGCTTTTACTTTTTTTATCAGGTTATTTTCCATAACCAATTTTATTATTATCATTAATAACCTTTCAGCAAAAACATTAATAAGTCCAATATTTACTTAAAATAATAATTAAAATTGTCTTTTAACTAGTTAACAACTAGTTATCATTAATGGAGCTGTCACAACTTCCCCCCTGGAAGTAACACAGTCCTCGGTGTTTTACTCTAGCTCTGAAAAGAGCTCTGGGTAAGCCTTGCACAAATCTTTCATCCTCCCAAGTAATCTCATCTGGGTCGAAGTGCTTCCATTTCACTTTGACTTGGGTGATGACTCGCTTCCGGAGCATAATTTCCCTCCAGTCAAGTATGTGTTATGGCTCGACCAGGAACTCGTCATCTTGCTCTACCTGCAAACAGCAAAATTCCATGTCAAATTCTCATAAAGAAATCATATTTCAAGTTAGGATTTTTAATTCTTTCCTACCTCTATATTTTTCCAATGAGTTACGTTTTTCGAATCATGCACATAACGCTTCAACAGGGACACGTGGAACACATTGTTTACTCGAATGTGACTAGTTAAATCCATCCGATAGGCCACAATTCCTACCCTTTCCAAAATTTGGAAGGGTCCACAGAACCTGGGAGCTAACTTGGCACAAGAGATCAACCTTAAGGTACTCTTATTGGGTTTAATCCTCACATACGCATGGTATCCTACTTCAAATTCCCGATAAGACCTCTTTTTATCTGCATATATCTTATGTCGATCTTGTGCAGCCTTCAGATTTTGTCTTATTTTCTTTACTTCTGATTCCATTTCAGCAAGCATCTCGAGTCTCAACATTAGTTTTTTTTCGGGGCTACTCCAATTTATGGGAGTGCGACACTGCATTCCATACAAAGCCTCGAAGGGACTCATCTTCAGAGACTCCTGATAATCATTATTGTAAGAAAATTCAACAAGGTGCAAATAGTCCTCCCACTTTGTTTGTTGCTACATCATATACATGCACAACATGTTTTCCAATACCTGGTTTACCCTCTTTGTTTGACCGTCAGTTTGGCGATGGTAAGTTGTGCTAAATTTTATCTGGGTCCCTAGACCAGTAAACAGAGTCTTCCAAAATGTTGATGTAAACTTAACATCCCTATTTGAGATAACTATCTTTGGTATACCATGCAGCCTGAAAATTTCCCTCATAAATATGTCGGCTATCTGTACAGTCTTATAAGTAGACTGCACAGGTATAAAATGTGAAAATTTACTCAATATGTCCACCACCACCATGATGGAGTCAATTTTCTTTTTTTGTCCGCGGTAAACCTGTAATGAAATCTAGGGATATGACCTCCCACTTCCATTCAGGTACCAGTATGGGTTGCAACAATCCTGCAGGATGTCGATGCTTTACCTTAACCTGCTGACACTCCAAACATTTAGTTAGATACTCAGCAATATTTTTGTGCATACCAGGCTAGAAATATACTTTTCTGATGGTTGTTAACATTTTCTAGTATCCCAGGTGACCTGCATAATTATTGCGATGGTATTCATCCATTATCAGCTCCTTTAGGTCTATACAGTTTCATACATATACCTTAGCTCTAAAAGTTAGCATCTGATCATCATTCACTCCATACTCAGAAGTACCTCCATGCTTTCCTTTTTCTTCCATTTTCTACCATAGGAATTGGTATTCTGGATCTTTTTCTGCTTCTTCTTTTACTTGATCTAAGAATTTACTTTCAAGCTAATTATAGTAAAGCTCATAAACACAATGCAACTTTCTAGTTAAAGCATCAGCCACCTGGTTCTCCTTACCTTTTACATGTTGGATGTCCATATCAAGCTCACTTAGAAAGGCATTCCATATTTCCTTTCTAGAGTTTAAATCAACTTGCTTGAAGTAACTATTCAAGCTGTTATGATTTGTCTTTAACACAAACTTTTTACCCAGCAAGTAGTGTCTCCATACCCGGAGCGCATGTACTACTGCTGTTAATTCCAGATCATAGGTTGAGTACCTTTGTTCATGCTCTTTTAACTTCCTTGACTCATAAGCCACCACTTTACCTTCTTCAGATAGAACTTCCCCAACACCCTCTTTGTTGGCATCTGTACAGACTTCAAATTCTTTTTTAGGGTCAGCTACCCTCAAAACAGGTGTAGTGGTCAAAAGTTGTTTCAGATTTTCAAAACTGTTTTGACACTTAATAGTCCAGTTGAAGACTTTTCCTTTTCTCTACAATGAGGTAATGGGAAAAGCTATTCTAGAAAATCCTTTAATAAACCTCCGATAGTACCCAGCTAACCCCATAAAAGATCAAATATCTGCTAAATTCTGGGGTACTCTCCATTTCATAATTGTTTTAATCTTCTCTGGGTCAACAACAATCGCTTCTACTAAAATGACATGGCCCAGGTATTGGATTTCTATTTTAAAGAAATCACATTTGCTGAACGTAGCGTACAAATGGTGTTTCCTTAGCATTTCCAGCACAATCCACAAATTCTCTTTACATTCTTCCTGGTTTTAGAATAGATTAAAATGTCATCTATAAATATGAGTACAAAATTATCCAGGAAAGGATGAAAGATTCCATGCATTAACCTCATAAAGGTTTCTGGTGCGTTTGTCAACCTGAAGGGTAACACCACAAATTGATAATGCTCGTACCTAGTACGAAATTTTGTCTTGTAAATGTCTTCATCCTTGATTCAAATATGATGATATCCAGATCTTAAATCTATCTTTGAAAACATTGTGGCCCCCTTCACCTGATCAAACAAATCATCAATCCTTGGTAATGGATATTTATTCTTAATTGTTAACTTGTTAAGCTGTCTATAATCCATGCACATTCTCATGGTTCTGTCTTTCTTTTTCACGAACAGCACTAGTGCTCCCTAAGGGGACACACTTGGACAAATGTAACCTTTTTCCAGTAGTTCCTGTAACTGCATTTTTAATTCAGTCAATTCGAGGACACTCATCTTATAAGGAGCCCTTGACACAGGTGATGCTCCTGGAATTAACTCTATAGTAAAATCGATATCTCGTCTTGGTGGTAAACAAAGAATATGTTCAGGAAAAACATCCATGAATTCTTGCACCATCGGTATGTTTTCCATCATAGGTGATTTTTCCTTGGATTCAGCATATCCCACTTGAATAGCATAAATCTGGAATCCCTTCCTAATACATTTATTCATTTTGGATGCTGTAATTGGACATAGCTATAATGGCTTCTTGACTCCTTGAATTTCCTTACGTGTTCCATCTTGCATTCTGTAATAAATAATCTTTTCCTTGCAGTCTACTTAGGTCCAATGCTTTTCTAGCCAATCCATGCCTAGCAAAACATCATAGGACCCTAATGGCAGTATGTTCAAATCCACATTCAACTGTTGTTCTGCAATTTTTAATATACAGTTTGGAATCTTAGCAGTCACCTTTCTTTTTGCTCCTCTGGCTAGCTGTACCGGCCATGAGTTTTTGAATTTCTGCTCTTTTAATTTACACATTTCCACTATTTTGGGACTAACATAACTGAGACTTGCACCTGGGTCTACCAAAATAGAAACAAATTGAGACAGTAACTTACCTTCCAACTCAATCATTATTGGCTGAAAATCTGCCTGTCGATCCTCCAATGCTGCATTGATTCGAGGAATGTTTTGCGCCACATCGTCAATTATAGAAGCCTCCTGCAAGTTTGCAACTGTATCATTTCTAGCTTGTTGTGTACAGTTTTTATAATAGTGTGCCTCACCACAACCCCAACACTCTAGAGGTGGCTTGGTCACCTGCCCCTGCTCAAGTTTGCTAGATGCCTCTGTAGGCTTCTCTTTTACTGGCCAACGAGTCTTTTGATGATTTCTGCCAAACTGTTTGCTGTCAAATTACATGCAGAATTATTAAAGTTACTGCTTTTGGCGCCTTTGAAATTTGAATTACTTTTCTGTCCTTTCCTTGGCTGCCAACTTTTTCCAACCTCCCCTTTAGCCTTGGACTGCTGATAGCACATTTGTGCCTTGCGAATGGCTTCATCCATGGTTTTAGGATTCACAAACTCAATTCGTTCTTTCTTGTGTGCTGGCAAGCTGCTCAAAAATCTCTGCACCTTAGCTTTTTCCTCGCGAAGGTATGGAACATATCGTAACAGGGAGGTGAACTTGGTGATATATTCATCCATAGTCATCTATCCCAGCCTCAAGTCATGAAATTCCTTTGCTTTCTCATCATATAAAAATTATTTCAAGTACTTATCTTTAAATTATTTCTAGAATGATTCCCAAGTGACATATTTTTCCTCAATACTGTGAACATTCTTCACTTCTTCCCACCACAGAGTGGCCTTCTCCCTTAGCTTGTATATGGCCAATCTGGCCTTCAGATTTTTTTTGTATTCATACACCTGAAAGTATTTATTCATATTTATCAACCATGCTTCTGCCACTTCCTTAGCTTCAATATCAAATGTTTGTGGTTTTCTTTTCCGAAACTCCCCCTGAAGCTCTACCTTTGGCTTCTTCACCTCTTGCTGATCTGACACATTGCCAGACTTTGCCTCATTGTAGTTTTTTTTTTTATTACTTCGCTAAGAAGGGCTTCTTTCCAATATATCAGTGGTATGTTCTCTTTTTTGTCGTTCATCACCATCTTGCATGTCCCTATCAACACTGGGATGTTCCATTCCTTGATTTTGTTTATCTGACAGAATTTTGAGTATCTTCTCTTGCTCTTGCATTAATTGTCCATTATCCCTTTGTACTTGAACAATTTCCTCCTATAACTGTTGTACTGTATTCAATAGTAAACTAGTTTGATGTTGTTGTTCCTCCAGCAGTCTACTCGTTTGCTGGTGTTTATCAACACTCAGCTGAACCCACATTTCATGGTTCACCACGGGTTGAGTTTGGGGTTCCCCAGCATCCTAAGGTGGTTGTTTCATTGCTCCCCTTATCATTATATTCCTGCTATGCTTCTAAACTCTTTGCATCAGTATACACACATATTTTATCATTAGTCGACCCTTAGGGTCCCAGCATATGAACGTTTCTCTGATACCACTTGTCACGACCAAACATATCAACATAAAAAAAAAAAAACTTCTACTATATTAATGACACCCGTAAAACAAAGGGTATTTATATTATACCATGTAGAATTTATTAACAACAAGAAGCTAACATTATTATCCATAATTTAATAGACCTATAAACTTATTAGAGTTATAAAAATTCATATCTCTGCACATAAAGGTATTTCTTGTTTTAATTATGGTCTTAAGAAAATTTTCTTTATCAAATATCGTTGACATTGGAAGCTTTATGGTTCACTGTTTATATATAATGTAAACCCCTTTCCATGCGGCGGTGAGATATTTATCCTTGTTACAATTAAGGAATAGTTGGAACGTCATTGCAAAGTTAATGATACAGTACATGGTATTAACTCATCACAACAACTGTTGGGTTGTCGCGCTATGTTTGCGGGTCTCAAGGTCTGATGCCTCTTACCACTATCGGATACAACTGGAGACCAATGGTGAGTAGGCAGGCAGGAAGGTCTTGGGCTTTTCACCACTGCCATATCCTAATTGATTCATCCACACCGACTTTGCTCTATCACTCTTCCATCACAGGGTTGCACAACCTGTCACTGAGCTCTCGGCTCCCTACATGTTGATTGACTCTGCGACTTTAATTTGAGCTTACTTAAGCATAAACTGGTTCTACCGCTCTTTCAAATGAGAGGGTCGATTCAGAGATGTCATTTTTACTGCAGAAAGTAGAAATCTCGAACTAAAGATATCAATGGTATGACTCTGTCTTTCTTGTAACCTTCTCTCCTAGGTTCAAATTCATTTCTGGTCATTTTCATATTCAATTGTATTATAAATACTTAAGAGTCTTCCTTCCTCAGATTTTTGTTCCAGTTAGCTCGTGGAAAGATGCATTTAGAACTTAACTATTTGGCAGGTAAAGACCTTAAAATTCTTGTCTCAATTATCTACAATTTTTTGCTGGCATTTGCATTGATATCGCCGGTATGAATTCTTTGGAGAAATATATATTAACTCTTTTTAATGGCTAACCCTGCAGGTATTCTTCTTTACCGTCTTGATTCTGATCTCACAAATCCTCACAGTTGAGCTGCCAGTTTCTCTAATGGACTCTAGCGCTTTTCAGGTATTTCATGTGTTTCATTCGCTCTGCCCAAAGAAACTCATCCTTGGCCTTTTGCACTTATGGCGATAGTATTCTTTTCGGGCCTGGGAAGCTTGTCCATTCCTCATCATTTCTCAAATGATTTGGATTTTTCCTTGTAACAAGGTTTACCTTATATTTTTCTAAAGGAAAGCACAGCAATGCTAGACCTCTGTTGTACAAGGAAATATTTTCCTCTGAGCTTATGGATTCAGGAATTTTATCATTTTAAATCTGTTGCTTTATGCAAGTTTGATAAATTAGTTTTCTTTTAGTAGAGATATTGCCAACGAAGATTGATTCATTTAGCTCCTTTCTTATGTATTCATTATCGGACTTACAGTTTTTCTATAATGAAATAATTTGAAGCATTCTGTTACTACTGTATATTTATATATTGTGTAGATGTTTACACCCGAACTTTCTTTACTTTCTTATTGCATTTTATATGTTTTCAGTTAACGGATGGCACCATTGGTTGGTTCATGAGTTTAGATTCAGTATTTGGATGAATAGAAAAAAAGAATCTGTATTTAAATTACTTTCTTTCTTTTCTTGTTTCCTTAAAAACAAAAGGTATTACCCAAGCATACTTGCTGGATAATTCATGCATAATGTTCTTATACACATTTATTTGCATTATTTTTCTGTGGTTAAATCCTCAATCTAAGTTCTTTTACGATCCTCTGTAGTATATATTCTTATGCCTAATTTTTATTTACGATATAGCCATTTTTGGCGGTGTCCGGACCACCTTTTGACTCTGTCAGTGAATAAAGAATTTTCTGAGAGGCGACTAGACTTGGGATTGGATTTCACCCAAACCCTTGTTTGACAGCTTGCTCGATTTTTAAAAAAAAAAGGTCATAAATGAAATATTTTATAGTTTTGTATACATGCAATCGTTTACAGTTTTATAACCATATCATATACTTATTGTATAGCTAAAAAGTTTATGAAGGACCGGAGGGATTTTTAGCATTTACTGCTACCATTATTTTGCAATGCCATCCTTCTTTCTTGCAGTCTATCTTTCCCCAAGATATACTTTTTTTTTACTGTTTTAAAAAAATTTGTACTCTAATTCTCGTATTCCAGATTCAACATTCTACCTTAAACATTTACTTTCCATCACACAGCTACTGATGGAAACCTTCCTAAATAATCATTCTTCCATAACTACTACACTTAAAAATATTTGCAGAATAATAACTCGCATAGGAATAACTTTAACAGTAATATCTGAGCCCTTATTTAACTAAACATTTGTAGTACAGAATCTCATTCATTACTATACAAACCCAGCAAGAAATCCTATATTTAATTTTAGAATGAGCAAATACCTCCAAATACAAAAATTGCATTTTTACTTATCTGTATTTTAAAGTTATCAGTTGTGTTCCTCCAAACCATCAAGAGAGGCGATTACGTCCTCCTCTTGCCCTCGAGCTCCAGTCCTGGGTGGTACGGGTTAACAGTGGATATTTCTGCTGTGACCTCAAGACGCCCAGTCCAGTCAATACCAGAAATAATTTCCAGGAATTGTTGAATGTTTTCCACTGGTTATTTACCAGCTCTGGAAAATCCACACTCTTCCTTAGTTCAAGAAGAGAACCCCTACTCCTCACTGGATCGGTCTCTTATCCCCAAAGAAGTAGGTAACTTTTTCCAAGTGTCCCCAACCACTTTCCAGTTCTCGGAAAACATTTACCATCAGCTTTTACTTTTTTTATCAAGTTATTTTCCATAACCAATTTTATTATTATCATTAATAACCTTTCAGCAAAAACATTAATAATTCCAATATTTACTTAAAATAATAATTAAAATTGTCTTTTAACTAGTTAACAACTAGTTACCATTAATGCAGCTGTCACAGAGCATAACCAGTCCCTAAAAACAATTGTTAATTTTACTATTTTATCTTTGATTAATTCCAAATAATAGTTTAATTTATAAATAAATTAAAAAATAAAACAATACATGTATTTATAAATTTTATATTTAATAATAAAACTTACAATTATTATTGATATTATGGTGATCATTTGGATACTTGATATTTATTTGTGATATATTTTTAAAATGCTATGATCTTTTCATTTATTTATATTTTGAAATATGTATTAGTTTATAATATTTGGTAGTTTATTTTTTATAATGTTTTGACTTGGACATTCTTCTAAAAAAATATTGATGTAGCTATATTGATCAATTAGGAGCATAACCAATCCCTAAAAACAATTGTTAATTTTACTATTTTATATTTGATTGATTCCAAATAATAGTATAATTTATAAATAAATTTAAAAAGAAAACCATACATGTATTTTTAAATTTTATATTTAATAATAAAGCTTACAATTGCTATTGATATTATGGTGATCATTTGGATACTTGAAATTTATTTGTGATATATTTTTAAGAGGTTCTTTAAAGTTTATTTTATTATTTTCTTTTATGTTTTTTTATATGGTAAATACTTATATTTTTCCTTAGCGAAATTCCATGTTGATAACTTTTAACTCCAACGAAAATAAAATATTATTTTTTTATCCAGCGAGTTTCATGTGATAAAGGTTAGAAATAGTGAGAGAAAATATATGGTAATTTTATCAAGCAAAGTAATGTTTATTCACACTGCTAGGTCAATCTGCCTCAAAGCCTGCACCTTCCATCTCTGCTACCCTCAGCCTCATCTGCCATGGCCCCTCCGAATGCAAACCTGGAGGCGGTTCCTGCTCAACTAGCCTTCTCCGCCTTGGTTCAATCTCTACCGCCCCAGCGTCCTCACCCTGCTATCTAAAAATTCGTAAATAAGTTGGATGGATTGCAAGAATTTGTCCTCCCCCCTGCTCTACCTCGCATGGCAGCCCTTTCCTTGGCTGATCGAGGTCTCATAGGGAAATTCACTGGCCTGTGGCCTTCCCCAAATATAGTGCAAAGGTCGATAGAATGGAACTGGGCTGATAAAATAAGCGGAAAAATATCTATTCATTTTTGCGGGAAAGGATATTTCACCTTTCACTTTGAATCAAGAGAAGACAAGGATCTAATCTTCAGAAATGGACCGTACTTCATGGATTCCAGAGGATTGTATCTAAATAAATATACTTTGGACTTTGACCCTGAGCTTGATGTCCCTAATGCAGTCCCAGTCTGGGTCCGGCTCTCGCATCTCCCTCTCCATTATTCGGGAGATGAATCGGTTCAAGCCATCAGTAATTCAGTTGGAAATTTTATTGATCGTAGCGAACCTAAGGACAACATGCAAGCCTATGTGTGCATCTGTGTTGAATTTTATCTTGGCAAGGGTCTTCCGGAAGCAATCAAACTCAAAGTGGACGATTGGACTCACATTCAGCAACTGGATTATGAGAAAATTCCATTTTAATGCAAGGTATGTCACGAATATGGCCATTTTTCCAATTGTTGTTCTAAATTAGTTGATGTTGAAAATACTTCTCAAGATGAACAATGGGAAACTGTCAAAAAAAAGAAGACTTCTCCAGTGTCTAAGACAAACCCTGAAACTGGCCCTCCCAAATCCAATCGCTCATCCACCCCCTCCACCTCTTCCCTTGATCCTCCACTCAACACTTCTGTTGTTTCTCCTCTCTCTGAGACCCCCTTGGAATCTTCCAACCCCTTTGGTGCCCTTTCCCTCCCTGATTCTGACCCTCCCATCCCCAACCCCATTGAAAATGATTCCCCCACCCCCATACCCCTTCCGCAATCATCCCCTTCTTCCTCTCATGACCCTCCTCCTTCTCGAACAACCAAGAGCTCTTCCAAAGAGCACAGTGTAAATATGGAAGTGCATAAAAACATGGGCCTGGCAGAAAATCCATGAAGTAACAGAGGGATGAAAATTCCCAAAAAGACATAGCTATGGGAACACAAAACCCCATAGAAACCTATATTCTGGGGAAAAATAGCAAATAATCAACACAAAAAGACCAGGGAGGGAGAGCAACTCTCTGTATACCCCATTCTCAATGATGAAGGTCCTATCTTGGAACAGCAGGGGACTAGGGCACCCCTCTAAAAATGCTGCTCTAAAAGATCTGATAGACCATGAGAAACCAGGAATCTTAATGCTTCAAGAAACAAAACAAGGTTAGCAAGATATGAAAATAATTATTGAACAGTTCAAGCAGTATGAAGGCTGCATTTTTTAATCAAGGGGAGCCTCCGGTAGAATAGCCACCATTTGGAACCAAAGCACATGGACATGCATATCCAATGTAATTAGTCAGTACTGGATTAAAATCAATTTAGAGAGCAGAGTAGATAACAAGAAGATTTCCATTTATAATATCCATGCACCTAATCATTTTAGAGATAAAGAGCAATGTTGGACCCGTCTCAAAGCAGATATAGATGAAGAAACTAAAAATAATATTATCCTTGGAGGAGATCTCAATATCATACTCCACTCCAATGAGAAGAGAGGAGGCATTTTTACCCATGATCCCTATAGAACAAAACTGGAAATCATTATGCAAGAGCATGACTTAGTTGATGTTGCACCAAAAAATCGCTGATTTGCATGGAAAAATCATAGGCTGGGAAAGGATAACATTATGGAGTGGCTAGACAAGATCATGATAAATGTTTCTCTGCTCTCAACTTACTCCATGGCTTATGCTTCTGTCCACCCCTATTTTGCGTCCAATCACTATCCTACAAGTCTTGTACTTGAGGCGCACTGCCCATTGGGGCCAATCCCTTTTAAATATAGTTCACTCTAGAGCAGCAATCCGATGGTAGAATATATTTTCACCTTCACATGGCATCAGCATATTGAAGTATCACCGGGATACATTTGGGAAAACAAGTTGAAGAGGACCAAATGTGTTCTAAAGGAATGGGAAAAGTGTCATTACAAAGAGCCAGAGAAAACCAAAACAAAAATAAAAAACAATTTAGAAAGGGTCCATAGCAAGATATAAGAACACTAACTCACTCAGGAATACAAAGCACAAGAGGGTGATCTCTATTTCTAGCTCTTTTGTGCCAATAGAGATGAAGAACATAAATGCAGAATAAAGTCGAGACAGCTTTAGTTGCAAGGAGGGGAGAAAAACTCTGCCTTCTTCCACAAGCAGACCATAATAAAAAAAATAAGGAATAATGTTACCACCATCATTGATGAGAACGGTCGAATCCAAACTACTCAAGGCGCCATTAAGCAAACTACTTCTAATTATTACATCACCCTTTTAACTGAGACAAAAGCAGCAAAATATTACTCAGATATCCTTCAACATTTTCCCACGGGAATCAGTGAGGAAATCAATGAAAAATTAACAAAATAAATTAATGAAGATGAAATTCAAAGTGTCATTTGGTCACTCCAGCCAGACAAAGCCCTCGGTCCAAATGGTTTCCCCATTTGTTTCTATAGAACTTATTGGGGAACAATCAAAAAATATCTTGTCAAAATGATAAGATGGGCACAGTGAAAATGTAAAATTGGAGGATACACTAATGCCCCCCATCTTGCTCTTATTCCTAAAGAGAATCGACCCTCATCCTTCTCTCGCTTCCGGCCCATCTCTCTGTGCAACTCTTCTTATAAAATCCTGACCAAAATCCTTGCCTCGTGTCTCAAACCTCTCCTCCCCTCTCTCATTTCTGAGAATCAAGGAGGTTTCTTGGCCAACAGACAAATCTCTGACTCCATACTTCTTTTCCAAGAGGCCATCCACTCCAGTCAAGCTAGAAACGAAAAAGGCTTCATTCTAAAATTGGACTTAGCCAATGCCTTTGATCGAGTCAGACACTCTTTCCTTTTTGTTGTTTTGGAAAAGTTGGGATTTGTCACATCCTTCATTGAGCTTATCAAAGCCTGCATTACTGGTCCCTGGATCTCCCCTCTCATTAATGGTAGACCAGGACCTTCTTTCCAGTCGACCCAAGGTCTAAGACAAGGTTGTTCGCTCTCACCCTACCTGTTCATCTTGATGGCTGAATATTTCAGGAGGGCCCTGGATTACAATCGTCGCATGGCACTTATTACTGGGATCAAATTTGGAAATGGATTCAAGAACATAAATCATTCTCAATTTGCTGATGACACTCTTTTAATGGGAGGAGCCTCCAACATAATAGCTCGTTGATTTAAAACTCTCTTAGACAAATACTTGAGCTACTCCGGAGGTATGGTCAACTATCTCAAGAGTTGCATTTATGGATGGAATACTACTGCGCAAACTCTACATATCATAGCCAGCACGTTTGGAGTTCCTTACAAGTTGGATTGGGGGCACTTTTCTTACTTGGGCATGCCAGTGAGTGTTGGCAATCTGAAAGCTTCTATCTGGGACACTATAATTGACAAAATGAAAAGGAAGGTGCAACAATCGGGCGCCTCTTGGCTTAATCCAGCGGGACGCCTAATCCTCCTTAAATCTGGTCTCTCCTCCTTGCCCTTATACCTCTTTTCGCTTCTGCATGCCCCAGCTAGTTTCCACCACAAATTTGATGCCATCCTTCGACATTTTCTATGGCAAGGGGGGGGGAAATGAAAGAAAGAAATATAATCTTATAAATTGGAAACAGGTCATTCAATCTCAAGAGCAAGGAGGGCTTGGAATTATATCGTCGAAACTCTTAAATCTAGCTTTTGGTGGCAAGATTGTATGGAGACTCATCAATGGAAAACCTTCTTGGTGGAAAATAGTGTTAGAAATCAAATATCTCAACTCACCAAGGCAACAACTTTTGGACCATGATATTCCTAATAGAACCTGCTCAAAAATCTGGGGACTGTGCAAGAAATAAATCCCCCTTCTAGTTCAAAATACCTCCAACATCCCCAATGGTGGCAGCCAGATTAGAATTGGATCTGATAAGATAATGGGACAGCAACCCATTAGCAGCAGTTCAGACACTCAGTAGATTTTATTCTATCTTAATAACATGGGAATTCACACCTTGGACCATATATCTCAGTGGGATGCCCACTCTCAGATTTGGAAAGGATGGATTTTCCCAATTATTCCCATTGAAATAGAAGCAAGCCTCATTAATCTTCAAGCCCATCTTCATTTTATTGCTCCCACCAAACGCAACAATGATGATGGCTTTCGCTGGGATCCCTCAGGTACCAACTATTCAGTCAAAGCCGCTTATCAATAGATATGCAACAATGAATTCTCCATGCCCATTTGGGCGCAGTGGAAACTTGTTTGGAAAGCAGAGACTCTCCCAAAAATAAAATTCTTTTCATGGCTCCTTCTAAAAGGGAAAGTCCTCACGTCTGAGAATCTTAAAAAATGTGGGATAATTGGGCCATCCCGTTGCCAAAATTGCCAAGTTGATGAAGAAACCAGTCATCATCTATTCATAGACTGCCCCTTTGCCATTTCTTGTTGGAAAAAAGCCTATCGTCATACCAACCTCCCCTGGGCTCCCAACACCGGCATTGTTGAAGTCCTGCAAATCTAGAAAAGGAGCTATCCGTGGCAGCATAAGAAAAACAACATAGCCCACAGAGTATGGAATGCTTTACCATATGCTCTCTTGTGGAACAGCTGGTTGGCACGAAATCGCATGATTTTTAAGAATAAAGAAACCAGCATCAGAAAGTTATACAACAAGGCCTAGAGCCTCACCTTGGAAGCAATGTCCACTAAAAACCAAGGGAAGATTGACACAACTGATCTCTATGTTGAGGAAAGGAACTACATTGGATATTTTTTGGATAGAAACAATATTGGTAGTAGCAGGGTTAATGCCAATAGCAGTAACAACAACAGATATAGCTAGAAGATCAAATGAAAGAGGACGAATTTTCCCTATGGCTCAGAAACTGTAATACCCATTACCTATTTTTCAATGGTGCTTCCAAGTCTAACCCAGGAATGGTTGGGGCTGGAGGAATCATCTGCAATGCTAATGGTGACATCATAAATGCTTACGAGTGAGGTTTAGGCAATATTTCTAATAACAGGGCTGAAGCACTTGCTCTTTATCAAGGTCTCCTCTAGCTCCAATGACTTGGCATACACACAGCCATGATTATAGGAGATTCTGTTATAATCACTAATTTAATGATACACAATCGGAATGCGTTCAACGTGTTCCTACAGCAATCCATCAGTCGATGTTGAATTATTTCCCAGCAGATGAAAGAGACTAGGTACTACCATGTTCTCCGCTTTCCCAATAAGGAGGCAGTTTTGCATGCAAGTAGAGCTTGCCTTCATCCCATTGGTCTCTTGAAATGCTCAGCCTTTTAATCTTACTCTTTCTTACCATGATCAGGAATAAATTTGCTCATAGATTTCCTTCAGAGGTGTACAGCATCATCGTACCCCTCTTATCTAGTATTTGCCCCAATCTCATGACTGTTTTACCCTTCGTGCTAATGATAATATCGTCTGAATCCCCTGCAGAGGATATCACTACTTATGTTTCTCTGTTTTCATATCCCTTTATCAGATCTTGTCCTTCTTCCCATGTGCTCCTGCCATCTCCATTCACCTCTCGTGATCCTTACCTCACCTCTCTAGTAACCACGCCTCTCCTCATTCTCAGTTTCTTGGCTAATTTTTTGTATTTATTCTGGACCTTCATCACTCAGAACCATCCCTCTCACTTCCCGTGTCTGCATTCTCCTTACTCTGTGCTACACATCGCCATTCTCCTTCTCCCCAATCTGAAACTTTTCTCTCTGGTGCTGCGACCCTGTAGGCCCGATCCTCACTCTGTGATTTCATTCTGCACTCCAATCATGTCCAGAAGTGAAGATTGCTTCCATTGCGCTGATCTCCAAGCGAAGCTGGAGCAAATCCGAGCACAGCAGAAGATTCTGGAAGATAAAATTGACACTCAGGCTCAAATCACAAAGGGAAAGCATGAGGCCGACCTCAATCTCTTCCTCCATCGAGTATATTCATTGCAGGGCCAGTTCAATGATCTCAAAAAAACTTGTGAGCATGTCAAAGAGTCTGTTGATATTCTGAAGTACATTCTGGAAAAAAATAATGCACCAAGTACCAGCTCAGCAAATGCAAGAACTATGGATGCAGAAGGCAAGCCTGAAGAATCCATTGCACGCCAAATCCATCATATAAATATTGATTAAGCATGAAGTGCAAATGTTGTCTTTTATTACTCCAGTTTGTACGAATTTATACTAGTTCAGTTTTTTACATTGTTAAAAATGATGGAAGCAAAAGGGATTTTGTTCTCAATATAATTCCCTTTTGTTCTGCTTCTCATCTCCACTATCATGTAACAGCGGAGCTCAGCTTCTCCTATCTCTTTTTTTAATATATATAGCAACCGACTTTGTAAAAAAAAAAAAAATTATCAAGCTTATCATTTTTTATAATGTTTTGACTTGGACATTCTTCTAAAATAAATATTGATCTAGCTATATTGAGCAATTAGGAGCATAACCAGCCCATAAAAATAATTGTTAATTTTACTATTTTATCTTTGATTGATTCAAAATAATAGTATAATTTATAAATAAATTAAAAAAGAAAACAATACATGTATTTCTAAATTTTATATTTAATAATAAATCTTACAATTATTATTGATATTATGGTGATAATTTGGATACTTGATATTTACTTGTGATATATTTTTAAAATGTTATGATCTTTTCATTTATTTATATTTTGAGATATATCTTAGTTTATAATACTTGTTAGTTTATTTTTTATAATGTTTTGACTTGGACATTCTTCTAAAATAAATATTGATGTAGCTATATTGAGCAATTAGGAGCATAACTTAAAAATAATTGTTAATTTTACTATTTTATCTTTGATTAATTCTAAATAATAGTATAATTTCTAAATAAATTTTAAAAGAAAACAAGACATGTATTTCTAAATTTTATATTTAATAATAAAGCTTACCATTATTATTGATATTATAGTGATCATTTGGATACTTGATATTTATTTGTGATACATTTTTAAGAGGTTATTTAAAGTTTATTTTATCATTTTCTTTTGTTTTTTTTAATATGGTAAATACTTGTATTTTTCCATAGTGAAATTCCATGTTGACAACTTTTAACTTCGAAGAAAATAAAATATTATTTGTATATCCAGGTGGTTTCATGTGATAGAGGTTAGAAATAGTGAGAGAAAAGATATGGTAATTTTATCAAGCTTATCATTTTTTATAATGTTTTGACTTAGACATTCTTCTAAAATAAATATTGATGTAGCTATATTGAGAAATTAGGAGTATAACGAGTCCCTAAAAGGAATTGTTAATTTTACTATTTTATCTTTGATTGATTCCAAATAATAATATAATTTATAAATAAATTAAAAAAGAAAACAATACATGTATTTCTAAATTTTATATTTAATAATAAAGCTTACATTTATTATTGATATTATGGTGATCATTTAGATACTTGATATTTATTTGTGATATATTTTTAAAATGCTATGATCTTTTCATTTATTTATATTTTGAAATATACATTAGTTTATAATACTTGTTATTTTATTTTTTATAATGCTTTGACTTGGACATTCTTCTAAAATAAATATTGATGTAGTTATATTGAGCAATTAGGAGCATAACCAGTCCCTAAAAAACAATTGTTAATTTTACTATTTTATCTTTGATTGATTACAAATAATAGTATAATTTATAAATAAATTAAAAAAGAAAACAAGACATGTATTTCTAAATTTTATATTTAATAATAAAGCTTACAATTATTATTGATATTATGGTGATCATTTGGATACTTGATATTTATTTGTGATATATTTTTAAAATGCTATGATCTTTTCATTTATTTATTTTGAAATATATATTAGTTTATAATACTTGTTTGTTTATCTTTTTAATGTTTTGACTTGGACATTCTTCTAAAATAAATATTGATGTAGCTATATTGAGCAATTAGGAGCATAACCAATCCCTAAAAACTATTGTTAATTTTACTATTTATCTTTGATTGATTTCAAATAATAGTATAATTTATAAATAAATCAAAAAAGAAAACAATACATGTATTTCTAAATTTTATGTTTAATAATAAATCTTACAATTATTATTGATATTATGGTGATCTTTTGGATACTTAAAATTTATTTGTGATGTATTTTTAAGAGGTTCTTTAAATTTTATTTTATTATTTTCTTTTGGTTTTTTTTATATGGTAAATACTTATATTTTCTTTAGTGAAATTCCATGTTGACAACTTTTAACTTCAAAGAAAATAAAATATTATTTGTATATCCAGCTTCATAAGATAGAGGTTATAAATAGTGAGAGAAAAGATATGGTAATTTTATCAAGCTTATAATTTTTTATAATGTTTTGACTTGGACATGCTTCTAAAATAAATATTGATGTAGCTATATTGAGAAATTAGAAGCATAACCAGTCTCTAAAAACAATTATTAATTTTAGTATTTTATCTTTGATTGATTCCAAATAATAGTATATTATAAATAAATAAATAAATAAATAATACATGTATTTCTAAATTTTATATTTAATAATAAAACTTACAATTATTATTGATATTATGGTGATCATTTGGATACTTGATATTTATTTGTGATATATTTTTAAAATTCTATGATCTTTTCATTTATTTATATTTTGAAATATATATTAGTTTATAATACTTGTCAGTTTATTTTTTATATTGTTTTGACTTGGACATTATCCTAAAATAAATATTGATGTAGCTATATTGAGAAATTATGAGCATAACGAGTCCCAAAAAATAATTGTTAATTTTACTATTTTATCTTTGATTGAATTAAAAAAGAAAACAATACATGTATTTCTAAATTTCATATTTAATAATAAAGCTTACAATTATTATTGATATTATGGTGGACACTTGATATTTATTTGTGACATATTTTTAAGAGGTTCTTTAAAGTTTATTTTATTTTTTTCTTTTGTTTTTTTTATATGGTAAATACTTGTATTTTTCCTGAGTAAAATTCCATGTTGACAACTTTTAACTTCAAAGAAAATAAAATATTATTTGTATATCCAGTGGGTTTCATGTGATAGAGGTTAGAAATAGTGAGAGAAAAGATATGGTAATTTTATCAAGCTTATCATTTTTTATAATGTTTTGACTTGGACATTATTCTAAAATAAATATTGATGCAACTATATTGAGCAATTAGGAGCACAACCAGGCCCTAAAAACAATTGTTAATTTTACTATTTTATCTTTGATTGATTCCAAATAATAGTATAATTTATAAATAAATTAAGAAAAAAATACATGTATTTCTAAATTTTATATTCAATAATAAAGCTTACAATTATTATTGATATTATGGTGATCATTTGAATACTTGATATATATTTGTGATATATTTTTAAAATGCTATGATCTTTTCATTTATTTATATTTTGAAATATGTATTAGTTTATAATACTTGTTAGTTTATTTTTTATAATGTTTTGACTTGGACATTTTTCTAAAATAAATATTGATGTAGTTATATTAAGCAATTAGGAGCATAACTAGTCCCAATAAATAATTGTTAATTTTACTATTTGATCTTTGATTGATTCCAAATAATAGTATAATTTATAAATAAATTAAAAAAGAAAACAATACATGTATTTCTAAATTTTATATTTAATAATAAAGCTTACCATTATTATTGATATTATGGCTATCATTTGGATACTTGATATTTATTTGTGATATATTTTTAAGAGATTCTTTAAATTTTATTTTATTATTATATTTTGGTTTTTTTTATATGGTAAATACTTATATTTTTCCTTAGTAAAATTCCATGTTGACAACTTTTAATTTCAAAGAAAATAAAATATTATTTGTATATCTAGGGGGTTTCATGTTATAGTGGTTAGAAATAGTGAGAGAAAAGATATGGGAATTTTATCAAGCTTATCATTTTTTATAAT
The DNA here is from genome assembly GCA_034641835.2 of Pinus albicaulis. Classification (NCBI taxonomy): domain Eukaryota; kingdom Viridiplantae; phylum Streptophyta; class Pinopsida; order Pinales; family Pinaceae; genus Pinus; species Pinus albicaulis. The sequence continues at coordinate 267,864,788 of CM076584.1, forward strand.
GTTTTGACTTGGACATTCTTCTAAAATAAATATTGATGTAGCTATATTGAGCAACTAGGAGCATAATGAGTCCCTAAAAATAATTTTTAATTTTACTATTTTATCTTTGGTTGATTCCAAATAATAGTATAATTTATAAATAAATTAAAAAAGAAAACAATACATGTATTTCTAAATTTTATATTACATAATAAAGCTGACAATTATTATTGATATTATGGTGATCACTTGGATACTTGATATTTATTTGTTATATATTTTTAAAATGCTATGATCTTTTCATTTATTTATATTTTGAAATATATATTAGTTTATAATACTTGTTAGTTTTTTTTTTTTTTGACTTGGACATATTTCTAAAATAAATATTGATGTAGCTATATTGAACAATTAGGAGCATAATGAGTCCCTAAAAACAATTGTTAATTTTACTATTTTATCTTTGATTGATTCCAAATAATAATATAATTTATATATAAATTAAAAAAGAAAACAATACATGTATTTCTAAATTTTATATTTAATAATAAAGCTTACAATTATTCCTAATATTATGGTGATCATTTGGATACTTGATATTTATTTGTGATATATTTTTAAAATGCTATGATCTTTTCATTTATTTATATTTTGAAATATATATTAGTTTATAACACTGGTTAAAAAAAAATTACAACTAAATTATAATTGTTCTTATCGAAAAAAGTCATGATTATAGTTAATTGTGATGTTATTATTATTTGTATTGTTAAAATGTATAATAAGGACAATTATAAAAACTTGGTTTTTAAATATTGTCATATTCATTTGTATAATTTTAAATATTTGTGATATATTTTTTAAGCAATATGAGCATGTTATATTTATAGGTTTGAAATACATACTAGTTGATGATATTTCTTAAAAACCAATGTACAATAAATGATTAGGCTTGCAAATAATTCATAATTATAGTTAAGTATTAAAAAAGAAATACTTTCTATTCCATATTTGATGACATCCTTACATATATATAAATTTAATATTTTTCTGTAAAAGTATACAAAGGTTTCTTACCATAATTTTAATATTTAAACGGAAGATTAAGAGATAATCCTAATCCTAAACTTAACATTTATAGCTTAAACGTGTGCCAACAATTCCATACATTTAACCATAGTCTCGGTCTATAATCTCGTACATGATTTATTAACCAAGATTGATATTTAAGACATAGACATGTTAACTACCAAAACATTATGTTTATGAACCGAGCCTCGGGGAATGGAATTCACATTTGAGATTTCAGCTCTTTTGTACTGGTTAATTAAAGGCTATTCACTCCGTCATGTACCACTTGCACGGCTGGGCGATTTCCCGTAGCTCTTGATCGGATTTCAAGACCACTTGTCTTAATCTCCTCCGTCCAATTCCTTTTTGGGATCCTTAATCACCTCTCAGTAGGAAAGCTTTTTTAACCCAACGAAAAATCTATGAAACCCTCATTTGGTCTCAACTCAAGGTCTCAGGTCTAACTCTGATCTCTATAAGAAATTCTTGAGAAGGTAGAAGGTTTTCTTAGTCGATGGTTGTTTTAAACCTTATCGGCAGACACATCTAGGTAAGATTGTGTTTTTCTTCATCCACATTAACTGTATTATTAGGAAAATGCCTAGATTATGAAATTACCTCCATACCCCATGTAGAGTGATGGGTGCGTATTACCCTTTTGAGGACTCGCTGCCCCTTCATAGTTCACCTTCTTTCTGGCTCTCGAGCGTTAGCTCATACTCAGCTCGGAAAGGTAGTTTCATTCTTAAAGTTTTCCTTAATAAACTGCAATTGTTACAGTCCTAATTCCGAATCACCAGTTTACTCCATTCTTCTCAAAGTTTTTACATTAACACTTCCACCGTTTTCTTTTCCAGGTTTGCATGTGGAGTACTTTTTTTTCTGGATGATTTATATGGCAGGTAAATAACATTTCTCAGAGGTTCTCTTCGTTTTCTCGTTTTTTTTTTAACTTGAGCTTACCTACAGTTTTTGTAACAATGAATCAATACTAATTCTTTTAAGTTTTGTTTAAACTCGTAGGTACTTCACCTCTCAACCCGACCTTGCTCCACGGTTCTTCCATTCGATTCTTTCTACTAATAGAGTTCACTGCTTAAACAGGTATTCTGAGTGCTATTCTTGATGATCTGGGGTCAGGTCCTCGGCTCGTTGTGCCATTGGGACTAACCCATGATTTCATTACGTCACGGATTTAGTTGAAATCTTTGTTTATAATAATATTTCTCAATTCACGATTTTGTATACAACATTTATAATCTTTGTATAGCAGTGTTAATTTCTCTGTCGAGAGCGGGGGGTTTTTACCTTCGAATCAGTGTTCTCTTAGATTTTGGGTACTTAGACATGCTTGTAAAGTACAATATTTTATGTTGCTTTTATTGAATAGCTGCAGACCCTCTGGTCTTGCCCTTCGGAGTATTCCTCCTAGTCTTAGTTTTTCAATGATAATGAATATTACCCTCCCTCTTTTGTGATTAAATATAAATACATGGAGTTCTCTCATATTTCTAGATCATGTTTTATCATTGATTAAATTTCTTGGTCAGGGTCGAAGATTTTGGCCGACCTCTACTTTTCTTTATCTTTGATTGATTTCAAATAATAGTATAATTTATAAATAAATAAAACAATACATGTATTTCTAAATTTTATGTTTAATAATAAATCTTTGATTGATTTCAAATAATAGTATAATTTATAAATAGATCAAAAAAGAAAACAATACATGTATTTCTAAATTTTATGTATTTTTAGGGATTTTCTCTTCAAATGTTTAGTTCTGATTTTTTATTCCAATGTTTACATTTCTGCAATAATATCGAATGTTGATGTTTGCAGTTAAGAACAGTTACTGTCTTTTCTAATAAATTCTTCGAATAGATTAATCCCATCGTCACTAATTAAATCTGATGACAGTAGTTTTCTTTCTGGTGACCGGACCACCTTGCATAATGTCCGAGTATAACTGTGAATTGAGGGACAGTGTGTCCTGGGTTAGGGTTTTACCCAATACCCTCGACCAACAGTATTTTCTACATAGATTTAACAATGGAAACTCTTCCTAAAGGATTTAAATATAATTTCTTCCATTTATCCATTTTTACATATCAGTTCATTAACTGAAATATTTGTTTGTTGTATAATAAGTTCATTGTAAATTTATTTATGCATATAACTGAAAATCTTGCTTGTTTTCCACTTTCATATATCTGACAACCACTGGTGTATACATTGTAATCTAGATTTTTTTTCACATCTTCCCTTACATAATAAAAGATCTATTGTACCCTAAACATAATGTCATTCTGCATATAATTTACAGCATTTTATACATGTCTGGGATATGCATAATAGGATATTAATAATACAGAGACTAATATCGTTCTTTTTCAAATCCTATTATCATATAAATTACTGCATCTATATCTGGTAAAGAGAAATACCTTTACATACCCACATTAAAGGTATTACAATACTTAATTCCACTGAGAATACACAGTTACTTATATGATTTGCAAGTTGCAGTTGTGATCCTCCCAACCTTCAAGATAGGCGATTACATCCTCCTCTAGCCCCTGTGCTCCAATCCTAAAAGGTACGGGTTGGCAGTGGATATTTCTGCTGTGACCTCAGGACACCTAGTCCAGTCAGTACCAGAAATAAAAATCAGGATTGTTGAATGTTTTTCCATCGGTCTCTACCAACTCTGGAAAATATACACTCTTCCTTAATCCATGAATAGAACCCCTACTCCTCACTGGGATTAGTCTCTTATCCCCAGAGGAACAGGTAACTGTTTCCAACTGTCCCCAATGACCTTCCAGTTCTTTGAAAACATTTACCATCAATTTTTACTTTTTATGGAGTCATTAGTGAAAAACATTAAAAGAACTTTTCAGAAAAACATTAATAGTTCTAGTATTTTCTTAAAACAAATAGTTAAAAATGTCTTTTAACTAGTTAACAACTAGTTATCATTAAATATAGTTGTCACAACTTCCCCCCATGGAAGTAACACCACCCTCGGTGTTTCACTCTAGCTCTAAAAAGAGTTCTAGGTAAGTATCACGCAAAAATATTTCGTCCTCCCAAGTAGCCTCATCTAGGTCAAAGTGCTTCCACTACACTTCAACCTAGGTGATGACTCACTTCCGGAGCATAATTTCACTCCAGTCAAGTATGTGTTGCGGCTCGACCAGAAACTTGTCATCCAACTCTACCTGCAAACAACAAAGTTCCTTGTCAAATTCTCATAAATAAATCATATTTCAAGTTAGGATTTTTAAATCTATCCTACTTGTATATTCTGCCAATGAATTACGTGCTTCGAATCATGCACATAATGCTTTAACAGGGACACATGAAACACATTGTGTACTCAGATGTGACTGGGTAAAGCCAGCCAATAGGCCACAGGTCCTACCCTTTCCAAAATTTGGAAGGGTCCACAGAACTTGGGAGCCAACTTGGCACAAGAGGTCCACCGCAAGGTACTCCTCTTGGGTTTGATCCTCACATACACATGGTCTCCCACTTCGAATTCTCGATAAGACCTCTTTATCCGCGTAGATCTTCTATCGATCTTTATATGTACCTTTAAATTTTGTCTTATTCTCTTTACTTCTCGATTCCATTTCACCAAAGATATCCGGTCCCAACATTAATTTTGTTCGGGGTTCGTTTCCAATTTATGGGTGAGTGAAACTTCCCCCTACAAGGCCTCGAAAGGACCTCATCAAGGAACACTGTGTTACCGATGAAATGGGAACTATTACCTCAAAACGGGAACTCTAGCCTAAAAAGACTCAAAAACATGAAAAAACGCCCCAAAAACAAAAAGTGTGTATTCCAGAACGCATTTGTTTTTTTCTCAAGGTCAAATTTCACCTTTTTATAAAATTATGCTAAAAACAAAATTGTTTCTTGAAAAAATGATTGAAAAAACACCCTCAAAACAAAACGAGTTGATGCTGGAATAACAAAAAAAACATTGTGTCACACTTTTGACACATTGTAACAATGGAATTAAAGACAACATATTAGGACATTGAAAAATCGTAAAATTCTAAATTTTTTGATAGATGATGTTAAATATAAACAAAATCATGTCTGAAGGTCTTATCATTTCAAACAATTTTTATCCATGTTGTTAAACATAAAATATTCTGACTCTAAACAACCCTAAAATTTTAATTATTTTCAACCATAACATTAAAATAAAATTTCGCAGCGCATAAAAATCTTAATGACAAGTTGTAAATCTCAAGTTTTTAAATTTTAAGTTTTCAGGATACTTCAACCATGAAATTATGGAGAAATTATATGACTTAAAAAAAAAATTAAAATGAACTAGTAAATGAAAAATTTATTATTCATATATTTGTTTGTAAATATATTAAAATATATTTTTTATTTTTTTTAATTGTTTTTCTATGTTTTAAATTATAATTGTTCTGGTTTTAAGAAAATAAAAAATTAAAATTAAAATATTCTTATATATGTCTGTATATATTTTAAAACATATTTTAAATATTTTTTTTAATTGTTTTTTTATATTTTAAATAATAATTGTTCTAATTTAAAAAAAAAAATATATATATATATATATATAGAAATTAAATTTTTTATATTTGTTTGTTTATTTTTTAAAACATAATTTTTAATTTGTTTTTATTATTTTTTCATATTTTAAAATTTTAGTTGAATAGTTTTCTTTTTTTATATTAAACAATACATATTTTTTTATTATAATAGTTTTTGTTTATATAGTTTGTGTTTGAAAAAAATAAAATAAAATAAAAATTAATTTGCCACCTACCGGGGGTCGGAGGCAGTTGGGTAGCCCTCGACGGTGCCGCCCAGCTGGCTTCCGGCCCCAGGCTGGGCGGAGGGCAATTCCCGGGTACCAAAGGGCAGTCGGGCGGCACCGCCGAGGGCTTCCCAGCCTGCCTCCAACCCCCAGCTAAGCGGAGGGCGATTTCGAGAATCGCCCTCCGCCCAGCCGGGGGCTAGAGGCAGGATGGGAAACCCTCGAAGGCGCCACCCGGCCAGCATCCAGCCCTCGGCTGGGTGGAGGGTGATTCTCGGAATCACCGTCCGCCTAGCCGGGGATCGGAGGTCGGCCGAGTGGCACCGTCGAAGGCTGCCCAACCTGCCTTCGCTAGGTGGAGGGCGATTCCGAGAATCGCCCCCGGCTGGGCGGAGGGCAATTCCGAGAATCATTTTCCACCCAGTGGAGGGCGATTCTCGGAATTGCCCTCCACCCAGCCAGGGGCCGGAGGCCGGCCGAACAGCGTCATCGAGGGCTACCCAGCCTGCCTCCAGTCCCCGGCTGGGAGGAGGGCGATTCCGGAGGCAGGCTGGGTAGCCCTCGATGACGCTGTTCGGCCGGCCCCCGGATGGGCGGAGGGTGATTCCGAGAATCACCCTCTGCCTAGCCAGGGGCCGAAGGCCGGCCGAGCGGCACCGTCGAGGGCTGCCCAGCTTACCTCCGACCCGCGGCTGGGTGGAGGGAGATTTTTGGAATCGCCCTCCGCCAGACCCGAGAATCACCCTCCACCTAGCCGCGGGTCGAAGATAGGCTGGGCAACCCTCGACAACGCTACCTGGATGGCCTCCGGTCCCCAGCTGGGTGGAGGGTGATTCAGATAATCTCCCTCCGCCCAACTAGGGCCTAGAGGCCAGCCGGGTGGCACCATCGAGGTTTGCCCAGCCTAGGCAGGTTGGGCAACCATTGACGGCGCCACCCAGCCTGCCTCTGGACCCCGATTGGGCGGAGGACGATTCCAAGAATCACCCCCGGCTAGGCGAAGGGCAATTCCAAGAATTACCACTGGCTAGGCGGAGAGCGATTCTGAGAATTTCCCCGAGCTGGGTGGAGGGTGATTCCGAGAATCACCCTCGGCTGGGTGGAGGGTGATTCTGAGAATCGCCCCCTGCCCATTTGGGGGCGATTCTCAGAATCGTCGTCTGCCCAGCAGGGGGCTGGATGCAGGCTAGGAAGCCCTAGACGGTGCCACCCAGCCAGCCTCCAGTCGGGGACATGAGGATGGTCAGGCTGCACCGTCGAGGGCAGGCCAGCCTACCTCTAGCCCCCGGCTGGGTGAAGGGTGATTCCGAGAATCACCCTGGGATAGGCGGAGGGCGATTCTGAGAATCACCCTAGGCTGGGTGGAGGGAGATTCCAAGAATCACCCTCTGCCCAGCCGAGGGTGATTTTTGGAATCGCCTTCCACCCATCCGGGGGTCGGAAGCAGGTCGGGTTGTGCCATCGAGGGTTGCCTGGCCTGCCTCCAGCCCCCGGATGGGCGGAGGGCGATTCCGAGAATCGCCCCCGGCTGGGCAGAGGGTGATTCTCGGAATCACCCTCCACCCAGCCGGGGGTGATTCTCAAAATCGCCCTCCCCCAAGTCGCGGGTGATTCTCAAAATCGCCCTTCGCCCACCCGGGGGCTGGAGGCAGGCCGGGCGGCACTGTCAAGGGCTGCCCAGCCTGCCTCCGACCCGCGGTTGGGTGGAGAGAGATTCTCAAAATCGCCCTCCGCCTAGCGGGGGCCAGAGGCAGGCTGGGCAGCCCTCGACGGTGCCGCCCAGCCAGGTAGAGGGTGATTCCGAGAATCACCCCCAACTAGGGGGAGGGTGATTCCGAGAATCTCCCTCTGCCCAGTCGAGGGCCAAATGTCGGCCGGGTGGTGCCATCGAGGGCTGCCCAGCTTGCCTCCAGCCCCTGGCTGGGTGGAGGGTGATTCCGAGAATCACCCCCGACTAGGCAGAGGGTGATTCTGAGAATCGCTACTGGCTGAGCGGAGGGCGATTCTGAGAATCGCCCCCGACTGGGCGGAGGCTAGTCGGGTGGCGTCGTTGAAGGCTGCTCAGCCTGCCTCCACTCAACCAGGGAACAGAGGCAGGCCAGGCGGCGTCGTCAAATGAAGGAGATTGGGTTTTGGATATATTCTCAGGTTTAGGTAAGTTTTATTATACAAATTTAAATTTAAATATTTTATTTTTTTACTTTTTATGTCTTTATATTAATTTTCTTACTTATTTATTTTGTGCATGATGATTAGGTACAATACTAGCATGTTGCCTACCAAAAGGAAGAAATTGCATTGCCATTGAGAAAGACCCAGTGCAATGCAAATTTATTCATCAAAGAATTAACACTCTTGAATTCCTTCCAGATGCGAAGCAAGAAGTTGGTTTGAGGAAAGGGGATTTTAATGAATCACGTGTGGCAAAAAAAAGCAAAGGAACCTCAACCACCATTATATGGAATGATTGTAAAGGGACACTTTGGAAGATTTTAAGACATGAAAGATCCATTAGAATATGACAATAACCAAAATGAAGTAGAAAATGTTGCAGAAGAAGCCATCAATGATGTTCTAGATGAGGTTGAACATGTATTAATTGATATTGTTGATGATCTTTAAGTTATGCTTGCAAACAAAACTCATTTTTGAGATCTATTAATCAGTTTTACTTGTAATGTTTAGACTTTGATATTTTATGAGAAGAATCCTTATTTTTTGCAAAAAACATGTGATTACTATTATTTTTTGACATAAAATTCAATAAAAATGTTATTTTTTTAAGTTTTTTTGTTAAGATTTTCCCAACAATTAGTTTATTTAACATGTTTTTTTTCAACAAAAAGTCTTTAAAAGTGTATTTTTTGCATTCTATTTGTATTGAAAATTTGTATTTTTTTGTCATATCGCTCAAAATATTGGTTTTTTAGCGACAATTATTTGATGTGCATTGAAAAATTAATTAGAAATACATAAACTTGTAGAAAATATAAACTTTATAATATTGACCCTTTTTTCATTTTTTATCTATGTGAAAAAGTGAAGATATCATTACAAATTTATATATATATATATATATATTAAACACAAGTATATAAATGCACTTAAAAATAAACATCTCACGGAAGAAGAAGAAATTAGAAGATGTATAGTGTCAAAATCAATCCTCTAAAAAAACATTGGTGATGGCCATCACTATTCAAAATCGACATAAAAAGCATCACAGAAAAAAATAAAAATTGAATTAAATTAAATTAAATAAATAAAATTAAGTGTCAAAAACATGCTCCAAAAAAAAAAAGATTCTGCATCACCACTTTTCAAAATCGAGTGTTTTTCTTGCTACGTCAAAAAGTACGTACCAGTGCAGTTACCTATTTCATCGGTAACAGTGTTAAGGGACTCTTGATAACCATTGTTGTAAGCAAATTCAACAAGATGCAAATAGTCTTCCCATTTGGTTGGTTGTTGCATCACATACATGTGCATCATGTTTTCCAACACTTGGTTTACTCGCTCTGTTTGACCGTCTATCTGGGGATGATAAGCTGTACTAAAGTTTATTTGGGTCCCTAGACCTATAAATAGAGTCTTCCAAAATGTTGATGTAAACTTAACATCCCTATATGAGATAACCATCTTCAGAATACCATGTAGCCTAAAAATTTCTCTCATGAAAATGTATGTTATATGTACAGTCTTGTAAGTACACTGTACAGGTATAAAATGTGCAGATTTACTCAATCTGTCCACTACCACCATGATGGAGTCATTTTTCCTTTTTGACTGCGGTAAACCTGTAATGAAGTCCAGGGATATGACCTCCCACTTCCATTCAAGTACCGGTATGGGCTGCAACAATCCTGGGGGATGTTTATGCTCCACCTTCACCTTCTGACACTCCAAACATTTATTTAAATACTTATGAATATTTTTACACATATCAGGCCAGAAATATACCTTTCTAATAGCAATCAACATTTTCTAGTATCCTGGGTGACCTGCATAATTAATTTTATGATATTCATCCATAATCAACTCTTTTAGGTCCACACAGTTTGGTACATATACCTTTCCTCTAAATATTAGCATCTGTTCATTATTTACTCCATACTCAGAAGTACTTCCTTGCTTTTTGGTCTCTTCCACTTGCTGCCATAGGAATTGATATTCTGGATCTTTTTGTGCTTCTTCTTTTACTTGATCTAAGGATTTACTTTCAAGTTGATTGTAATAATGCTCATAAACACAATGCAGCTTCCTACTTAAAGCATCAGCCACCCGGTTTTCCTTACCTTTCACGTGTTGGATGTCCATATCAAACTCACTTAGAAAGACGTTCCATCTTTCCTGTCTGGAGTTTAAATCAGCTTGCTTGAAATAACTAGTCAAGCTGCTATGATCTGTTTTTAGCACAAACTTTTTCCCCAACAAGTAGTGTCTCCATACTTGCAGTGCACATACCACTGCTATTAACCCTGGATCATAGGTTGTATATCTTTGTTCATGCTCCTTTAGCTTCCTTGATTCATAAGCCACTACTTTTCCTTCTTGAGATAAAACTGCCCCAACACCTTCTTTACTTGCATCTATACAAAATTCAAATTCTTTGTTTGGGTCAGCGACCCTCAACACTGGTGCAGTGGTCAAAAGTTGTTTCAATTTTTCAAAATTGTTCTGACACTCAACATTCCACTTGAAAACTTTTCCTTTTCTCTGCAAAGAGGTAATGGGAAAAGAAATTCTGGAAAATCCCTCAATAAATCTCTGATAGTACCCAGCTAATCCCATAAAGGATCGAATGTCTGCCACATTCTGGGGTACTCGTCATTCCATAATTGTCTTGATTTTCTCTGGATCCACAACAATCTCCTCTGCTGAAATGACATGGCCTAAGTATTGGATTTCTATTTTAAAGAAATCAAATTTGCTGAACTTAGCGTACAACTGGTGTTTTCTTAGCATTTCCAGCACAATCCTTAAATGCTCTCTATGTTCTTCCTGGTTTTTAGAATAAATTAAAATATTATATATAAATATAAGTAAAAAATTATCCAAGAAAGGATGAAAGATTCCATGCATTAACCTCATAAAGGTTGTTGGTGCATTTGTTAACCCAAAGAGTAACACCACAAATTCATAATGCCCGTACCTGGTACGGAATGTAGTCTTGCAAATGTCTTCATCCTTGATTCGAATCTGGTGATATCCAGATCTTAAATCTATCTTTGAAAATATTG